>CM076581.1:758976971-759308365 GCA_034641835.2 Pinus albicaulis | reverse complement strand
GTATCCACAACAAGGGAATCCATAGGCTCACACCTCCATCGTCAAAGTAATACTAGGATTCACCTCCTTCCCAAGAAGTCTAGAATCCACTCCCAAAGTAAAAGCTTCATTCAATATCCAACGCTACAATTCCACTCCACTTGTCCTCTCAGTGAACAATTACCAGCTCATTGTTCCAAGTTACACTCCCAATGTGCATTTAATTCCATCTGGAAATGTTAATGAAAAAAACAAATCCATCCCTGACGTTCCATTTTATGCTACATAGTGCCTCAGGAAATACGATCACCATCTTCCATGCAGTCACACACCTTCCAAGTTCCGCGAGAATCCCCTTCTCAACTACACAGTCCCTCAGGCAACCCCTCCCTTGGTAAGGCTTCCTTGCATCAGAAGATCCAAAAACTAAGGCATATCCCTGGCTCAAAATAGTCTTACCATTCATAGCATGCTCATGGAAATCAATGGACACTATTGGGTACCAGTGTCTCACAATGGCCCTGCTTCTGAATTTCTTTACTAGCATATTGTTGCATGTTCCAATCCCTTTTTTGTTGTTGCTGCTAATTCTTGCAATCATTTCGAAACATCCCAAACTCGGCATTGCATGCTTTCCTGTGCTAGGCACATAATTTACATTAGATTCAAAATAAATTTAAATAACTTCAAATCATACCTCATTGGTATCTCGTCAATAAGGTACACTTGCAATCCTTTTTACTTCCTATCACAACAATTCAAACTAGTTGTTTAATCAAATCATCATGTATAAAAATATCACATTCAGTTAGCTCAAAACACAACCATCATAGATAAAAATCACGAATCACATGCAATCATCATAAGCCATTATTATAGATCACATGAAACCATCATAATTCAAAATCATAAAGCACATGCATACTCAAAACTGAAATAAAATACAGATACTTATCCTTCAATTGGTCCTTCACTTCTACCTTTATCCTTTGTATTTTTGTACACCCACCGGATCGGTTGCCACACCCATAAAACACCCAGTTCCTTTTTCTTTTGTTCAATCACGTACACATACACAATGTACATCAAAACACATACATCCACACACAACTTATGACACCACACCATACATACACCTTCACCCGACACATAACACAACACACACACCTACACCCGATGTACAACACGACACATACACCTACATCCGGTGTACAACACATTACATATACATACACAAAGTACATCAAAATAAATACACATGTCACGATACCACTACTACACAATGCACATACGTAGTACCACATTCCTGCAACACAGAATGTATGACATGCACACACTACCACATGTATACCAGTACCATATGCAAGACATGTACACAGTACGACTTGTACATACCACCACCTGCATAATGTGTTCACAACATCACATGTACACGACACCACCTGCACAATGTGTATAGAAAACCATATTTACATATCACCACATGTACAATGTGTACAAAATACCACATGTACACAACACCACATGCACGATATGTACACGAAACCACATGCACGACATGTACACAAGACCACCCGCACATAGCCCCACATGTATAACATGTACACAACAACATATGGACACAACACCACATGTACAATCTTGCACACAACATCATATGTACATAGCACCATATGTACAACTTGCACACAAAACCATATGTACATAGCACTGCATATACAACATGTACATAACACCATATGTACACAACACCGCATATCCAACATGTGCACAACGCCACATATCCAACATGAGCACAATACAATATGTACACAACACCACTTATTCAACATGTACATAACACCATCTATACCCAGCATTACATATGAAATATACACACAACACCATATATATAAAATACATACAACATCATATGCATACAATACTACATATGTTACATGTACACATCACCATAGTTACAACCATTGAATTTACAAAATACACGACAATAGTACTGCACATCCATAGAACGCACACTAAATCCACAATCAACCTTACTTCTATTGTCTTTCCACTATCCATGCTTGTTCCTAGCATGCTTTAGATCACAATGTTTTCATTCCGCTAATGTATCTCTCAGCATTACTTGTCCAAAACATAGGCATAATATAAACACATAATGTCAACTCATATTGACATGATACTGACCCCATAAATTTGTCAGGACTACTCTTCCCTCTTGATTCCTCATAATACCAGGAACCTCTTCATGCCATTCACCCGCATAAGAAATCATTCCTCCACAATAATGATCCCTAACAACCTTGTCAGACAATGGAATATATACATCTATACATAAATATATACATATAAACATTAGCATAGAAACAATCATGATCCCTGACGACCCAGTCAGACAACGACATACATACATACATGTATATATATAGACATCAACATAATTACCAGATATCATAAGGTCAAGGTTAAGATAACTCCCTTTATCCATGAAAAACATTCACAACATTGAGAACCACAGTTCCCAACTTATCCAAGGCATCTAACACCTCAAATCCATTTACTTTACCTCACCTAATTACCTTTCTCATCATTGCGATTCCATCGTCCATTTATCCCAATGAACCCCACCAATCCAACCGACTGTCATACTCTCACTTGCAAATTCCCTTACTCATGCACTGAGCTTCATTCAGGCCTTACATTACTTATTGTGTACCACGCAACTCTCCTCAAGCTCCATGAACTTCCGCTTTCCCAACTAGTTCCCAAGACCCAAAAACATAAAAGGAAATAACATGAACAACCAAGAAGAAAACCATGAAAACCAATAACAATATGACACCAAAAACAAAGTGGTATGACCATACACTAGACATAAACAAATCTGCAATCAAGAAAAAAGAATAACAAAATAACAAAAGCACAATACTAGAAACAAACACCATGACTCAATCCTCGTGGCTTCCCAATACTTCCAAAGGAAAGTTCAACTTGAGCCTTCTCCAAGATCTCATGGAAGTATGCCATGCAATCCCCTGCATCATGCTTCCATAAACACATAACTTTCAGTTCATAAATAAATATAACAATATACCAATTATCTTACTGTGTTGTGCCAAGCACGTTGCCTTCTAACTGAACACACATGTCAGCCACATGTTCCAAAGATCAAGACATCATATCTATTAATTTTAAATCAAAATTTACCAAGTATAATAACCATGTCATAATAAAAAATCAACTCCTAGTCATGATTCATAATACATATTGCTACAACTATCACCTACTTACACTCAAGTACATATCAACTGTCTCAACACATATGTGTTAGTACAACCATGTTAAAACAATATCATTCCTCCATGCAATATTATAGATACAAACTCATATCAAGTAACTAGTCAAACATTCAAAAAGCAGATTAACGACATAATAGATACCAAATTCTCAAACACCAAATATACAACATACTCAAACATTCAAGCACCAAGTAGATGACAGAAGCGAACTCATACCAAATATGCGACATAATCAAACACTCAAACACCAAATGGATGACATAATCAAAATCATACCTCAATGTATATCAGAGGAGGATATCTTGTCTGTATAATCAATCTAGATTAGCACGATATAACTTCACAACATATCAACCCAACATAATAAGATCATGATATCCACAACAATAACTAGCTAACATGTTCACAACATAAAATCATAAAAAATTATCATTCATGCATAAATATCACATATGAAAAGTCAGTATAGATTATTATAACACAATATCACAAGCATATAGACTCATGGATGAGTTTCATAACCCTAACCATATGCATAGGTCAATCCAAATTAACATGATACATATAACATCAAGATCCTAAGTAGAATGACCATAACCATCATACATACAACCATAATGCATATAACAACAAGTTAATATCCTTCCTAAATAACTGACACATGTACATATGATCACATTGATTAACTAACATATATCATACATGTAACTGTAGCAACCATAGAATTACATACATGTACACAACCCTAATTCTTATAACAATCATTAACCAACATACCTGCATGCCAAACCTACAATACTTGTATGATGATATGCTCTTACCCAAAATTCTAGTGTTGCAACCTCGCTCTAATGATATGAATCTCCTGCTCTATCTCGGCCAACACATCAACATCATAACATACCAATATAATCATAATGATGACATAAACTTACATGCAATGACCTCATGCATGACAAGTGTAACCATGAAAATGCATGCACAAAAATATATAGACAATGACATGCATAACAAATGCATAACTGACATTCACTCCTGATGACCACATCCAATCAAAAACACCATCAAATTTTGCATGGAGACACCACTACAACTATGACCAATGCCATGCATATGTGACAAACACGTAGAATACAAGCATAAGGAACACATATGCAATCGACATGAATGGATGACCAACACACACCACCCATCCAATCCAAGGGGTGAACTATGTTCTGATACCACTCTATAACACTCTCCTCCCACATCTACCCAAGTAATCGACCAACCAGGGTAATCATGTGATGAAAAGTTACTATGATATGATTCAACTCCCTATGTGTCAGTTAAGAAAGTGGAATTTACGGAACACAACAACACATACCTTCTACACATGCTACATGACACCTAGGAGCCATCCAAACCTTCTAGGAGGTTATCACATGAGCCAAACTGACCTTTTAGTGCATCAATCCCCCATTCGCTTCCTTGACATGGGAAAGAGTGTGACTAAAAATCTCCAGTCGCTCATACAACATGGGCATGCATGCGACTGGGGACTTTTCCAGGTAGTTTTGAGCCTGTGACTCTGATTTTTGTGCCACTTTTTCAGGCCCAGGGGTTAGGTCACTACCCAGAACTCCATGACACTTCTAGAAATGAAATATAACAGTGGAATAACAATGTAAATTCAATCACTTGAAAAATGACTTAACTATACCTCTACTATCCATGACAAGAATTTTGTCAAACATGTCACAAATATGTAATCTATAGGTTTAAACAACAGATATAAGCATAAGGGTCTCATACTTATCTGAAAATCTCTAAGAAGCATAGTTTCCTCATCGCATTAGCTGCATTATCATCTATTAGGTCATAGATTCATTGTTCATTCATTTACAAATAAAAACATGATGAGAGCCATATATCATCACTGTCATAGAACACATTAATAACCAACATATAAAAAACATAATGACAAACATAGAACGGCCATATAAGCCACATAATAACAAGCATATTTACCCATCAATACAAGAGGAATAGAGCTCTTATTTCCATAAGGAAAATGCAACTAAGTCTAGGACTTCCACGAACTACCCGACTATAGATATGGCTGAGGTCTAAAATGGGCCTCCTAAGAGAAATGTACAACCAAAATAAACTTGATAAGAACCAATAGGATTCAATATGATGATGTTAATCATGAGGGATGATTCACCATTTTTAGGGTAAAAAGGAAAAAAGATTAAAAAACAATAAAATAATATAACTACTTTTTCAACTTGTATTTTCAACTTATCTCCCTAATGTTTTACTCAAATTTCGAGTGGGAGTACTCGTTGGATGAAAAACTTAATTCTGCATCCAAGAAGTACCCATATTGCATACTTTCGATGGACCCTGATACACTAAAAATAAGAAATACATGAAAAACACAATTGCAATCATGTTTTTCATGTATTTCTCATTTTTCATGTAGCAGAGTCCATAAAAAGTATGAAACATGTGTAATCCTTGGATGAGGAATAAAATTTTACATCCAAAAAGTGTTCCTACTCGAAATTTGAGTAAACCCATAGGGAGAAGTTGAAAATACAAGTTGAAAAATCAGTTTTTACTTTTTTCCCTCTAAAATTTGATTATGTAATCTAATCTTATTTTATTGTCCACTATTATTTTATAATTTTCTTAGGAGGCCCATTTTAAACCTCAAAATTCTCCTAATGGCCAAATCTCTCTTCAACCAGCTACCCCATGTGCCATATTCCAAGCATGAATATGGGATCTCATAAAACACATCAATCAAAACCAAACTAGGGATTCCATAGGCCAAACCAACTCAACCCTCAACCAATGATTCCACCTCATGGTCAGACATCACAACGATCACCAGATTGGTCTCCACCCAAGTTGTCTAGGGCTCCAGAGTGTTTTTTCCAACCAAGGCTCTAAGACTAGTAACTAAACCCACAATTGTTGTCGAAATCCAAAGCGCTTTTACAAGAAAGTCTCTAGGACTAATAACTCAACCCACCAAAGGCTCCATAGTGTTTGTCCAACCAAGGCTCCGTGACTAGTAACTCAACCCAAGTTTTTACAGGGCTCCAAAAAAATTTCTCAACCAAGGCTCCAAGAATTAGTAACTCAACCCACAACTAAAAGAACATGAGAATGAACCAGAAAACGAACAATGAAATTAACCCACAACACCATTGTTATCCAGGAAATAAAAAGGCTACAAAAATCCACTGTCAATCCTGTAATTCCTCCATGCCAATGACATATCATGACCAATAAACCACATGCATATGCCATGCATGCCAAAACTAGTGAGGAAAACATACATGAAACTCGGTACCTCCAATAAAAACTCATTGTAGCCATTAATCCCGATGACCTCTTGTTCTTTCCTACTGTTCCTTTGCCTTCTTGCTCCAAAACTCCAAGTATGCCACACTCTCCAAGAGTGCTCCAAGAGACTCTAAGTGGTGAAGAGTATTAGAGAGAGAGAGAATAGAATGAGAGCTCCAAAACAGAACTGAAAAAAATATTACCAACTGATCCTCAGAAGCCTTTTTATCAATAAGGCCTCTATTTTCTTCATTTTCCATTATTTTATGTCATTCTCCTCCTCACATGAAACATGTTACCCTTCACCTTCCTTTTCTCCTAGCTTCCATTATTTTCATAAATAAAATTCCAATTAATGCCTCATGCCTTTCCATTTCCTTTTCCAATTTCCTTAGCCATAATAATCGAAATGAACACCCACTAGGATATTTTTCCTGCCATTCATCTTGGAATGTGTGTCCCATGACCATGGTCTTATATATTTTTTACATGGATTTTTAACCAAGGTTGTTACAACCTAAAAAGCATTTATATAAGAAGGAACTCAAGCTCATTAACACACTCACTCAAGCAAGTTCTATCTCCTTAAGATAGAAGTTGGAAAATGATGAAAAAGGAGAAGAAAATAAATATTGAAGTCTTGGGCCTCTCTCTCTCTCTCTCTCTTGTGTTAGGGTTTCTACTGTTGCCAGGAAAATAAAAGTGTTGTTTAGCAAGTCAACGTGTTGTTGCGGAAGTCGAATCATTGTTGGGCAAGTCGAAGAATTGCAGGGAAGTTAAAGTGTTGTTGGGAAAGTCGAAGTATTGTAGGGAAGTCCAAGTGTTGTTGGGAAATTCAAAGTGATAGAAAGAAAATGTTGGGTCAAAATTCCAAAATAATTTTCTAGGTGGGTCGAAGTTGTAGAAGAACTTGCTTGGTAGGTTGAAGTTGCAGAAGAATTTGGTGGGCAGGTCGAAGTTGCAGAAGAATCTGCTGGGAAAGTTAACGTTGTAGAAGAATTTGTTGGGAGGTCGAAATTACAGAAGTTGCTGGAAAGATAGTTCATTAAGGAAGAAAGGTTTGACTTGGTCTTGGAGGGTCTTATTCAATGGTCATAGGTCTTGTAATTCGTCAATTGAAGATTCTATAATAAGATAATAATTCTTGTTATTTTTCCTCTCAGTTGAAGAGGTTTTGGCCCTGGTTGATCGCCTATATCTTATGTCTTTTATATCATTGTTCTTATGGTTTGGTAGTTGTTTTATGAAGAGAATACTAATAATAATCAAGTGAAAGAACAAGATAATCAAGTTAGGTAAAAATACATCACAAGAAATTATCAAAGTAAGAGAATTCACCTAATCTAGTTGCCCCTAGATTTCTCAACATTATAAACCCTCGATATCGCTTCTTGTGTCATACATTGAATTTCTTCTTCCCTCAAACCTATGCTTCACTGGGTTGTTATGGTACCATGTTAAAATTCTTTTGCAGTTACTAGTTATTATTCTTCTATATTTGTATTTATTTGTCTTCTGTAAATTAGATTATGAAAAATATTGAATAAAAACACAATTTCAATTTCACAAATAAATAATCACGGGAACTGAGAAAATACTACACACATACAAAAATTTGACACTAATAGTTTTGGACAAATTGTCTCTGGAAAAAACCTAAAGGGAAACTAGTTCTGCGGATGAGGGTTTACATTATTTCTTTAGAAAATCTATAATTAAAATTTACATATAATTTTTTCGTAAAATAGAAAACCTATGAAAAATAAATTTCTTCACTTTTTCAAGGTGACTCAAACTCTTGGAATCACTAACCAGGAAAATAAATTGTACTAAATAGGAAAATAACTCAGCCTCCACTGGAATTTTGAGCTTCATTGGAAAACTTTTCTTCTCTATGCAAATCGAATACCCTGGAAAACTTGCACTTGCTCTAGAAATATGACATTACCGAATCAATTTGCACTGGTTAGAGAAACTCAACCTTTGTAGATAAATTGATCTCCCTATGTGACCGAGAATCTGGAAATATCTGTGAATAATCCCTCTCTAGAAAAAATATCTCAATCACTCTTGATCCCTACTGTTGGTGTCTCCCACACTATCATTATTCCCTTGCTAACATTGCAAACATGTTCTCGTGAAATGTTCAAATGATCTCCAATATTCCAATTGATCTCCTCTTGTAATCTCTTGTTGACGAAACAACAACCACAATAACTCCAATCGATGGCTAAGATCATCTTGACTTCTAAAAATAGCTTTCTAGAAGTCTCTAGAGAAAAATTGATTTGTCTCAATTAATCTCATTTAATTAACCCATTTCCCTAAGTTTTACTTAGGAAAATAATTAAAATTGGCTAATTAATTTAATTAAGACAATTTCACTTGGAAACTTTTCCTACGTATTAGAGATAATTAATCCACTTGTGTTCCTAGCCTCGTAAACACCATTTGAGACTAGAGCACGTGTTCGAGCTATAAAAACTAACATTAAAAATGACACAAAAGAATAATATCCTTATTGATGTATTTCATTTTTATAAATATATATAACCATGCATAAATGTTAGTTTGGAATCATAGTTGCTCAAATGCTATAAATTAATGAGACGAGAAGTATAGTAGGTTTATGTTAGTAATTCTCGACAAATTTTTACATGTCAATAAAGAAAAATTGCCATATACTATAGAGTAATATTTTATTAATAGTAAATGTCATGATCAAAGTAGATGACGTGATCACAAATCGCTAAGAAATCAAAGTAAGATTAGATGGATTCATAGACATAAAGAAAGAATGACATGAAAAAACAAGGCATTAATAGATGTTATTATCATAAGTAATCTTATTAAAATCGATGTTTCATGTGATGTATAATAATAGCACAAGTGTCGCATGTCTAAATTCAAGGTTATGAAAACCTAATACCAATCAAAGGTTGCAGATCTTACTAGTAACAGACCATTTGAGATGTGAAATTCACTTGTTTCCATCATAATATATGAACACCCCTAATGAATCTCTCAAATATGATTGTTTTATATTCCTTCCCTTTGTAAAGTTTTTTTTCCACTAAAGAAAAAAAAACAAAGAACCATTAATTAAGTTTTTTAGGTGTCATAGATAGATCGATACCGAGCACTATGGCTTAATCAATTTTGAACTTTGTTCATACTAATTACTGAATTTTAATAGCTCACAATTATTTATTAAAAACAACAAATACAAATATTATTCTTTCATGAGTGTAGATTTTTTTGTTGAAGTCATCCATTGGTTAAACATTAGAATGCTAACTAAATTATTATGGACACAAATATGATGCTTTAAAGGATTATTTTGACGTCAAGTTCAAGTGTCGAGCTAGGAAAGAACATGAGTATGATAAAAAAAAAACTTAACAATGGAGTGTTGAGTTGAGGCTATGATGCATTTGGGGAACGACGTATGACAAACAACCAAGCAAGGATATTGATTAGGATATTTTCATTGTAAGATTAAGCAAAGCCACAACTGAAGACTATGAATAGTTAACAACAAATTTAGACATAGTAATGATGGTATTTCAATATTTAAACTTCAACAAGGACGGAAGTAACGATCATTCCTAAGAAAAAAACCCCACGTAAGTTTAGACAAAAGTCTTTAGCTAAGCAATTGAAAAATTGTTGTGACTGATACTTAAATACTTCAATTTAAATAATCTATGCATACTTATTACATAATTTTATTTGCCACAATTATTTATCAAAAGGATAAATACAAGTCTTGGGCTTTCAAGTGTGCAATTTTTTTGTCAATATTGTTTGTTGGTTAAACATAAGAATGCATTGGTTTTCCATTGGGGCATGAGATTGGATTGAAAACAAAAAAATATATATTGGTGAGGCATTAGGGCATTATGCACTGGAAGTTTGAGAAAATCCATGGGTGAAGCTTATAAATCACAAACAACAAATTTAGACATATGAACAAAGGTATTTCTACATGAAAACATTGATAAGGAGGGAAGTAGTGATCATTATTAAGAACAAAATCCCCACTAGGCACACAAGTATTAGTATCACTTAGGTCTATAGGAAAATCCCACCTCATAGGACCAATTGAGAGCATCATATTTGATTTTTTAAGATAGTCTTAGTGATATTTCATCAAAAAAATTGTGTGTTGATGGTTGTAGGTGCACTTTTCTTCAATTTAATTTCAGATGAACAAACAAAATGCTATATAAATGCCCCAAAACTCTTCTAAATAACAATAATCATTGAAATTAAACTCAACAAGAGATACACCAATGATATGCACTATACAATAGAAAAATTACCCCTTCCCATCCAGAAAATTAACTCAGAATTCCATAGTAGCATGTTACTAATTTATGGACTTATAGGAGATAAATTACAACATAAGAGAAGAAAAGCACCTGGCTATGTTTCCATGATATGATGACAGTGACCTCTTTAGACAACAATGGAAGTGATCGTCGATATTTAGATCAAACACATGTGCCCAACAATTATTTTGTTCTGAGATGATACATAACTCAGCCCCACAAGGATACACACAACCCATAAATAATAATTATTATTAGCAACACCCAAAAAAATTTAGCTAAGGGACTTGACCCTCTTCAACCAGCCACACAGACTCGAGATAATGATGAAGACTTGACATGGTATATGGCAGTCCTTTGATAAAAAAAGATAAAGGGGAAACTCGACCTCTTTGGCTATGGTATCACGTCCTCAGTAGTAGATAACATAGCTCAATGAAGGTGGCTAGAACTTTGTAACCAGTATCTTAGAACTCGGCCTACACAGCCAACTGAACTTGGCCCACAAGATTTGTAACTCTTTTCACAAGAAGGTGGTAGAACACGGTCCCTTTTACTTCAGTCTCAGCCTACAGATTTACCAGGAAAATTGTCCCTCTTCTACAGTGAATAATTTGACTTGTTTTCACTAAACTCAACCCCTCCAAGTAGTAATTACATACAACAAAAGGAAAATGGGTTTGGCTCAGAAAGACAACTTAGATTTGGTCCCCTAACACCACATATAACTCATCCCACAAATATTTATTAAAATAACCAATATTAGAAGATAAAATAAATTGATAACGATATGAGAGCTTACTCTATCTCTACCATTTCTGCTCACTCCACAATGAAGTCAATAATGAAATATGGTTGATTGTGTTCCCCAAACTAGCTAGGGTGTATGGTTTCAACACTGAAACTAGAAACCAACAATGAGAGTTTCTTAAAACCCTAGACTCTTCCTCAAGAGCTCTACAATATTATAATTCTTAAGTGATAAAAAGAACAAATGAGGAGAGAATCCTCATTTTCCCTCTTTTATAACTCATTTTCCACTTTTTCCACCTTTTTACCCTTTTATTTTAAAAAAATCAGTTTAGTGGATTTTCTCACTTTATAATTTAAAAGAAACTTTTCATTAGCCTAGGACCCATGCCCCCTTTTCATAAACCCTACTCGATCCTTATGAGGACTCATACTTAAAAACTTAAAATACTTTTGAAAAAATAAAAAATACAATATCCTTTAAAATGTCTCTTTTAAAATAGAACATGTGGTTTATTTTCAATGGATTACTTGGGACCCTTGTGCAGGCTCACTTGTAGAAGCTACAAGTTCATATGCTTCAGTTGGTGACATCAAAGCTCGACACTTTTTCCATATTGACAAATCAGAGCTTGGGAATTTGATAAACCTGACATTAGTCATCTTGAAGCTTGTTATTCGACTGTAGGTTGGCTTCTCTGTGAAGAAGGTTTTGGCAAACCATAATAACTGAAAATCCCTTTGTAAATAATTAACAATGGTGGAGCCTTTTAGAATTGTTGTTTTTTCATGAGAGGAATTTATTTTTCTCATATGTCTCCCATGGCATAAGATTACCCTTCTGATCCCAACATGAGGGAAATCCTACCCTAATTCTTTTATCAAAATCTACGTTAAATGAAAAAATAGATTCTTTTACCAGTAGATGTGCTTTTGTACCATTTTTTTTATCTGCGGAACAAGGGTTGTTATATCTTCAATCTCCATGGTTCTCAACTTCTGAGTAGACTTAGAATTAAGCAAATCAATCATTCTTTTAGCTAGTTGGGAACTTCACTAGGATTTATCTTTTTTAGAGGCAATAATCACTTCTAAGTCTCTTACAATTGTTTTCTCCTCTACCATGATCAACATGTAATCCCAGATTGTCTTCACCTGCTAGATAATATTATTCTAAATAATTTATCTTTCCTGTATGAGGACATATTACCTTTTAACTTCTCCTTCAACTCTTTGATTTCATCAAAGATTGTTTGATATTTTTTCTGATGATGTGATGCACTTTCCTTAGCCATATTCAATTGTATCTCGTTGATATTTAAATTCCCTTTTGTATCAGCCAGATTCTTCTGCATTTTCCCCATTTCATCTTCACAAATCTTCAATTCAGTCATGACTCTAGAAAGCTTATCAGTAGGGTCTTCAAAGTCTGGTTGCACCACAATTTTTCACACATGTGTATTCATCTTTTGCTGAAGGCTTGCAATTAGTTATTTCAAAGTGGCCACCAAATTATTTTTTTCCAACAACTCCTAGGTTGTAAGTTCCTTTTCTTTCTCAACTTGATCTACCTTTTGGGCCACGACATGTTCAACTACATACAAATTCAAATTTTTCCTTAATGCTTGAATATATAACTCTGCTCCCAGTAAAATCTTTTGAGTAACTCACTTGTCTTCAGGATTCAATTTGAGCTTGATAATCAATTTCTTCAGCTCCTCATTCTGAGTATATAAAGCTCATGAGTTGGATTTTTCTAATTTCAATAGATTTATCACCTTTCCCAATATAGCCTATGCTTTGCTCGTTGCCATTGATTTTTTTCTCGGGTCACTATAAATAAGTTCTCTAGTTTTCTTGTGCGAATTAATTTTATCAGGAAAATGAATATATTTTTCATCTACATTTAAGTTCAGAGTCTTAAATTTAGCTGCAGAATACATTGTTAAAGCATAAGGATGGGACAAAGAGAGTTTTGGATGATTTCTCTCCAAATCCATGCCTGATAATAATCTGGTTTGATATTAAGACACTGATTGAGCCTCTAACTAAGAAGAAAAATTTTCCCGGGTCTTTTTATTCCTCTCCTCAATTTGTTCATATGAATCCTTCAAGACAGTAATGGAATTTCATGACTCTAGAATACACCAATGACTCTAATTGACCACCCAGGACATCATGATGAAATTCCATAAGTTTCAATGTGCAAGTAGGGTCAAGAATGTCCCTCTCTTTGTCCATTAGTGGAATGTGGATTGCAAAACCCACCATAGAGGCTTTCTTTGGCATTTTGGAATAATTGAACAAGATTGTGCAGTGGATAAATGCCCGAAGACTCTTGCTGATGTTGGATTTTGAATTAGTGAGTTGGGGAGTGCAAGTGAATATTGATACGCTCCAAAATAATCATCAAATAAATTATTTGGGTGAAAAAAGGGTATTCTAAATAAACGGGGGAAAAAGGAAATTTAATGACAAGTGACAGATGTACGACATGGTGATGCATTGATGAAATGAAGGTGATGACATGGAGGTGACAGATGAGGTGTTGGATGATGTGGATAAGTGACATAGCAAATGGTATCTAATTGTTAGAATCTCGCTCGCTTGCCTTATAATCTTTCTTGCTTGTCATAGTTTTTATTAATACTACTCACAGGGGAACCTGTGGTGGTAATTGGTTCCATCATTAAGTGATGTCGAGTGTGATCCCAACCGTTGATTGATCATTGGCAGTTTATCTTCCAAAAATATTACGGGGGCACCCTTTCCCATAAATTCTATGCTCTTCGTGGTTTCAGGTTTCTCCTATGGAGGAGTCTTGATGTCGCGAACAACATCGCACTCTCAAAACTGCACGACTTTTAATCTACTATTTTTCTCCGCTGGGTCCTGTGAATCAATATAGAGTTTAAATTTTGATCCTGCACCATTCTCTATCCCACATTATTTTCTTTAAAAAAATCACTACAGACACGATTTTAATTCTTTTCCCTTTTTTTACTTTGGTTTATAAGGTTTTTTTAGTTTTGGCATATATATATTTTTTTGTTTTTTAAAATTTTGAACAGAATGAAAACAAGCTACAAAATTCCCCTAAGAATATGGGGACATTATATTCCTCTCCTCCCAATATTTATTGTCCTCAAGAAAATTGAATCCTAGATGTTGGAGTCTTGTTCCCTTTCCCATGTGGCATCTTCAACAGGAAATTTTTTCCATTTCACAAGGTACTCCTTTATAGTTTTTTTCCCCAGCTTATGCTCCCTTACCTCCATAATTCCTTTCGAAAATAGAATCAACTCCCCTTATTCGTCCAATGGTGGAAGCTCGGTAGAAGTGACTACATGTTTCCTAGGGCCTTTTCGAGGCTAGAGACATGGAAAACATTATGAATATGACACCCCTATGGAAGCTCCAACTCATAGGCCACCTCCCCTACACGCTTCACAATCATGTAGGGCTCATAGTATCTTGGTTTCAACTTCTCGGCCCCTTTCATTTTGAGCAATGATTGCCTGTAGGGATGCAAAAGAAGATACACCAGGTCCCCAACCTCAAAGCTAAGCTCTACCCAATACTTGTTTGAATAGATCTTCTGTTGTTTCTCGGCCATTTGCAAATTGTCTTTGAGGACTTTGCAGTATGTATTGGATCTCTTGGATCCAATCCTTACCCACGGGAGCTTGGTTATCCCCAAATACTCAATCCACGAGTGTTCGAGCTTCATATCCATATAGGACTTTGAATATTTCCATTCCAGTTGACCTATGGTAAGTGGTGTTATAACAATTCTCTCCAAGGTGTAACCACTTTACCCATGCTTTATAATTACCTTATAGGTAGTTTATGAGATATCCCTCCATCCATGTGTTGACTATATTGGTTTTTCCATCAGTATGTGGGTGGTAGTTGGTACAAAGAATTAGCTCCATCCCAAATAGTCTTAACGAATCCTATCAAAATCCTCCCATGAACATGTTATCCCTGTCACTCACAATGATTTTTGGTAGCCCATGCTATCTTAATACCTCTTTGAAGAATAACTCTACCACCTGTGTCAGTGAATGTTTGGAAGGTATGGTGAATAAGTGTGAAAAATCCATGAGCTTGTCCACCACCACATAAATACAATCCTTCCCATACACTTGGGACAGTCTCGTGATGAAATCAATGGAAATGCTTTCCGATTTTTTCTCTGGGATGGAAAGCAGTTTAAGTAACCCTGCCAGGTGAGTATGCTCTGTTTTGTTTTGCTGGAAGATGTTGCATTCTCTCACAAATATATGCACATTTGTCTTGAGGCCCTTCAATGTGAACCTCTCCCTGATCTATCTATAGGTATTTAAGTACCCAGGGTGCCTTGCTAGGGTCAAGTTGTGTTAACTACATGATATTCTCCTTGATTTGAGACTTAGGTACTAGGTAAATCTAATCTTTGTAATAGATAATTTCATCAACGACATGGTACCTATCATCCTAGATTAGCCCATTGAGGATCTCACAAAAAAATGTTTTTGGAATACTCCACCAACAAGAGGGATTTCTAGTCACCTACAATTTCCATAAGAGAGAGGGTGTATGGCACTCTGGAAAGGGAAACTACTACCACATTATTCTTTCCCTTCACATACTCAATCTCAAAATTGTATGCTTGGAGCATGTTTATCCACTTTTTCTTCCTTTCACTCAACTATTTCTTCTCCATGAGGAACTATAGGCTTATGATCAATATTTACTTTAAACTTGTTCCCTAGTAGGTAATATTTGGACTTGGTCAATGCATGCATAATGGCCAACATGTATTTATCATATATAGAATAATGTTGCTCATAATCCTTGAGTTTTTGGCTCTCAAACGCAATCGGTTGCTGATTCTGCATTAACATTTATCCTATCCCTGTCCCTGAAGCATCACACTCAAGCAAAAAAGGCTAAGTGAAATCTGGTAGTGTCAAGACATGGCATGAACTCAATATCTGCTTCATTATCTTGAAGGTTTCATGTGCCTTATCAGACCAAGTGAAAGCCCATTTCTTTTTGAGGTCTATAAGAGTTGTTGTTAACTGTGAGAACCCCTTAACAAAATTCCTGTAATATGTGGAAAGGCTTAAGAAGCTCTTCATTTCAATCACATTCTTTGGGGTAGGTCACTCAATGATTTCCTTGATCTTCTCTTGGTCCACCTGAACCTCGCTGTCCCTAATCACATGCCCCAAATAAAGAATCTCAGTCATGTTGATATCGCACTTGGAATATTTCACATAGAAATCATGTTCTTAAAAAATCCCCAACACTTCATCCAATTTCTTGAGGTGACCCTCTCAAGTTTTGTTGTAGATGAGAATGCCATCAAAGATAACTAGCAAATGCTTTTACAAGTGTTAGTTGAACACATGGTTCATGCAAGATTGAAATTTTGTGAGTACATTGTTTAGCCCAAATGACATAACTAGAAAATAATAGTGCCCATAGTGGCACATGAAAGCAGTATTTGGGATATTTTGCTCCCAAACTCAGATTTGATGGTAGCTTGAGTGAAGATATATCTTCAAAAAGTACTTTCAACTCCCCTCAGTTCATCCATCAACTCATCAATCCTTGGAATGGGGTACCTATTTTTTATTTATTTTTCATCGAGTGCTTGGTAATAAATGCACATCCTCAAGGTTCCATCCTTCTTCTTATCCATCACTACCGAAGAAAAAAAGGGGCTAGAACTAGGACGAATGTGACCCAATATCAACAACTCCTTGATGGCCTTCTCAATTTCATCCTTATAAATATTGGGATGACGATAGGGTCTCGTTATAACATATTGTACCCCCTCTTCCAACTCTATCACATGCTCAAATCCCCTATCTGGAGGTCTACCTAGAGGAATTTTAGCATATTTTTTTTATATGTTTGTGGTGTAATACCTGAATTCCATATAGATATTGTTGAGGCTACTCTAGTTGCCATTTGTCTGAAATGTAGCACTCTACTACCCACCCTATGCCTCCATGCTGTGACGTTGCCTCCATATTGTCACATGATACTATATTGGGTGGATACAGATGCATATCCATCAAAACTACCTTTCTACCATCCTAATCTATAAACTCCATCTCCATCCTCCTTTGTTCAGTAAAGGTCAAGAAATAGATCTAGGTCTTTATGAAGAAATCATTGATAAACATACAAAAGTACTTGTACCCTCTGATAGATTTCGTCGACATCGGTCCACATATGTTTGAGTGTACAAGGTATAAAATACCCTATGATATATTGTCACTTCTTGGAAAATATGCCTTGGAAAACTTCCCCAATGCACATCCTTCGCATACATCAGCGTTATCTGTGTTCACTTCCGGAACACTTGTCACTGTCTCATGAAGAAATCTCAATGTTAACTAATGAATATGGCCCATCCTCTTATGCCATAACTCCCTCTGATCTCTTGGATTGTTGGTGCTAACTAGTGCTTTGGGCATGAATATCTGCAACCTGTATAATCAATCGCTCCTCACTCGAACTTCTATAGGTGACCTCCAATCCTTTTGTTATAGAAGCACTTTCACTCCTCCATCATACTCTTTTTATTGAAGGACTGATATGGAGAATAAATTCATCCCCAAACCTGCCACATGCAACACATCATTATAGGTAGTTTCTTTTCATTCTCCCTCTGAAATAGAAAAATCCCTTAGGGTACAAGAGTACACTCTGACTTGTTCCCCATCTGAATCCGGAACCTGATGTCCTCCTTATAACTAGAGAAGTACTCCCTAACTTCTGTCATGTGAAATGACACTCCATTTTCTATGTCATATACAGCCTGTGAATTTTAGATAGTCAGGAAAGAAATCAATGCAAACTCTTGCTCCATCTTGCTAGAGAGTTCATTTGCGTCTGTTGAAGTTGCAACTTGCTTCTTTACCTTCTTTTTCCTTTATGGGAAATCACCAACATATTGGCCAAACTCATGAAAACCATAGCACTTGACCTTTGATAGGTCTTCCTTCTTGCTCTTATCTCCTTTCGAGCCTTGTCTCCTTCTGGGACCCTTCTTCACTTTGCCTTTCCTTGCAAGAGTGGCATTCTTTTACTCCTCCTTCACCTTGGGTACCTTTCCTATGCTACCGGTTCCATTGAATAAGTTGAGCGCCATCTCCTCTTGAGTGAAATCACTACATAGGTGATCCCAACATGGAAGCTTGTCTCGTTCTGAAATCACTTGGATGTTAATCCTTGGTAAACCCATTAAGTGCTACATGCACTAACTTGTCATCACTTGGCTTCTCCCTTACTATATCTAATTCATTTTTGACAGACTTAATTCTTGTGAGATAGGTGGTTATATCCTCACCCTTATGCATCTTGATGGTTCTTAGCTTTTCTTTGAGGATCATTTTCCTATTTTCTGATGGATTCTGGTATAGTTTAATGATGACATACCACATCTCCTTCATTGTATTCTTCTTTGTAATATGTGGAACGATATGATCTCTCATTGTTACACATTATTTTGTCACCACATTTGACTGTCCATATAGGTCTATCACTACCTATATTGTGCTCCCTTAGAAGTCAAAAACCCTAATGTTCCTAAACCAAGTCTTGGAATTGGAGAAAAGCTCTTTAAAACCCTTAAAAGTCTACCTCCGCACTTTTTCTAGCCTTTTCCTGTGGATTCACAGATACTTGGTCTATAAACTGTAGCAACCCTCGCATGTTTTGCTACTAAAACCTGCGTACCCCCGTAAAAAGTCAAATAAAAGAAAAATTAAATTCTAGAAGCATAGTTGGTCGAATATTCTCCCAACTGGAAGCTTCTAGAGGCGCAATCAGTTTGAGCTGTATCCCTTTACTCATGGAGCTTATCCCTTGGTCTATGGAGCTCAAATCCCTTCATGAGAGGAATCCATACGCCTCTTCATGGAACTAAAGCTACCTCGATTTCCCTATAAATTGAGCTCAAGTTTCAGTCTCAAGGGTAGATGATAGATGTTAAGGTTGTGAATGTAATTACTAAAGATAAATTCCCAAGAGTGCATAATTTCTACACTAGTTGTTGTTGACATGAGAATGATCACACCCTTATGTCCTTAACTCCATGCTGGTATCTAGAGAGGAAGGCTTATCAAACTGAAGGAGGAATGATTGTTCAGGACCCCGAGAGAAATCTATACGACATCAAGGCATTAGGTTGTAAGATTACTCTTTTTACACAAGATAATACATATGGATCTCTTTTTCTCATTAAGTTGTTCTTATGCTTATTGAATGACATCAATACTTAGATTCCTTGATTACTAAGTTGGATTAGATCTTCTTAAATTATTATATGTTGCAGATGCTTTGATTCTTTTGTCTTGTCTTTGATTGCAGGTTCTACTTATTGAAGAAGCCTCTTTGGAGCGACTGGATAAAATACTGCATCGAACGTTGGATTGATCCGCATAACAAAATGGTGACTCCACTAGGGAATAGAACTTAGTTTTCTTTCTTTATTTCAATTTGAATTTTAGAGTTTTCTGATTTTGACTTATCTGAGAGTGGGTCGGGTAGATAAATTTTAAGAATCCCTAAAAAAGAAAAGTTGATTATTTATTTTTTTCCTGAATTTTCCTTGCCTCCGTAGTTTTTAGCAGAAAACAGTGCGACAACCTCCACAGGTTTTAGTTCAAAACAATGTGGTACCACTTTGTTCCCCATTAGAAACTGCGAACCCCTGGAAATTTTTTGAAAAAAATAAATTGTTTTTTTTTAGAGCCAGATCACCTGATTCTTTGTGTTTTCCCCAGTCTCTCTTAACTGTCAAATCTTGTGTGTGAATTTACTTTCAACAACTCTTGCGTTTGTGTGATTTATCATCCTATTTGCATCTTATAAGTGAGTGTTTTCCCTACTTTACTGCTACTCCATACAAGATACCTTCATTTACCTCAGCTTACTTGTATGATGATATTGTCTTTCTGAGCCATTTAGGATCATTGCAAACCTGAATTTTATGAAAATTGATTCCTTTTTCATTTGAAAATTTGGAAGAGCTTTTAGCTTACTGAAGCCTGATATCACACCAAAGAATTTTTGGATGTTTTCATTTCTGCTGAGATAAGTAGAAATTTTTCTTAGTCTCATCACAAACTAGGAGAAAACGTCCCCAAACATTCTAGATAGACTTCAAAATTAGATTTTTCTTTGATTTTGAATTTTATGTTTTTAGAGTTTTTAGATATTGTTTTCTTTTGGAAATGGTTTGTTTATTGATTTGTATTTTTTAATCTTATTGTTAAAGGAATTTCATTTCAAAAGAGAAATTGATCATTTTTACAAATTGAGTTCTCTACGAAACATCTTCTTTTCAAAGATTTTGTTTATGAATGAAAGAATTGGTGCTTTGAAAATTGTTAAATCTCTCAATATTTCCCTTAAATAAGATTCATTGAAAAGAAAAGAGTTGCAATTCTCATTTAGATTCATTTAGTGTATTTTTGAGTCGAGTCACAAACATCATTGAAGTTTCAACTCCATACCTTTTGTCTTAAGCAACAGCCAAATTAAAAACAACTCATTAATAAAATCAATCTAGATATTTTACATTTTCTAGGGCTCATTCCACCAACATAGCTTAGGCTAGTGTTTTGGAACAGGTTGTAATTAAAATTCCGAAACAGTTTAAACAAATAAGTAGCATCTTCAGGTAGGAAAATCCAATTGTAGCATTTGTGCTCTGGGAAGCTCCTCTTAAAAGAGTCAAGCACGAGATCATGTCGGAACCAGTGAGGTAATCATACCTATTTCATTAGGAAAGATAGCAGATGTGCATGTAATACAAACGGTAAACCTCAGATAGACCATTGTCGAAGAACCTAGGGTCTCTTGTTGGAAAACCTTGGATTTACCATATCAAGGAGCCTTCAAGGGGATTGAGCTTGTTACTCTGCCCTTGCATGTATATCGGATTGTAGACTATTCCCCCAGGTATATTTGTTTCTGTTGGTGACTTTGGTGACCATAATCTTTAGGATTTTTCCCAAGGTGACGGTGGAGGGAAGGTCTCGTTGTACCTGGAATAGACGTCAACTAGACTCACTTGGACTTTCCGGAGGGTACTCTTCGCTTTGAGATTGTATAAGTGGAGAGACTTGCATCAGATTGTTTCATTAAGCAGGTTATCGTGGTAACTATTCCAACCACCAAGTTTTCCACATTAGAATTCTCGACGTTGGATTTCATCATCAACTAATGTTTTTAGTGTGGAAACATACTGTTTGTGTGTGGATTTCTCTCTTAGATTTTGTAGGTGTGTGTTCGATTTGATTGTTTCCTTAGCGACTTTAGGACTATTTTGTTGAAATTTTGTTTGATCTCATGTGTTAAAATTTTAACCGTGGTTGAATTACCAAGACGCTCACATAGAATGCAGGGGAAACCCCCTGAGTACACACTAGGTCAGTTAGAAAATATTAAATCTGAAAAAGGCCAACCATCAGGGACCAGATCAACTAAACAAGAGGAAAAATCAGTAATAATACATCCTGATTACAAAGTAGATCAACCTCAAACATCAGAAAGTTCTCAAAGAAAACTAACAATTTCTGAACTAGTTGAACTTGCTTCCACAAATAGTGAATTATCAGCTACTGAGCCTGAAATTTCTGAACCAAAAACTAAACCTGCTAAATATGAGCTTGCTTCAGAGTTCATAACCCGAACCCCTGATCGTCCTCATTCACCGCGAGTGAAGTTTCACATCACTGAGAACCTTCCTCCTGGCCATATTAGTATTGAAGAGATTAATGACATAGAAGAAGAAGTTCTACTTCCTTCACATCAAGAATCTTTAGATATAAGGCCAAGTGAATCGATTTACTGTTATAGCCCTTTCAAAAAATATCCTTGGTATTCTCAGTTAACCGAATGTCTACATAATTTTTGTCTCAACTATTCACCACCCTGCATTCATTTTTACGCCATACCAAGAGGTAATTACAAACTATCATTAAACATGTCTGGTGAGTCATCCATGTTTTCTGCATCACCATAAACTTATTTGTATGGTGGTCCATCTGTTCCTTTAGGATACCAGTTGCTTTCCGATACCTTCTCAGGAGCATCTCCCTCTCCCGAAAAACTAGTACAATCACCTGGTCCAAATGAATCTCATACTGAAAATTTTAACGCGGAACAAGTCTACATGATGTTTGGAAATATTCCTAACCCTGACCCTCAAAGTAGTAATTTACCGCCTGGGGGGCATCCTCAAGGTAGTAATTTACTGCCCGGGGGGCAACCTCAAGGACAGTTCACACCCCAAGGACAGTACATACCTCAAGGGTAGTACCTACCTCAAGGAAAATATCAACCTCAAGTGTAGTACTCTATTCAGGGTTCACAACCTCTTCAAGGACAGTACCCTATGCCAGGGCAATAATCTTTCCAAGGACAACAACCTCCTTTGGGGCTGTAGTTTGATCAAGAACAATAATTATTTCAAGGAGGTCAATCTTTTAATGGAAATTATCCAACAAAATATCAAACTTACATTCCAAATTATCAACATGGTTATAGTCCATCTTACACATCGCAACCTTAATGGGAACTTCTTATCCTGGGGTCAATGCAGTGTGGAATCCATCATTAAATCAACAGAATTTGCAACCTAATGTGCAAGTAACTTAAAATTAGTCTGGTCAGCGAATTGCTTACACTCAAATCCAATAACCTTTCCAACCTACACTTCAAGTTATACCTCGGGTATATGCACCTAGTAGTATTGAACAACCTGATCTGAGTACACCTAGAACTCCACCCAAACTACTGCATCAACTTTTGTTCAATAGCCTACCACACCTATCCCTGGAATATCTGTAGCCCCTATTTATACAGCCCCTCAAGTGTCACAACCGATCCCTCAAGTCACTGCTCATCAACCTGGACCCCCAATTCAGGCTACTATTTAGACATCTGCGGGACAACCTGGTACAAGTACAATTTTAACAAGCCAACCTTATATAGGTCAGTTTTTTTATCAACCATATCAAGGGCAATATCAATATGGATCTGTACCACAAAATCCAATATACCAACATCAACAGTACCCTGGTTACACATATCAAATACCAACTCAACCTCAGTATGGTACGGCTAACCCTAGTTATCCGGGAGGAATTCCAATCCCAGTTGCACAGGCTATTCCAGGTTTTCCTGGCTATCCTCCTCCTGGTACTGGTATAGTTCCTCAAGGTTATCATTTTGATCAACATGACCCTAACCGCCGGTTACCATTCATTAAAACTTTGTATTTACCAGATTTGTCGTGCCTCACGAACGATCTGATTTATTATCTTCCGTTTTGGCTGCCAATGCCGAATAAGTTGCCCAGTGATACTCCTAAGTTCGAAGGTAAATCAGGAGAAGACCCCTCAAACCATGTCATGACTTACCACCTCTGGTGCGCATCCAACTCTTTAATCGATGATTTCATTCGATTAAGACTGTTTCAAAGAACACTGATAGGTTTAGCTGTAAAATGGTATATTGAACTACCACGTGGCTCATTCAAAAATTTCAACGCATTAGCAACAACTTTCTTAACACACTTTCAGTTTCCAGTCCAATACGAAAATGACACAGAACTTTTGACTTCATTAAAACAATCTACTTCTACATACATTTCATATCACATACATGAATGGAGATGTAGACAACCTTTAGTGAAAGTCTTTATTCTGGATCAAATCTTGGCAGAATGGTTTATCAAACCATTACTTCCAAAGATCACTGAAGATGTGGCCAAGGGAGCTGTTGTTACGGAAGAATAGGTCATTGCTCAAGCATAGTACTTAGACCTTGTATATACACAGTCTGGTACTTTATATAAAAAATTCCTGAATTATCGCGTCCAGGTCAAATAACTGCAATTCCTTCAGGTTCTCATGCTGAAGACCGTGCAATTGGTTTAGTTAGCTCTAATAAGAGTAAGAATAAGTCCTCCAAAACTACTTCTCCTATCATAACTTTACCAGATTCACTGAAAGGAGATTCTTCCCTTGAAACTTCTGCCGACATGCATGTTGTAGACTCATCTACAGCTAAATCTAAAACCGGTAATAAGAATATAGGAAATAATATAAAAAAAACAAACTACATCTCCCAAAGAGAAAACCGAAAAGAATGAACCAAATGATGAAAAACGGAAACCTCGTTATCCTTGTCTTATCTGTGAGGAGGATCACTATACTAAAGAGTGTCTGCATCAGTCTGAGGTCTCTAAGTTTGTCAAAGGTTCACCTACACCTGTTGTCTTGAAGGTTCCTTTTCCTACTCAAGATATCAAAATGATAGGATCTTCTTCAAATTCATCGGAAAATATTTTAATGATGTCTGAGATTATGGTTGCAACACGATCTCAATACTATGAAACTAAAAATACTGTAACTGGTAAAGAGACAGAAAATTCTAGTCAAACACTAGATGTATCTCCTTCAGTTTCCGAAAAACTTCATACCAATAAACCTAATCCTGATCTAGTGATTAAACCACCTACTAAAGGTGTACTTCGAAAGTCATCTTTCAATCCACATGTGTGAGCTGCTCATAATTACAACATTGTTGAAGATTTGGCGATATCACCTTTAGCAATGTCAGCCTTAAAAGTGCTACAATCAGGTCTAGCATAAAGGAAACTACTATTATCAGCTATCGAAGCTATTGATCCTCAGGATTCTAACCTCATGGTCTTTGATCTAGAAAATTTTACACTGAGACTCCCTCATCATATGGATTTTCAGATACCAATATTAGTCAAATCCAAACGAGTCTTTCATACTGTAATTGATGAGGGGGAATCTGCGTGCATAATGTCATTAAATTGTTGGAAAACTCTCGGTTCTCCAACACTCCACCAATCACCGAAAATCCTTAAAGCCTTTGATGGAAGAGGATTTCATCCATACGGAATACTCGAGGATCTACCTATAGAAGTAGAAGGCAAAAATGTTAATCTAGATGTGGAAGTTGTTGATGCCCTTATGGATTACAAGCTTATTTTGGGTTGTAGTTGGTCTTATGCTATGATTGTTGTTGTTTCATCAGTATTTCGGTTAATCATGTTTCCTCATAAAGGAAATATTTTGAAAATCGATCAGTTTTCATATTATTCCTCAGACCCTGCTTCTACAGACAGTATCCAACATGTTGGAAAAATGACTATCCCATATGAAGATGTTGGTGTAGGTTTAGTAAAGGACTCCGCTCTAATGGGAACTTTCTCTATGCCTCCACCCAATTTACCGCGTACAATTGCCAATGTCAATATGATCTCATCAAGCACTATACCATTTGATGACACTTGGGTAGTGCCTTCAGAATCATAACTAGACTCTTTTAATGGTGAGATGCCTTTGAGTCCATTTGAAATGGCATATGTAGCAGTGCAGTCGTGTTCTGACACACTTTCAACTACTCCTGATCAAATTAATGTGATCATCGAAGAATCCTCTTCTCTATCAAGCTCATCCTTGACATCACTTTCCAATCCCTTTCAGCATGTGTTTCACACTGATGAAAGTATTCGAGAATTTTTGTCATTGGATGAATTACCCTGGGATGTTTTACATCATAGATCTTCATTTTTACCTGGTATTGATAAGTTTGAAAATGATTTTTCATCTATTTTTACAATTGATTATGTCAAGGAATGACGGAATCCCATATCGATTACAAATTCAGATTCTGAGACTAATTTGGGGAATATTTCTACATTTGTTCCTATCGACATATCAGTGAAACCTGGAATTATTGAAAACATTCATATAAGTTCTTCTTGTAAAATTGAAGAGATTAACACATACAAATCCCTATTTCAAGAATTCTGAGACATATTTGCCTGGTCTTATGAAGAGATGCCAGGAATCGATCCTAAGATTGTCATTCATGAAACTAAGACATACCCGGATGCCAATCCTATTAGACAAAGATTACGTCCAATACATCCATGACAAGCTGCAGTTATTAAAGCTGAACTTGAAAAACTATTACGAGCAGGATTTATTTATCCAATTCCATTGACAGATTGGGTATCTAATATATTTCCTGTTATGAAGAAAAAAGGGACTATACAAGTATGCGTCGATTATAGGGATACTAATAAATCATTTCCAAAAGACAATTATCCTACTCCCTATATCGACCAAATTATCTATGATTGTTCTGGAAATGAAATTTTTTCATTTGTGGATGGGTTTTTTTGGTATAATCAAATCAACATACTCCCTGTCGATCAACGAGTATATGTCCTTGGGGAAAATTTGCTTATTGCAAATTACCTTTCGGATTAAAAAATGTTGGTGCAACTTTTCAAAGGGCCATGTCTTACGCTTTTCATGATATCAAACATATTGTACAACCTTATCTGAATGACTTACCTGCTCACTTTTTACACAGGGATGATCATCCTACACACTTATGAGCTATTTTCATGAGATGTAGGCATTACAAGCTTTGTTTCAACTTGCACAAATGTGTTTTTTGTGTGAAACTAGGACGATTACTAGGATTCATTGTTTCTAAAGCCGACATTCCTGTTGACCCCTCGAAGGTTGAGGCCATCATCAAATTACCTCCTCCTTCCACGCTTCGCCAACTCCAAAGTTTGCAAGGGAAAGAATTTTTTTTACGTAGGTTTATCCAAAACTATGCTGAGTTAACAAAAGGTTTTACTCGGTTGTTGAAACAAAGTGTTCCCTTTATTTGGGATGAGATCGCTGATAAATATTTTGATGCACTAAAACATGCGTTGACCCATGCACCATTATTTCATCCACCCAATTACCACAAGAACTAACTTTTATACTCAGCTGCCTCTGATTCCACCATTGGAATGGTTTTGGTTCAAGAGGATGAATCTCACAATGAGCATGTGATCTATTATCTAAGTTGGAATCTTAACCCGACAGAAATCAAATATTCGCATGTGGAGAAATTGGCCTTGGCAGCAGTTCAAGCTGTCCAATGATTCCATCACTATATACTGTTACGTAAAACAATTGTGATATATAATTGCAACCCGATAATTTATATTTTGACAAAACAATTTCTCGGGGGTAAATACTCTAAATGGATTGTCATCCTACAAGAGTTTGATTTGGAATTCGAGAAATCTAAATCAAAAAAATCACTAGTGTTTGCAGAGCTTATGTGTGACTTTCCCAATACTGAGATAGAAACCGTGGTAGAGAATCCCATTGCAAATGAATCTTTGTTTCTTATCAGTACATTAGATCCATGGTATGGAGATATCATTATATATCTTCAAACCCAAACTTTTCACCCAGAGCTTTCACATTCAAAACGAAGGAGAATCTGATCAACAATACAATATTTTTGGAGACACTCTTTATCGTCGTGGCGCGGATTTTGTTTTTCGACGTTGTATAACTCACGAAGAGGCTGAAAGGGTTTTGAATGATTGCCACTCTGGAGCGTGTGGTGGTCATATGTCTGGGTTTCCCACAACCCAAAACATATTGCGCGCTAGTTATTTTTTGTCGTCGTTATTCAAAGATTGTATTATTGCGGTCCAAAAATGCCACAATTGCCAAAAATTTTATCGAAATATGTGTGTGCCTCCAGCTCCTCTTCACCTAATCATTGTTGTTGGTCCTTTTGCGAAATGGGGCATTGATTTCATTGCATGTAACCCTCACTCAGCTGGGGGGCATGGGTATATTATTCTTGCTACAGATTACTTTACCAAATGGGCTGAGGCGATGCCTACATTTGTGGGAGATGGAAAAAATGTACTTAATTTCGTATTTAATCAATGCGTGATTGATCGTTTTGGTGTGCCTCACCCCAAGCTATTATCACGTACCATGGGAGTCATTTTCAAAATATTATGATGACCGAACTTTCGATCAACTTGCCCGTGCCATGATAATGTTGGCGAGTATGTTTTTGGTATCCTATTATATTGAATTGATTGTCCTTGATGGCAACTCTCTGAAAAAGGATGCAGATACTGACTGTATGAAGAACTCAGAAATCCATCAGCAGTTCTATACAAGAAGAATATAAGACTGAATGTATATCTGCTTTTCTTGAATAAGTTCGGTGTTTATATATGCATCCTGACGACGGATAATTGAAATCCGTGATAGTTAAGAAACCCGGTGTTGGGTTTGATGGTGCTCTGTATACAGTTAGAGGTACCAATGTTAATACGGTCGACTGTGTATCCCAACTGGTAGACAATGAATCAACGCGTGATAACCCTCTGTATTATGGAGTAAGGTGTTTATTCATATTCCGAATGGTGGATCGAATGCACGTAGAGAACCAAGTCGAACAATCCGTAAGGATTTCATCGGAGCTGTATAACAATAATTATGGTTATATGAACTGATAACACGGAGAAACGAATTAGCGAAAGTACGCTGACGGAACCTGGAGTAGAGGGGTGGAACCTTGCGAATGAAAAGTGAACGTAGTTTAAGGCTGGAAGTGGTTTTTATCGCACCACCTTTGCAGCGAAAGCGGTAATTGAGGAGGGGGGAGCAATTCCATAGATCGACCGACGCGTGTCCCCGAGCGACTTTTGAAAACCGCCTCCACTGCGCGCCATCGCGCGTTAAAGTCCGACTAAGGATGCCGCGCGATATTGTTGTGCACCGTCGATCTGGAAGAGAGCCATCGGACGGTGGCTGTATGAGGGAGGTGAACGATGGATAACCACGGTACGATGCGAGTATGTGATTGGGTCATTGATTATATATGTGGACCCAGTTTAAATTATATTAATTAATCTAAGGTTTGCGGGGTTAATAAAGGATGTTGAATATGTGAAGTTGGCAAAATATGAAACATGTGATGAAATGTACGTGGGTTAATATATGCGATTGATCTCACGAACACATAAACCAGGGGTCGTTATATATATGTCTTGGGGAGTTCATAACTAAAGGAGAAATTGGATTAATATCTCAATCTCAGATTGAGATATTAAAAAGCCTTAGATTAATTATCTAATTGCAAAACCAAGAAAATAGAGAAATAGGAAATTGTTTGGGGCTTGGGTAGACCCTGCTGGATTATCTAATTGATCTTGTCCAGGAATACCATCAGCGGTTGGGTGGTTTTGACTCATGGTTTTAATAAAGGCAAAAACTATATAAGGAGAAGAGGATTATAGTACAAAGTGTGCATGCGGAGGGGTTGTTAATGAATAAATCTCTTTAAGAGATATCTGCATGATTGAACTCTGAATAAGCTGAATCTATGATGCACCTATGGAGTTGATGAAGGTTCAAGATCTCTAGATCTAGAAATGATGAATCTCTAGGAAGATCTGCAAAGAAATAATGAAGACCTGACGTAAGTCTGATGAAGAAATTAAAGAAATTTGGTGGATCTGAGGGTTGAAGTCTTCTGCATGAAAGTGGAAGCTTTCTGCCAGTACAAGCTGGTGTATAATCAGGGGGTCGGAGCTCCCTTCCAGTAGTGACTGGAGAACGAGAGAAGGGTGTAGCCTTCTACAGGTGGGTGCCTATGTGCTGGTATAAGTCTGCGCCAGCACAAAAATTGTAAGCAGTTTTCTTTATAATAAATATTGAAGACAGAGACAAAAGCAGCGGTGGTTTTCTCTCAAATTTGGTTTCCACCTTAAATACTGGTGTTCATGTGTGTTGCTTATGTGTGATGGCTTATTCTGTTATTACTGCACATGCTTAATTCTTACTAAACTTTTGATGAATGAATGATGCAATAATCTAAGTAAAGAATTAAAGGCATAATTTTTCAGTCAAATCTAAATACTGATTCACCCCCCTCTCGCGTATTTTTCCGAACAGATAATTCTACTCCATATTACCTGCAGGCTAATGGTCTAGTTGAAGTCGTCAACAAGGTTTTAACCACCATGATTAAATGGATTATCGGAACTCACAAATCGAATTGGCATACAATACTTTTTTCAGCACTATGGGCATACCGAACCTCTGCAAAAACTGCTATAGGGTTCACTCCTTTTCAACTTGTCTATGGTTTAGAAGCTGTGTTACCCATTGAATTTGAAATACCGTCACTCCAATTAGCCATTGAGTTGTTACCAGCTACCTCTGAAGAGGAAAAACGATTTTTATACTTCGCACAATTAGATGAGACTCAACGCACCGCTGCATTGGCTGTCGAAGCTCATAATAAACTTGTGAAATCTTAGTATGATCAAAGTGTTAAACGTTATGTTTTTTTAGAAGGTGACCTAGTCTTAGTATACGATCAAGCTAACGATAAGCTAGGCACTGGAAAATTTGAACCGATGTGGCACGATCCGTACATTGTCAAGCGTGTGCCTGCAAAAGGAGCCTATGAATTGACTGATTATGACGGGGTATCTTTAGATAAGCCCGGAAATGGTCTTTATCTTAAGAGATATTATGCTTGACTTTCGTGTGAAGATGTCTCTTATACAATAGTTACTTTTTAGTGTGCCTTAGATTAGAAAAGTGTGCCTAGATTAGTTTTGTTGTTACTACTATCACTGCTTATCTTGATTACTCTTGATATTGCAAATGTCGACATCCCTTCAAATTCACATTGGTTTTGTTGATGGTGCCTATCGTAGTACACAAAATATCTCTTCCACGGCTTGGGTTATCTATTCACTCACCGATGAGTTAGTTTCTATTCATGGGGTATGCCTTGGTCAAACAACGAATAATATTGCAGAATATAGTGCAATCATTGAGTTATTATATGATGCCCTTTCATTTGGTATTCAAAGTTTGATCATTAGGTTAGATTCAAAACTCATTGTATTTCATTTAAACAGGGTAGATGCCATTAGAAATCCAGTGTTATTGAGATTATTTTTTGAAGGTTCGTCTCTTGGAACGACAATTTGATTACATCGAATATCAACATATTTCAATAAATTTAAACACATTGGCTGATTCATTAGCTAATCGTGTTCTAAATAGACATTTGCAACATTAACATAGTAAACAAAAACAACATTCAATCCATGTTGAACAAGATACTCAGAGAAAGTAGTAATATCATTAGTATAGATAGGTTTGTTTTCAAATAATATTACATCGTATATGATCATAGGTTCAAACAACTTATAATATAATAGACACTGATACAAAAAAAAATAAAAATCAATCCACAATGATCATCCACTATTTATGATGATGATCATGGTAATAGACTATGGCATGTGCCACCTTGCGCAGAAATCTCCTAAGTGGTCCTGGAACACCTGTCGTATGTCTTTGAAGCCTGAGAGGAATATCATATGTTCTCGTCTCAGGAATGTCTATGGTTAACCTCTCCAGGTTGTGTTCCATATCTGCTAGGATCTCTACTGCCTGATCCTATGGAGGTGCTATAGGTTGTGCTTGCCGCCTATCAAAGCGACGAAGTGTAGCTGGTCATTGTGGACCGCCATCTGCATTTGAATATTTTTGTCAATATTGGACGATAAAAAACAAATAAAAATTAGATTAAATACATAAAAATAGTTCACCTACCTGATTCGTCCCACTGTGCCCCTGAAGGCAAAGACATCTCAGGAACACCTCTATAATCCATTCCTACATAGAGGAAGTCTTTGATGGTGAAGACTTGATTCCTGAACCACATAAAATATGTCGGAGTGAACCGAACCACTTAACTCCCATCGCCACCATGGCGAGCCATCAATGCCACCCACCGTACCATCCGAGGTTCTCGAGGTTCCCCACGATCTACTAGAATCAGCTGAGGAGCGAGAATAAATATTCTCTCTAAAGAAAATGAAATGAGAACGGTGCCATAACCAAAGTTTTTCAACTTTGTATTCTTTGCTCTAGTTAATTGGCCTTTCATATTGGCCAATACTCCTTATCACCAGTTAAATATGGTCCCTCTGAAACACTCTACTGCGGTCTGCATTTTGGATTTAGTGGCCACATGCGAAGCTTCACTCCCGCACAATCTAGTTACTGTAAATGAAATCACTTTGAGATCCAATCGTAAGATGGTTTTAATATCTATGCGACTATCCTTTAAGTCTGCCTCATCACTACAATACTATTCTTTGTACCTGGAAATGGGAAGGCCTCCCTGTCTGGCCCCAAACAAGGATATGCTTCCTCCTCTCCGAGACAATCCGGTGAGGAAATAAATGTCCTCTAGCTCGATTTCGAGCTAGTGGTCACCAATGATGAAGCATCGGTCTTGAACTTCCCATGCATTTACGAGCCATGTCATCAACTCTACTTGTGTTTTCATACCTTGGATAGCCCAGAACTTATATAAACCACAATTCTGCATTGCACGTATTGTTGCAGAATCTTCCATGGCTTCATTGTCTATAGCCTCATGATCACGTTCTCGCCATTTCAACATGGTGGAAAAACCTACAAATAAACACATTTGAAAGTTAAAAACCATTTGGATGCAAAACTTGAACCATTTTTAAGAGAATTTTTGAATTTTAAAACGATCACGGTGCCCCCGCAGTTTTTATGAGGAGATAGTTCGGACGTCCGCATGCGCCCCACACAAAAACTATGGCAACCCGATATTTTTTCATTAAAAAGTTATCGGGGTCCGCAGTTATCGCATGCATGACCTGCGGACCCTTGAGAGCGCATTTTTAAACACAAAATCCTCCCAAAAAATGAAATTAAGACCAAAAAATAAAAATGACATGGATAGAAATGAAAATTAAGATGATGTGGATTACCTGGTTCTGACGATTCGAGGAATGGACGGTCGGTTCTCCCGACAATTACTCCGGAACTTTTTAGCCAAAAGCTCTCAATACATTGCTCTAAACACAGAAGGTGAAAATGATTTTGTTTTAACTCCTTTTTATAGTTTTTGAATGAATAAAATATTATATTATATTTATTTTTCACTTTAAAAGGATATTTTTAAATATTTTTACTTCTTGGAATAGGTATGTGTAATCTTTTGAGTTTTTGTGCAGGATATAGGATTTTTTGGTGAAAAGAATTATTTTGACGCTGAGTATACTTTTATCACTTTTTCAGGCTCTTTAAAATTACGAAAAAGTGAAACCTTGGAGCTCTCTTTCAAGCCCTTTTCAAACTCTCGAAATATGAAAAGATCACCAAGTACTTGACTATTCGAACTTGTTAAAGTAAATGAACAGTCGTCCCTTCAATATAAGTTTACCCCTTTTCCAGGCTAAAATGGACAAATTACGAAAAAAGGTATATGTTGACTAATCATGGTCGATAGAGTTCTCTCCTGCATTATTTTATCCTTTTTCGAGCCTGAGAGACTAAATTTACGAAAAAGAACAATCACAGAGTTTAGTTATGTTTTTATTATGACTCCCTAAAACTGAAAAATGTCGAGTTTCTCCTATATTGGACTCGTTAAAATTTAACAGTAAAGGACCTATCGATTACAAACAGGACCAGATGGAATCATCCGAAGGATGAGATTACACAAATAGGCAAATGTTATCCCCCTCAAGCTTGCAAAAAATAAAGAGGTACTTGCCAGTAATGGTGGGGGGGAAAGAGAGAAAAATAATCCAGTTGTCACCATTGTTTAGAAAGCAACATGCCACTCTTGAACACGACACTTTGTCACACTTGTATCTGGGTTGGGAAATCCTTTGTCTAACAGTTAATTGAACCACATTGAAATTATTCAGCTGGTTTCTGGGTATTAGCTTTAGGTCAAATGCTACCAAACCATCTTCAGTGTCGTTATGTGTTCAAGAGATAGTTCAAATAAACCATTCATTGTAAACATTTGTCTCCATTCATGTTGACCATCCCTGAGTCAGTCTTGATTTTATTTTTTTTCTTCAAAACTTGATCTAATGGTTTCGTGTCATGGGCTTTCCTAAGACAGATCACTTTCTATCGACATCAACTCATTATCTAGAAATTTGATCTAGAATCCTATCAATACCTTGGGATCTTCATGTCCTAATGAAATTTTTCTCGCCTTCGACGACAGGTTACATAATTGACCTTCGATCGGATGATTCTATGAGTGTTCAACTGCAAATAATTCATTCACACTTCATAGATTGTACTGGAGTACTTTGAGAGCCATTGTCATTATTGGTGGTTTCTCTCACACTTGTTAACAGTTCACATCATTGACTGGTAATCAAGTGGTTTCTACCATGTTCGACTTCGACACAATCAATCGCATGGATAGATTCATACTAGTTCGGGAAGCGGAAATCAAGACCCTGGATCTAGTTTCCACCATCCAGGCTACGAGGAGTTTTATTATTCATGACACAGTAGACTACTTATGACAGATGGTTGCGCCCATACTGTGTCTACTTTTGATGTAATATTGAAACCATAAATGTACCAGAACATTTAGTTAGTTTTGATCTGAGTATAGGAATGCCTACCTCAGCGATGATATATATATATATATATATATATATATATATATATATATATATATACATTGAATGTTTTTACAGGTTTTCGACCAGTGTCACCAATCCAATCCTCGGAATGATAAAGCACTTCACTCTTCAGAACAACCTCAGACTTTGTACTTTAGGGGGAAATCTGTTACACGTTATTTTTTCACCATGACATTTGACTGTCCATATAGGTCTATAAATACCTATATTGTGCTCCCTTAGAAGTCAAAAACCCTAATGTTCCTAAACCAAGTCTTGGAATTGGAGAAAAGCTCTTTAAAACCCTTAAAAGTCTACCTCCACACTTTTTCTAGCCTTTTCCTCCGGGTTCGCGGATACTTGGTCTATAAAATACGGAAAACCCCACATGTTCTACTACTAAAACCTACAGACCCCCGTAAAAAGTCAAATAAAAGAAAAAGTAAATTCTAGAAGCATAGTTGGTCAAATATTCTCCAACTGGAAGCTTCTAGAGGCACGATCAGTTCGAGCTTTATCCCTCCACTCATGGAGCTTATCCCTTGGTATATGGAGTTCAAATCCCTTCATGAGAGGAATCCATCCCCCTCTTCATGGAACTAAAACTAACTCCATTTCCCTATAAATTGAGCTCAAGTTTCAGTCTCAAGGGTAGATGGTAGATGCTAAGGTTGTGAATGTAATTGCTGAAGATAAATTCCCAAGAGTGCATACTTTCTACACTAGTTGTTGTTGACATGAGAGTGATCACACCTTTATTTCCATAACTCCATGATAGTATCTAGAGAGGAAGGCTTATCAAACTAAAGGAGGAATTATTGTTCAGGACCTCGGGAGAAATTTGTACGACATCAAGGCATCAGGTTGTAAGATTACTCTTTTTACACAAGATAATACATATGGATCTCTTTTTCTCATTAAGTTGTTCTTATGCTTATTGAATGACATCAATACTTAGACTCCTTGATCACTAAGTTGGATTAGCTCTTCTTAAATTATTATATGTTGCAGATGCTTTGATTCTTTTGTCTTGTCTTTGATTGCAGGTTCTACTTATTGAAGAAGCCTCTTTGGAGCGACTCGATAAAAGACTGCATTGAATGTTGGATTTCAAGGTAGGGGCATGTCCTCTCTCTTTTCTTATAACAATTATAAATTGCAATTAATCTAGAGAAAAATGTTTCCAAATGGATGTTTGTTTCTAGCTATTCGTTGAATGCTAGGGAGATCACTCTTGTCCGCAAGAGGGATTAATCCGCATAACACTCACTCAATCAAGAATCATCTTCTTCACTTTGGCATTATCCCTCTTATACTCATGAAACTAGATGGGATATGTTGGTACATCAATAAATTTTATAGAAAACTCCTTCAAACCATATTCTTCTAATGAGAACAACATCTTGGCCTTCCAGACTCCAAAGTTAGAGGCTCCATCCAAACTATCCTGATCTCTCATCCTACTGCGACCATCTATGGAAAATTGTGAACTCAAATAAACTGGAGAAGAGAAATAAAGAACTCGAACTCAAATTTAACCCTCGTGTGATTTCCCTTCGTGTTCTTGTGCATATCTATCCCTTCCCTAATATTCACTTTGATACCATGTGAAATTTTAATTACTATTGTAATTTGTGGTTATTATTTTCCTATATTTTCAGATTATTTATCAACTACAAAATACTTGTGGCAAATACTAAATAAAACACAACTTAAACTTCATTGAAAATAAATAATTTAGGAATTGGGAAATATATGCATGCACACAAAAATATAGAACACCAATATTTTGGGGCAAATTTCCCTGGAAAAACCCCAAAGGGAAAACCAATTTGCAGATGAGGGTTTTATTATTATTAATATTCAACAATATGAGAGTACATAAATCTGATTTCCTGACACTGGAAAAGCTCCATAGAATTTTCTCCACTGCTCAAACTAGAAAATCGAACTGGAAACACTAAGTTTCCTCTGGAAAATCAAGTCGGCCTCCTCCAGCAAACTCGCACTCTCTGCCTGCAACTCGCATTAGATCCTACAACTCACACTGGCCACTAAGAATGCCTCCCAAATTTCTTTTCGATGAATATACCCCCTCCCTCTATCCTCTGAAGCTACTTGCACCTCCTCCAAGAATTATTTTGACATCTGGAGATGGAATTTACTGCTCCAACAATTTGTGTTGGGTAAACTGGTTATTCACACTACTTTCTCAACCCTCTTTTCAGCAGATAAATTCAGCCTTTCTCATACTCTGAGAATACTGGAAATATCTGTATAAGTCTCCTCTAGAAATATTCTCCTAAATTCTCGTTGTTGAAACCCTTATGCTAGTGTTCTTGTGATGCCTTTGTTCCCTTGCTCTCATTGCAATTTGTATCTCCTTCGTATCTTTGTATGTGTTCTCCAAAAGACCCTCGATCTCTTATTATAATATCTCGTTGACCAATCAACGGCCGTGATCTAATAACAATCAATGGAAAAGATCATCTTGACTCCATCAAGTGACTTTTCCAGATGTCTCTATAGGAAAATCCATTTACCTCAATTAACATTGATTAATTAAGCTATTTCCTCAAGTTAAACTTAGGAAAATTTAATTAATGCTTAATTAAATCTAATTAAGGCCTTTTCTTGCGAAACCAATTTTGGTTATTAGAGAAAATGTGTTCCATAGCATCATAGACACTATTTGAGACTAGAGCACATGTCCGAGCTACACAAAATAACACCATGTGCTACAATTCTTACCATACATTGATTACTTCCTTGAGGTAGGACCCACAAACAATTTCTTCAAGAAATTATATATCTCTAACTTCAATTTGAAATATTGAAGTTATATTTTTTCAATATTGTGTTACAACCTACAGGCAATGTTGTTTGGAAAAGTGTGGTGTAAAGTCTTCATCCTCTTTATCATCTTCGTAGGTCCATAAGTGTAAACCGTGATTGATCAGGTGCTCAGTGTAAAATATCAAAAATGAAAGTGCTCAAACTTGATTTGAAACTAAACGACAATGAAGAGCTCGTCGCCAGTAATCTGACACAATTCGTTTCGTCGAAACTGGAGTCTAGATGAGGAAGATAGAGTTTATTGTTCGTTTTCATAAACATCGAAAAAAATTACAAAACAAGATAGAATGGTGACATGGAAACCTAGTCAGAAAAAAAGGGATACTCTGGGAATATTCTATGATTTTCGCCCAATGAAACTGTGACAAGTGTCACTGCAAGATTTGGTGGAGATTTTGGAAGGAGAAATTTTTTTATGTGTCTCCTAAGGTCGAATTTGATTTTTTTTTAAGGTTGGGGATAGTCCAACCAGAGGTGGACACGTGGTGCAGCCAGGGGCTGCCATGTGCCCCCTCTGGTGGACCAAGGTTAAGGCTGAATTTCGTTTCATGTTATGGTTGAACTATATAATATATGGGTGCATTTTATATTGTGGTCTGAATTATTCCATATAACAAAGTTTGGTTCAAATACAAAGGTCAGATATATAATTCATATGGCGCATTTTAATATATGTCAAATTTTATATATATCAATGGTTGGGCGCATATGGCGGAGAAAAAATTCATACACAGGAAGGGCAGAGGTCGAGGCTCGACCATGCAACCTCCCCCACACCAACCAACATACATACTGCCATACCACTGCTTTGATCCTTGTTATGTATAGGCTGCAAGTTGTATTTAATATTCAATGGTTCATCTGACAGGGGTTTGGCGGGGGCCAACCCCCTCCCCATAACACTTTTCCACGAGACCACAGGCGGAGCTGAGTTACATATGTGTGGATTAACATTAAAACCCATATTAATTAACACTAATCCCGTTGTTTAGCGCTTATCCAAATTTTAAGTTAGGATTTTTTAAAACACGCTTAATGCATTAAAACTACAACTTGTCTTAAATTAATCTCCATTAAAAAATAATTAAACTCGTTTAATACGATGATAGATTTGGCAGATTCTTCCATTTTTGATGGATCTCCAAATTTAGCTGCGTTAACCGGAGTTCTCTCCAGTTTTGGAGGAGATTTCTAGGGAAAAAATAAATGAAGCATAACTGGAGAAAATTTCAACCAAATTGGGAGCAAGGAGAGTCTATTCTGAATTATTTGGACATTATGAACACATTGAAGCAGGTTTCATGAGTATTAGGTGAATGTAAACAACATTTTTTTTCACATTTGAGATAATACAGAGGCCCAAGCCATGGAAGCTGGACCAAGGAGATGTAGCCCAAGAGGGGTGAAATCCTTCATCAAAACTCTATGTTAATGGATCATTGTGATGGTCTGCTATACATGTTATTGTTGTTATTCAACTTTTTTTTTAATTATTTTGTGCTATTGAATTTAACATAAAACTTGATAAATTTACCTGTTTAAACACTCACAAACACCAAGGAAACATATGTACATGAAGCAAGGGATCAACAAATTGTTTATAATTTTGAAGATGAAATTAACACAACAAAACTAACATTCAGATTCAGATTAAGGTGGTATCAGAGCTAGGTTGAGAGGTTATTTTCTTTACTTTTGTGCAAGTAGGGTTTTAATGGTTACAAATTTGTGATGTTAACAAGGTTAAAGTTGTAGAGAGGAGAAGGGAAACTATTGGTTGCAAGTCCTGAGGTTAGGAATATAAGAAGGAGAGCCATAAGGGCACCATCTCCACCAAAATTTCCACTCACAACTTCACTTGAAGCACCTCAATTTTTATCTCCAAAAGTTGAGATTGAGGAGGTACAAGTTCCACCAAAAGCTGAGATTGAAGAGGTACAAGTTGCACCATAAGCTAAGCTTGAATCCATAGCAATCATGTTAGGTTTTGGAGAGACTGAAGGTCTTTCGGAAGAGGAATCATACGAGAAGGATTTCTATGAACTGACTGAAATTGTTAGGATCCTCTTTTAAGAGAGTGACACCAGGATGGTTGGAGAGAATTCTAAGTCTCCACATGGAGACAGAACCTCAGAAGACAAGAAGGATGAAGAGAAGGGTTAAAAGGGTAATGGAGGAAAGTATCCCCCATATCCACCATCTTCATAATCAACCTCATCATCTCCATCATCATCATCTTCCACTTACACAGCCAAAACGACACATACTCACTCAAAAGCCACAAAAGGAAAAACTCCCTTACTCAAACTTGATGTCAAATTTGAGCTTCCAATGTACAATGGCAAGGTAAATGCATAGAGGATGGATAATTGGATTTTTCAATTGGAGGTTTATTTCAAAATTCAAAACCTTCATAAAGATGAAATAAAGATTCAATTGGCTTCCTTGAGGATGGAATGATCAACACTTGTATGGTGGGAAGCAAGGACTCAAGAAGAGATTAAAAACTATGATAAGATTTCAATGTCTTGGTCAAGTTTGATTGCTACCATTAAAAGGAAATTTAATCCTCCATATTACATGCAAAAGGCCATTATGGACTGGCAATATGTTAGACAATTGAAAGGGCAAAGCGTGCAAGATTATACTCATGAATTTAGGAGAAGAGCTCTTATTTTGGGTATTAATTTGTATTCTCAATAAATTTTGTTAAAGTATATTGGGTGTTTGCACAGTTACCTTAGGCACACTATTCTCATGTTCAATCCCACAAACTTAGATGAGGTTTGTGTTCAAGACACACATTTAGAAGCAAGAGGGAACATAATATAGATGAGAAAAGTGATAGTGGGGTAAAGGAAATGGCAAGTTTTATGGAATAGGAAAGAGAAATAGATCTGTCAAAAGAGAGAAGGAGAAACTAACATGTAAACATTTTTTGAATAATGGCCATGATGAAGACCTTTATTGGAAACTTCATCCAGAGTTGAAGCCAAACAAACTGAAAGCCAGAGAGAAGGAAAAATTGTTTCTATAATTGAACATGACTTAGGTTCAGATTCAGGAGATGAAACAAATATTACAACCATGGGTTTGAAAGGTAAGAACATAGAAAGCACTAGTTCTTCAATTTGTTCCAATGTAACTCAAGATGAAGATACAAGAATTGAACTCTTTCATATTAGAGTCGTTTCTAAACATACCAAGATTGACACACTTTTTGATAGTGGGTCTCAAGCTAACTTTAAGAAGCTAAACCTTGAAATTCTTAGACATATATGTAAGAATGAAAACTTGCAGGTAACAAGGAAGTGCATACTAAGGTTTTCCATCAATTCAAACTTTCTTGATGAAGTTGAACTTGATGTGGTGCCGCTTGAGATATCAGGTATTGTTTTGGGAAGTCCTTATCTTTATGATAGGAAAGCAATATTTCATCGCCATGAGAATAAGTATCATTGTTTAAAGATAGAATTGAGTACATCGTTAGATCGCATAAGAAGAAGACAAGTTTGTCTCTTATACATGCAGGAGAAATGAAGAGGATAGTGAATGCAAGTCTGAATTGGACTTTGTTAATGATCAAACATAGAGATGTTTTTTATGAGGCCTTTCAAAAAGATGTATCGAATGAACAAGTTGATGTAATTAAAATTATTTATGCTTGTAATCAAATTTTTCAGGACTATAACATGTTTCCTTTTAAAGGAGGTGAACAAGATGTGAAAGATTTGCAGTAGTCAACATCAGTGTTGGGCAATGTTGGAAACAAGATGCTGGTGCAAGAGAGTGCAAGGGTCAAAGAGAAAGCGACAAAAAAATTTGACAAAGAAGGCATGGGTTCCACAAGTGATTATTTTTGGTTTCCAAAGGGTACATGGCAATGGCAAAAATATTTGATCAAAATTTGACGCAAGTATAAAGCAAGATCAGTTAAGAATCTCCATGACAAAAATGTGCAAGGTGAGACAGCTTTTAAGTTTCCTTTGATTAATGACCAAGATAGGAACAAGTTTTTTTCTGAAAGGACAGTATGATGTTCTAAAAATTCATGCAAATTGCAGCATGACGGTGTCTACAACAACAAGAGAAGGTCGCAAGAGTCAAGGAAAAATCTTAGTTTTTGTGAAAAAATCCAGTTGATGAAAATGGGAAAATTTCAGTGGATTGAGACTAGAAGGGTGAGGGAACTGTATCCTCATCCACATGATCAGTAACCAAAGATATTTTGGGTTCCAAAAGGCTTCTAGTGGGAAGGAATGATCAAGTGCTCAGCGTAAAATATCAAAAATTAAAGTGCTCAAAATTGATTGGAAACTGAATGACAGCGAAGAGCTTGTTGCTACGAATCCAGCGCAATTCGTTTCGTCAAAAACGAAGTCCGGATGAGGAAGATAGAGCCTGTTGTTCGTTTTCCTAAACAACTAAAAAAATTGCAGAACATGATAGAATGGTGACATGGCATCCTAGTCAGCAGAAAAGGGATATTTTGAAATATTATGTCATTTTCTCCCAATGACACTGTTACAAGTTTCACTGCAGGATTTTCCGAAGAGTTTGGAAGGTGAATTTTTTTTAATGTGTCTCCTAAGGTTGAATTTGAATTTATTTTAGGGTTGGGGATAGTCCAACTAGAGGTGGACACATGGTGCAACCAGGGGCCGCCACGTGCCCCCTATGGTGGACTAAGGTTAAGGCTGAATTGCATTTCTTGCTATGGTTGAACTATATAATATATGGCCGCATTTTATATTATGGTATGAATTATTACATATACCAAAGTTTGGTTCAAATACAAAGGTAAGACATATAATTCATATGGCGCATTTTAAGATTGGTCAAAGTTTATATATATCAAAGGTTGGGCACCTATGGTGGAGAAAAACTTTATGCACAGGAAGGGCGAAGGTCGGGACTCGACCCTACAACCTCCCCCGCACCAACAAACAGACATACTGCCATAGCACCGCTTTGATCCTTGTTATGTATAGGCCGCAAGTTGTATTTGATATTCAATGGTTTATCCGATGGGGGTTTGGGTAGGCCAGCCCCCTCCCCATGAGACCTTTCCACTAGACCAAAGGTGGATTGGAGTTACATATGCGCGGATTAACATTAAAACACTGATTAATTAACAATAATCCTGGTGTTTAGCACTTATCCGACTACAACTTATCTTAACTTAATCTCTGTTAACAATTAATTAAACCTGTTTAATACGACAGTGGATTTGGCAGAGTTCGCCAGTTTTGGCGAATCTCCAAATTTATCTGTGTTAACTAGAGTTCTCTCCAGTTTTGGAGGAGATTTCTAGGGAAAAATTGAATGAAGCAAAACGGGAGAAAATTTGGACCAAATTGGGAGCAAGAAGAGTCTATTTAGAATGATTTGGACATTCTGAACACATTTAAGCAGGTTTCAAGAGCAACAGGTGAATGTAAATATCATTTTTTTCACATTTGAGCTAATAAAGAGGCCCAAGCCATGGAAGTTGGACCAAGGAGATGTAGCCCAGGAGGGGTGAACTCCTTCATCAAAACATTGTGTTAATGGATCATTGTGATGGTTTGATGTACATGTTATTGCTGTTGTTCAACATTTGCTTTTACTTATTTTGTGCTCTTGAATTTAACATAAAAACTTGATAAATTTACCTGTTTAAACACTCACAAACACTAATGAAACCTATGTACATGAAGCAAGGGATCAAAAAATTGTTTATAATTCTGAAGATGAAATTAGCACAACAAAAATAACATTCAAATTCAGATCAATGGTATTCATAACACATCCTACTAGTTTCATTTTCACTTTAGGTCTACTGATTAGTGATTTTCGGTGCTCCATGTACTTTCTATCATTTTCAAACTCAGAAAATTTCTCGTATCCCATGCCTTCCAATGTAATAATTCAAACAACAATTTATTTTCTATATTCTTGAAGAATAGTGCTTGATAGTGATATTGGATATCTACTAGTTGTCTCAACATAACACAATACTATTCTTTCAATATGAGTTCTTATAAATATGTGGATTTTTCCTGTATTACACAGGCGTAGAAAAAGGATCACTTCTTCATTCTTAAAAGGTTTTCTGAATTCTCCTGCAAGATAGTAATTTGGATTTGAATCACCTCTTCCAATGACATGAAGAAAATCTAAATCAAGCTTTAGTATGGTATACTCCACTTGCTTGAGTTGTTCAATAGTCTCAATTTTCTCTTGATCATTGTGTATAATGTTAGAGCCACCTTGTTGATTCCAGTTGGGCCACCATTGAATGGAGTGACCTAGAAATGGGAGTATGCATCTAATTCCAAAAAAAGTGCTTTGAACAACAAATTTTCCTTCATATTAATATTTTCATTGTGAATCTCACTATTTATGTCATAACTAGGGTGTATATAAAAATTTGAGTCCATGGACTATAGTGTGTTGGAAAGAAAGGGGAAAGGTTTTTGTAGGATGTCTTCTTTGTTGTTGAAATTGTCTTCAAAATCTCGTACACAAACAACCTATGAAATTCTACAAGATCAACCTTCTCAATAGAAAATTTAAAAGATACCCGTGTCAAACTTATCTCCACCCTTAATATAGTACTTTGTCCACATGGTATATTCTGGTCCTTTTCATAGATCTTGTCTTGCATAGCTAACATAAATCCATGTTGTTCTTCATCACTATCGGTATCATATATAGGAGAGGAATGAAATTGTGGAATATAGGATTTGTGACCATTTTGCATCCAATTTGTTAATAAATTCATCTCATCCTCAATGTGATCAACCATTTTGTCCCCTTCAAACACCTACTACAAATCTTTGTCTTGAACCATAAGAAAGTCTTCCTTATGATTCTATGAAAGATATATTCTTCAATAGTGTTAACAATATTGTAAATCTTCACAATTGTAATATAATCATACCTTTCCTTTTGGACAACAAACTCATCATTAGGGTCTATAAAATAAACTAAAAAACTATGATAGTTTTCTCCCATACTTGGCATATCTTCTTTAATGAGGCGGCCGACAATTCCATCAAAATCACATATTTCATGCTAATTTCTTCCTTCTTGTCTTGGAATATGAACCATATCATCTTTTAGAGGAGAAATATAATATCCTTCTTCCTTACATGCTTCATATTCATCTTCATCAATGATTTTTTTTCCTTTAAAAAACCAAGAAGCCCTTCCCCCTGTAGGGCTACCAGTGGCTCCTTGTAAGTGTCTTCAAAATTCTGAAATCTTTGGCCATAATTATTGAGAAATGTTTTAGTCAAAGATTTGAGAGAAAGTATAATATTTGGAATATAGGAGTGTATAATCCAATCCCTTTGTACATACTCAAGAGAGAGAGAAAATAGCATCATCAACACATCTTCATGTACCACACCATTTTCTGAGGTCTACTTTAAAAATCTTACAAGCAATGAAATGGCCAAAGAAAGGTCACCATTGAATTTATTTCATCCAATCCCGTTCCATATAATTTGGATATTCAAGGATACTTTGGACATCAATACCCCTATATCTTTCATGCAACTCCCATGGAGCCATCTTTCACCACATGCAAATTTTCCAGCATGAAAATTCAAAATAAATGCTCATATCTTTTTCACAATGGAGTCGCCAAGGTGAGCTATCACTTCCTTCATAAAGGTGCTTGTCTCACCTGACAAGCATAAATTGTTATAAATCCTTCAAGGATCAAATATTCTGTTCTTCCAATGGAGTCACGTGGATGGAAAGATATTGAAGCTTGAACTTCATTTGATGTTGTCTTCATGGAAATGAAATTTATCCCTAGTAATGACGCTAAAATGTTATAGAAAAATATCACACTTCTTGAGATATAGTTCAAAAGCTTAAGTGTAAGATCTTGTGTACTTAGAGTGGGGGAATTGCCACCTCACCAACCCTCCTTTTCCTTTTGGCTAGATCAAGGGGGTTCTCACTTGTAGATCTTAGGGATCTAATGGCCCAATCCGACCAAGTTAAGAGCTGGTGGAAGATAGGATTGCTATGATTCTTTCGGGAAAATTCTAGATTTTAGTTCAAACGGAAGATCCCCAAACACATACAATCAAGAAAATACAATGTGATTTTGGAGATAAAACCCTAGAAAAATAATTTAAATGATATTTTCAAAGAATAAAATTGATGTGAGGATGGAAGATCAGAGCCTTAACTTGGCAATAAATTTTTGGGGCATATGGGGTCAAGGATCAACTCACTTAAAGAATAATGGAATATATTTAGGTTCATTAGACTAGTGTAAGTCCACTCACTATTTCTAGGCCTTTCAATTTTCAAGGACGAGATAAGGGAAGGATATCACTTGCATCCTTCCTCAAAGACTTGGAGGAAGGGCTTTTTAATAGGGATAATGAAAATAAAATACTAATCCCAACTCCCTAGTACTTAATCACCATCATCCATAAACATATCCAAGATAAATAAGTCTTCTTACTTATATTATCATGCATTCATTCAAGATTTAGCAATATCCATCCAAGAAAAGACTAAAATCCACATCATCAAGTCCTCTCCAAGGGGTCAGTGAACTTATCCATCCATATCCATAAACATAACCAAGATAAATAAAGTCTTCTTACTTATATTATAATGCATTCATTCAAGATTTAAGAATATCCATCCAAGAAAAGACTGAAATCCACATGAACAAGTCCTCTAATAGACCTCTCCAAGGGGGTAAGTCAACTTGTCCATCCATAACCAAATTTAAGATAATAAGCCATGTACCATCCTTCCCCTATGATAAGTATTAATAAGGCATGAGTATGGTATCCAACGGAAAGGGTTAATCCCTCCAAATTTGATTCAAACCATGAGTTGGGCCAAGTTCATCATGATTTGATTTGTTGAAGTCAACCTCAAATTGCATAGCTAGAAATTTGATTGTCCATACAAAAATCATTTCAATTCACATTACTTCAAAAGTGCCCCATCAAGTTGGCCCCAAGAAATTTGTTATTAAAAACCTGCTTCAAAATAAACATAAGTGGGCCTTGTTATTTGAAATTTCATTGTAGGTTGTCCCAATAACATACATCAATTCCAGTGCTATACATATATTTGACCTTCATATTCCATCTCTCTTTATTTTTACATAGATGTTCATTTTCTAATTTTGAATTATTTATTTAATTTTGAATTTTGAATTATTTATGTAATTGGAAAAATAAAACATTTTAATAATAATTATAGTAATTAAATAGTATTGTGTAAAATTTATACTTTTATTTGAATGGATAATTTTGTCACAATTTTGTTGGATGATTAATTTTTTGAGGAATTTTTTAATAAATTTAACCGTGGGAGTGTTTGAATCATTCTTTTAATGGTGAAAATGGATTTAGCACTATCAAAAACCCCTAAAACACTATAATCTGGATTTCCAAAAGTTTCAAGCACCTTTACTAAGTGGGGCCCGCATGCTATTTTTAGGTGTATGTCTATTTTTAGACATGGTGAGCATATTCTATAAGTTGCAGGATGCTATTTGTAGATGGTTGGTCAAATGTGGAAAATAAATGAAATTCTATTTTTAGAATATTGGGCGAAGTCTATTTATAGATCATCGATCTAAAAATAGGTGGATGTTGATTATTATTAACCCTTAATAATAATCCGACAATAAACATCAACTTATTCTCTTGGAGCACTTTATTTCAGTGAACAGATTTGGAAAATCAGTGGGCTGAAGGAATTATGCAATTCATAGGGTTATTGGTGTCTCATGCATGAAGGAATCAATTAGAACTGAAGTGGAAAAGCTATGATAGAGTTGGAAGAGTAGTTACAAGAGTTGTTATTTAGTTTAACTCAGTTAAGTGAGTTAAACTCAGTTGAGCTACTTGTATCTAGTCTAACTGAAAGATACACTAGTGAGAGTTTAGTGAATTAATTAGTTAATTAATTCACCACTAATAACTCACTAACAACTGAACAAATACAGCAGTTAACTACTTGCATGTCAGTTCCAGTGGAGACCCAGTGGAGAGATAGGTGAAAGGGTGAGATGGACTATCTATTGTGACTATAGTGATGCATTCAATGCATCTGACACACATTGGAGTTTCCAATGAGGATTTCATATTCAAGGCAATGCCAATTCGAATTCATTCAGGGGTCTTCTTCATTAGGGATTGCGTAGTGGAGGCAGGCTATCAAGAGGCAAGAAATTGGTGCATAGAGATGCAAATTTCTGCATGACAGTGTGTAATGATTGTTGATTGTACTGAGAGCTTGATGTACCAAGATTTGTATGAGATTATTACATGATTCCATTGATATACATAATATATGATAGTTGGGGTTTTTAGCTTTAAGCTTTCCTGTTAAACAACTGTGTTATGTGCAGTTGAATTTATTCACATGTGTTTGCAATTAAGTTTTAAATTTTTGCAAGCTTAACAGTGGAAGGATTCTGTATTTAGCAAGAAGAAAATATTGTTAGATCGGGAGAATCCAGTAATGCATCAATATTAATAAATTTCTACACGGTATTAGAGTAGTATTGATCACTGGAGATTGCAATTTTGAACAAGTGCTAAGTTTTGGGCTAGTGGACAATTCGAATTTGCTGCAAAAATTTCTTGGTGCTACAGTTGAGTATTCATTGAAATGTCTTTCAATGGGTTGTGATTGGAGTATGCCCTTGAGGGTAGCTCAAATTACATATCTTGGAAGGATAGGATGGAGGCGGTGCTTGAAGTGAATGCACTGAAGGAGTTCATCGATAGCGATGTTCCTAAGCCTGCTTCTAGCGATGCTGCAGGTCTTGACACATGGCAAATGAAGGTAGCAAAGACAAGAAGAATTCTATTGGAAGGTGTGAAGGAACATATTGTGTCAAGCCTTCACAGGAAAGCCACTCCATTTTCAATGTGGAAGGCTTTGACAGATCTTTTCGAAAGTAACAGCGACGAGAGGAAGTTGGCGCTGAAAGATAAGCTCAGAAAAATAAAAATGGAGAAGGGCGAAATTATTCCAAAATATCTCACGAAATTTTTCCAATATAGGGATGAACTGGGAAGTGTAGGGATTACAGTTGATGATGATGACTTGGTGAGCTTGCCTCTCCTTGGGCTTCCGAAGAGTTGGCATAGCTATGAAGACTCTATCAATGGACGAGAGAAACTGCCGAGTTGGGGGCGACTTTGGTCAGATCTTGTGCGGGAGGAGATAAGGCGAAGTACCAGGGATGGCTCTTCATCGAAGAATGATGATGAAGAGAATTTTGCTTTGGTTGCCAAAGCAAGGAAAGGAAAGGGGAAGAAATCCCATCCAAAATCCGAGGTTAAAGGCAAGAAACTAGATTTTTCCAAAGTGAAGTGTTTTCACTATCACGAACATGGGCATCTCGCCACTAACTGCCCACAGAAAAATAAGAACAAGAAGGCTGATAGAGATGCAGTGGGTGAGGCCTTAGCCTCGCAATTTTAACTTGATTTCTCTTTGATCGCATGCTTGGTTTCAAGCGCAATGGGATCAGTGTGGTATCTTGATAGTGGTGTGTCTTTCCATATGACAGGAGACAAGGAGTTGTTTAGTGACTTGGAGGAGAAGGACCTTCAAATGCATATAGAGATGGGCGACGAAGGTCGATACAGTGCAACCGGCATTGGGACCATTACCTTTGAGAGGGAGTCCGGTAATCCATTCTTGTTGGAAGATGTTATGCATGTTCCAGGTCTAAAGAAGAAATTGGTCTCAGTCGCAATGTTGGAAGACAAAGGTTATGATGTTGTTTTTCAGTGAGGGAAAAGCTTTCCTTCGACATAAAACAACGGGTCAAACCAAGAAGATAGGGGTTTGAATTAAGAATTTCTACAAGCTAGAGGTAGATGGATGCACTGCAATGGTGGGAAAAGCAGAAGAAGTGGTGAGCCAGGATGAGGGCGAGTTATGGCATAGGAGATTGGGCCATCTTCATAATGGCGCTTTGAAAATTTTGCAGCAAAGTTCTACTGGACTTCCCAAAGGTACTCTTGTGATCAGGATCGGTGCAGGGATGTACTATGGGTAAGTTTGTGAAGACCACCTTTCATGAGAAGGAGAACTGTGCTTCGGTGATCCTAGAGAGAATTCACACAGACGTGTGTGGACCTTTCTCGGTTGCTTCAATAGAAAAACACAAGTATTATATTATATTTTTTGATGACTATTCTTGTAGATGCTGGATTTTCTTCATGCAAAAGAAAAGAGAAACATTCTCAAAGTTCTGTGAGTTTAAAGCATTGGTGGAGAAGGAGTTGGGGAAGCAAGTGAAGGCTCTACGGAGTGATAAGGGTGGTGAATATATCTCAAACGAATTCAAAGAATTCTGTAGCAAAGAAGGAATTCAAAGAGAACTCATAGCGCCTCATAACCCACAACATAATGGGATCGCGAAGAGGAAGAACAGAACGATTGTGGGTGCTGCACGAGTTATGTTGCATGACCAGGGCCTACCGATGCACTTGTGGGCAGAAGCATACAAAACTGCGGTTTATGTGAAAAACCGTTGTCCTCATAGAGTACTTGGCATGAGTACACCTGAAGAATATTTTACTGGTAAGAAGCCTGGTATTTCTCATTTGAAGATTTTTGGCTCATCTGTTTACATTCATGTGACAAAGGACACCAGGAAGAAGCTGGAGCCGACTGCAAAAGTTGGGATATTTGTGGGGTACACAGAAACACCCCATAATTATCGTGTGTATTTTCCAAACAATTGAATGACTGTGGTGCAGTAGGATAAAAAATTCAATGAGGTGAAAGCCATGAAGTTGTCGCTTGAGAGGGAGCTACACTTACATGCGGAGGAGGAACTTATTGTTCCCAAATATGAGCCTCTAGATGTGGATCAACCACAAGAGGAGATTCATGGAGTGGAGGAGTCCACTCAGGCATAACCAAACATCAGATCTGGCAGAAAGCGTACCACAGAAGCTGAGATACTGAAGCTTGATGCGGCAGAGAATGTAGGAGTCCCTAAATCACAACACAGACAGAGACAGTCACCTAACCGATTTATTGGATACATGACTCTTATGAGAAAGTGTGTCATGACAGAGCCATCTTCTTTTGAAGAAGCTGCACAGGAGCCCACATGGGTAGATGCCATGGTGGAGGAGTATGACTCCATTTTCAGAAATAGTGCTTGGGAGATTGTTCCAAGGCTGGTGGGTAAATTAGTGGTAGATTCGAAATGGATCTACAAGGTAAGGCAAGTTACTGATGGGAGCATCGAGAAGTATAAGGCAATATTTGTTGCCCGAGGCTTCTCACAGATCGAGGGGATTGATTACGAAGAAACCTTTGCACCTGTCACACGTTATTCTTCCATAAGGACCATCCTTGATCTCTCAGCGCAGATGGGTTGGCACATTCATCAGATGGATGTGAAGAACACGTTCCTTAATGGGATCATTGAGGAAGAGGTGTACATTGAGCAGCCTGAAGGATTTGTGATCTTCAGCAGTGAGTCGCATGTGTGCAGACTCAAAAGAGCGTTATTATAGAACTATGGAAATGACACCACATGCTTGAGTACACATGAATCAAACTGACTATTTCAGCCTGGACTTGGCTTCACCAGAGTGAGGCGGATGCAAACACCATGCCAAGTTGTGTGTGGTGGGAGGGTAAGATTTTAATCATTGTTCTTTATGTTGATGATTTAATACTAATGGGTGATGATCGGTTGATACACTCATGCAAGGAAGCGAATGCTCTGAAAAGTTTGAGATGAAGGATTTGGGCCTCCTTCATTATTTCTGAGATTAAGGAAATATAGCGGCGAGAAGGTGAAGCTAACATGTCGCAAGGAAAGTATGATCAGTAGATACTTAGTAAGTTTCACATGGGCTGCAAGCTCTTCCAGGAAATTGGAGGAAAGAGGATGCTACATCGGCAGAGGTAGTGGATGCCACTATTTATCGACAGTTGGTGGGTTCACTCATGTATTTAGTTAATACAAGACCGGACATATGCTATGCGGTGAAACAGCTTTCACAAGCGATGGTTAAGCCTACCAAGCTCTTTTGGAAGGCAGGAAAGCATGTCCTGAGGTATCTCAGGGGCACATCTGAGTATGGCTTATGGTACAGACAGATGGATGAGGTGAAGTTGCATGGCTTCATTGATGTAGATTGGGTAGGCAACCCAACGGACAGAAAGAGCACATTAGGAGGGGTTTTCAGTATCGGATCTACAACAGTTTCTTGGTACAGAAGGAAAAAAAGACCCGTGGCACTCGGTTCAGTGGAAGCAGAATACATGGCATCAAGTCAAGCTGCATGTGAGGCTATCTGGATGAGGAAGATCCTAGTCGGTTTGTTCGGTTCACATTTAGATCCTACAGTGATACATTGTGATAATAAAAGTTGCATTAAACTCTTGATTAATCCTGTGTTTCATGATAGATCTAAACATATTGATATACGATATCATCATATCAGAGATTGTGTGCAGCGGAAGATCATGTTGCTTTAGTAAATTCCTACAGAAGATCAGGATGCATACATTCTTACGAAGGCGCTCGGCAGGAGAAAATTTGAATACCATAGAGACAGGATCGTGGTGATGGATAATCCCTATCTTGTTGATAGGGAGTGTTGAGATTCAACAAGATGATGAGCTTAATTAGTAATCGGCTTGCTAAGTGGGGCCGCCTACTTATTTTTAGGTGTATGTCTATTTTTAGACATGGTGAGCATATTCTATAAGTTGCAAGATGCTATTTGTAGATGGTTGGTCAAATGTGGAAAATAGATGAAATTCTATTTTTAGAATATTGGGCGAAGTCTATTTATAGATCATCGATCTAAAAATAGGTGCATGTCTATTATTATTAACCCTTAACAATAATCCGACAATAAACATCAACTTATTCTCTTGGAGCACTTTATTTCAGTGAACAGATTTGGCAAATCAGTGGGTTGAAGGAATTACGCAATTCCTAGGGTTATTGGTGGCACATGCATGAAGGACTCAGTTAGAACTAAAGTGGAAAAGTTATGACAGAGTTGGAAGAGCAGTTACAGGAGTTGTTATTTAGTTTAACTCAACTAAGTGAGTTAAACTCAAATGAGCTAGTTGTATCTAGTCTAATTGAAATATACACTAGTGAGAGTTTAGTGAACTAATTAGTTAATTAATTCACAACTAATAACTCATTAACAACTGAACAAATACAACCGTTAACTACTTGCATGTCAGTTCTAGTGGAGACCCAGTGGAGAGATAAGTGAAAGGGTGAGATGGACTATCTATTGTGACTATAGTGATGCATTCAATGCATCTAACACACATTGGAGTTTCCAATGAGGATTGCGCAGTCAAGGCAAGGCCAATTTGAATTCATTCAGGGGTCTTCTTCAGCAGGGATTGCGCAGTGGAGGCAAGAAATTGGTGCATAGAGATGCAAATTTCTGCATGACAGTGTGTAATGATTGTTGATTGTACTGAGAGCTTGATGTACTAAGCTTTGTATGAGATTATTACATGATTCCATTGATATACATAATATATGATAGTTGGGGTTTTTAGCTTTAAGCTTTCTCGTTAAAAAACTGTGTTATGTACGATTGAATTTATTCACATGTGTTTGCAATTGAGTTTTAAATTTCCGCAAGTTTAACAGTGGAAGGATTATGTATTTAGCAAGAAGATAAATATTGTTAGATCAGGAGAATCCGGTAATACATCAGTATTAATAAATTTCTACATAAATATGATATAATGTTTATCAATTAAATATTTTTCTTTTTCTCATGATATTGAGTTGTTGAAATGGTCATTGATTATCATGAGTTGTTGAAATAGTTAGTGATATTAATAATAGTAAAAAAAAATATTTTAAAATGTTTAGATATTTCTCAACATTTAAAACTAGCCCAGTAATATAAATTAAGTGATTAATAAATTTAGATAACCATCAAAATATTTATGTCATTTGTAATAGTGAGAATTTCTAAAGCACAAGAAGAATAAAGGTGGGAAATGGAAAAATGATTTAAAATATTTGATTTCATGTAATTCAACTTATTAAATCCAAACTAAAAGATCTATTCTAAAATAAACTAGTCCAAAGACTTTATAAAGAAGACCTACACATGGATCTATGGCATTGACAAGTGAATTAAATGGTTGATAAACTTAGATAACCATCATAGTGAGAATTTCTAAAACGGAAAAAGAATAAATGTGGGAAATGGAAAAATGATTAAAAATCTTTGATTTCATGTAATTCAACTTATTAAATCCAAACTAAAAGATCTATTCTAAAATAAACTAGTCCATATACTTTCTAAAGAAGACCTGCAACTTTGAGAAGTGAATTAAATGGTTGATAAACTTAGATAACCATCAAAATATTTATGTGCCATTTGTAATACTGAAAATTTCTAAAGCAGAAGAAGAATAAAGGTGGGAAATGGAAAAATGATTTAAAATCTTTGATTTCATGTAATTGAACTTATTAAATCAAACTAAAAGATATATTCTAAAATAAACTTGTCCATAGACCTTCTAAAGAAAACTTGCACATGGATCTGGGGCCTTGACAAGTGAGTTAAATGGTTGATAAACTTAGATAACCATCAAAATATTTATGTTTCATTTGTAATACTGAGAATTTCTAAAGCAGAAAAAGAATAAAGGTGGGAAATGGAAAAATGATTTAAAATCTTTGATTTCATGTAATTCAACTTATTAAATCCAAACTAAAAGATCTATTCTAAAATAAACTAGTCCATAGACTTTCTAAAGAAGACCTGTGCATGGATAAGGGGCATTGACAAGTGAATTAAATGGTTGATAGCTTGAATAACAAAATAGAAATGTTAAATTGTCATTTATATCTACAGAATTTTTAAAAGCGAGAGAAAAAAAAGAATAGAGGCGGGAAATGGAAAAATGATTTAAAATCTTTGATTTCATATAATTCAACTTTTTAAATCCAAACTAAAAGATCTATTCTAAAATAAACTAGTCCATAGACTTTCTAAAGAAGTTTTGTACATAAATCAGGGGCTTTGACAAGTGAATTAAATGGTTTATAAGCTTAGATAACCATCAAAATATTTATGTGTCATTTGTAATACTGATAATTTCTAAAGCAGAAGAAGAATAGAGGTGGGAAATGGAAAAATGATTTAAAATCTTTGATTTCATGTAATTCAACTTATTAAATCCAAACTAAAAGATCTATTCTAAAATAAACTAGTCCATAGACTTTCTAAAGAAGACCTGTACATGGATAAGGGGAGTTGACAAGTGAATTAAATGGTTGATAAACTTAGATAACCATCAAAATATTTATGTGTCATTTGTAATACTGAGAATTTTTAAAGCAGAAGAAGAATAGAGGTGGGAAATGGAAAAATGATTTAAAATCTTTGATTTCATGTAATTCAACTTATTAAATCCAAACTAAAAGATCTATTCTAAAATAAACTAGTTATAGTAAGAAATATGGGGAACATTCCTTCTTCTAGGAACCAAGACTACTGACAAACTTTCTGAAGAGGACCTGCACATGGATTAGGTGCTTTGACAAGTGAATTAAATGATTGATAAACTTAGATAACCATCAAAATATTTGTGTCATTCGTAATACTGAGAATTTCTAAAGCAGAAGAAAAATATGTATGTGTCATTTGTAATACTAAGAAGTTATAAAGAAAAGAAGAATAGAGATAGGAAATGGAAAAATGATTTGAAATCTTTGATTTCGTGTAATTCAACTTATTAAATCCAAACTAAAAAATCTATTCTAAAATAAACTAGTATTTCTTCTAGAAACCGAGACTACTCACAGAGTTTCTAAAGAAGACCTGCACGAGCTTTGACAAGTGAATTAAATGGTTGATAAACTTAGATAACCATCAAAATATTTGTGTCATTTGTAATACCTAGAATTTCTAAAGCAGAAGAAAAATAAAGGTAGGAAATAGAAAAATGATTTAAAATCTTTGATTTCATGTAATTCAACTTATTAAATCCAAACTAAAAGATCTATTCTAAAATAAACTACTGGATAATAAGAATGATCGGGAACATTCCTTATTCTAGGAACCAAGACTGCTTACAGACTTTCTAAAAAAAACCTGCACATGGATTAGGGGCTTTGACAAGTGAATTAAATAGTTGATAAATTTAGATAACCATCAAAATATTTATGTGCCATTTGTAATACTAAGAATTTCTAAAGCAGAAAAAAAAATAGAAATAGAAAAAGGAAAAAAGATTTAAAATATCTTATTTCATATAATTCAACTTATTAAATCCAAACTAAAAACCTATTCTAAAATAAACTAATCCAATAGTACAAATAATCAGGAAACATTCCTTCTTCTATGAAATAATGATCAGGAAACATTCCTTCTTATATGAACTGAGACTGCTAGTACAAATGATTTTGAAACATTCCTTCTTCTATGAACTGAGACTGCTGACAGGCTTTCTAAAAAAATACCTACATATAGATCGAGAGCTTTGGCAAGTAAACAAAGTGGGCAGAGGCAAAACACTTTCAGATTTTCCACCATCCTTTCATGGACGAATATGCTGCTGATGCACAGGACAAATCTAAATCCTTTTCTATTATTTTTATACTTTCTGGTTATGGACTATACTACATATTATATTAGATCTGATCTTTTTTGCTTTATATAATGAATGGAGTTTAACTGCACAATGATAGTACTATGATGCAGGGCTGTTTAGAGAGCAATTTTCACCGCCGTTTTGTGTATAGTGATTCTAAAAATTATATATGTTTTTTTGGTTTTCAGACACTGGATCATAATTTGAGCAAATCCTACATAATGTATTGCAAGTGTGTATATGTAAAATAAAAAATCCTACAGTGTGTATATGGAAAATCAAAATGTATTTTTTTCACAGAAAAATATGACTAAAAACAGGGGATAAAAAAAATGATCGGAGCTTACTCAAAGCTTGACAGTGCCAATTGACTCAGTAAAAACAAAGATAAATATATGTCATAAAACAATACTAATTCGAGGCAGGGTCCTCCAAAACACCAGAAAGATACAATGCCAGCTCTCTGTTAAGCAGTGAGATCAACCATCTACCTTGCAGAGAGCAACTGTCTGAAGTCATGGAAAATAACATGATGAACTGTAAAACTAGTGGATACAAAACAAAGAGATAGCCTACTATATGGCAGCAGGGCATGCCTTGTATTTACGGTTTACAATTGACAGAATGCAGAAGAGGGAAAGTCCTGACTCATTGTTTCCACCTGTGTCATGGAGCACCATCAAGAATTGCATTGGAGCTGCTGTGCAATCCTGTTAAGCTCACCAATGACGCCACCGATGGATGGCTCCTGAGGCCAGGCTGAAGTGAAGCCTGAGAATTCATACTGAACCGTTGATGAAGATGAAGGGAGCACTGCGTTTCCAACAGAGGAACCCAAATTCGAAGCAGCTGTTTCTGCTCGTGGGTATTGAATATAATGGGAGCGAGGAAAATAAATAAAGAGATCAAGGCTGTCTGGAATAAAGTTGTCCCTTCAAAAATCGAGAAGGCTCCCCAACAGGTGTACGATCTGGGAGCACATGGGATGATCATGTTCTGAAATGGCTAAGGAGTAATTTTAAGTTGTTAGCTTGAATATTAAGCATTGGGAGCACATGGGATGATCATGTTCTGAAATGGCCAAGGAGTAATTTTAAGTTGTTAGCTTAAATATTAAGCATCATATCTTGAGTTAATCATGTTTTACTGCTTTCACATGGAGGAGAAAGAAAGTGATATCAATATATAAGATGGAAAGTAAGTGAAATAATGATTGATTTATTTCATAAATGTTAAGTATCATGTGATAAATTAATTATGGTTTTTATTATTTTTACAGTTAATTATTGTTTTACAGTTTTTATATAAGTTACATTTTGTCTATTGGATAAGAATAAATTGATATCTAATATATAAGATGGAAAAAATCAGTGAACTAATAATTTACTGAGTTGTTTGTAATAAGATTTTTTTGACAAGTTTTCAGATATATATTTTTTATATAATTTCTCTAAAATTTAGTGGGAATTCATTAAAATCACAAGTTTAATGGTTAAACTCTGCACAATCGAAGTGTCCTAGACATTTTTCAGGGTGCTGAATCCATATATGCAGTCAAAAAACCAGTTTAAATAACAAAAATCAAGATTTCAAGTCAAATTTTTCTTCTTGATTCCAACCAAAATATCTACCAGAAACTCTAAAAGTTCGCATTAAAAACAACTCCATAATTCAATGGGTATATAGTGCTTAAAATTTGCCAACCCTAAAACATCTATTTTGTATAAATGTAAAAAATCAATACATATGTCATAATATTCTATATAATTCCCCTAACCAAAAATGTATCTATAGACAAAAATTACTATATTTCTATATACCATATCAAAATGTATTGTCATATACACTAGCATTTACATCATTTGCATCTTAACGTGCAAAGGGCAGGCTGAAGAGGTTATTATTATTATTATTATCTAATTTTAAGGTCACACCAAATTGGTGTATGAGACCTTCCTGTTTGTGGGACAAGGGACCCACTTACCGACAATCATTTCACTGCTAAATCTACCAAAACATACATACTCTACCTTCTCTGACAAAAAGAGAGTAAACTAAACTACTGTGCTCCACATTGTCAGAATTCTCAGTCACTACTGTACTAGCGCCTCCAAAGAACTCCACCACGATGGTCTGCCTGAGAAAAGTGAAAGCATCTAGGTGTACCATTCTAATTACTTGTTTCTTTTCCTCGATGCAAATAACCAACCCACAACCAACATAAGATGGCTAAATTGAGCCAAGTGAAATTTTCATGACTTCGTAAAAATCTCTATAGTGCTTACCAACGAATCTGTACAGTATTAATAAGAAGAACCTCACATTAAAAATACCTTCGATCTGAAATATATAACACCAATGAAAAACCACAACATGCCATGTGCAGATGTACCTATAAGCAACAGTTGTTTTGAAGTGATGCCTCTGTTTGGTAACCGATGGTAGCCGATGGATGAGATTGATTAGAAGGATGCGGAATCCACTGAGGAACTGATTCCAATTCTCATGATAGCTCGTGAGACTGATTCAGTCGACATGCAATGATTTTAGAATCCCCTTTGATTTTGATTCGTCGGATTCCAACTATTTTTGCTATCATTATTGATGTACCTACTCTGCAGTACCTGCAAACCTGTCGCAGATCTGTCAAAATTTACCTGTTTCATTCGGTAGGATCCCCTTGATCCTCTCGAACCTGGTTGGCCTTTTGAAGCGCATCAAAGTGGAATTTGAACCAACTTGCTTTTGGGAGGTCCCATCATTCTTCTGCTTTGGTGTTAGAGGGCCCCCTGGAAACCTTTCCACTGGTCGATGTCATAACCTTGATGGGACAAGAGCTTTTCAAATTTATTGAAGATTTTTTTTGGAGTAGTTTTGAGTGCGATTTTTTAGAGTTTCTTATTTGAATCTGGTGAAAAAAAATAAAATAAAATCTTGATTTCTGTTATTTAAACTAGTTTTTTTTTTACTGTAAATGTAGATTCAGCACCTAAAAAACCCTTAGATCGTCCAAGTTATCTATCAAATTTCTGTTTTCAATAAATTCTTGCTAGATTTTAAAAAAATTAGACAAAAAAATCCAAAAAAAATACTTTCAAAAAATCTCACTAAAAATAACTCCATTTTTTTTTTTTTTAAATGAATAACAACCGACACTCTTTGTGGAGGTAAGGGCTTTCTTGAAAATGAAAATTATTTTATTTTGGAGCTTCTATGGAAGCTGAAATGGCCAATCCTAGCCCTAGCTCTATGATGAGTGGCAACGGTGTTCCCCAGAAAATTAGAGATCCATGGACCGGCGCACCATTTGAGGAGAGAGGTTCGACATGTGGAAACTCTAGGCTGGAATTCTAATGAAGCGATACCCTTTGGTCTTTTGTGATCTTGGCGGTGGGGAAAAAAAATAATTTTAACGTAGGTAGTTTTTTTTTTTTTCTCTAATAAGTTAAGAGTGTTTTTATCGGTTTTGAAAATTAGAATAATGTTGAATAGAGTGGTGAAATAGTTTAGAATTTGATGGTTTATATGCTTTTGATAGGTCATATGAAATGTTGATTAATAAATGGAGGATTGGGTATAATTAATTGACTATTTCCACGATTCAGTTTTGGAGGATATGACGTTTGTGCACTGTTGTGGATATGAGGATTTTAGTTTTTGGCCTTTACAAGAGGAAGGAACTAGTGGGGCTTCCGGATAGTGATTGAAATAACTAATCCTAACAACTTTAAATTATAAGATGGATTGTCCAATGTTTAAGTAAAGCAAAAATTTTAATGGGTTTTTTTATTTGGAATTAGTGGTAGAAGTTTGCATCACATGTGAAGTTTGTCAAGGAGAATTTACTATAGCAAATATCTTTGGGTCGAATCCAACCAGTTTTGTAGTGTCTCATGGTGAGACATGTAAACACTCTAGTACTAAGTGTTCTACAAGGGTTTTGTGTGGAGAAAGCACTAAAATTGGGGAGAAGAAAGTAAGGAATGTGGTGAACTCCAAAGGAGGTGGAGTCTCAATTGTTTGGAGCCAAGTCGTGGACTAAGAAGGTCAAATGTTAGTTGGGAAATTATTGTGTATGTAAGATTCCATGTCATCAATGAATGTGTAGTTGTCGAAGGAGTGGGTACTAGTCCTTAGTTATGGCCTGGTTATCCATTTTTTGGGTCGAGGCTATATAAGCTTTATTTTTTCATCCAGAGAGAATACAAAGAAAATATTGTGCTGATGCTAGTTTTTGGATCCAGTTTATCCATATAAATTCAGCTTCCAAATTTTCTACTAGAGTTTTGGACAAAAGTAGGGTTTCAAGCAATAGGTAACATGGTGAGGAAATTTATAGTGGTCGATGACAACTATAAAACATGCATTATTAGTTAAGATGGATTTTCATCAGGGCCTTTATGAACACCTCAACTAAGTCCTAGACGATCTATCTTATGGATAGGTATTGGATTATATCAACATTTCCTTTCAGTGTGTTTGTTTCCATAGGATTGAACATGTTTTGAAGGATTGTGATCAAAATTCTCAATAATTTGGTAGGGAAAGGAAGGGGGTCTATAAGCTAGTGGTGTGATTTTAGATTCTTCACACAAAACTAATACTAAATTGGATGCTTCGAAGGTTGAGTCAAAGGTGATCAGTGGTGTCACAACCTTATGGAGGTGCAAAGGAGGGTAAATCATTTCTAGTAGGTGACATTTTTATTCCTTTAATCTTGAATTCACATCTCTATGAGGAAATTTATTACGAAGGGGCCCATGCAATTGGTGATTTGGAGTTTTTGGCATTGTAGTGGAAAAAATTTGAGTTGTTATGGCATAGGGGCCCATTGGCACAAGCTTTTCTCAGTAAGTTTGATTCCCCTACCCCCCTAAGTCTCTACACATCAAATGTCTAATTAGATCCATTGCAAATCCTTCCTCAACTCATTTCTCTCAATCTATAGTGGGGAGGTCGAGGGGGAGGGGAGGTCGTGTCAATCGAAGTGGATAATTACGTAATGGGGCTCTTGAGCAATATCGATCCTTTTATAAGTCACTCATTTGACAAACATAACTCCTCTACTCCTGGCTCACCTATGACATGTGATGGTAAGGAGCTATAAATGCTCTAGTCATAGTACATTTCTCAGGTGTCTAGTGCTTTAGGGGTTTGGAGTTCAATCAACTAAAAGAAGTTGGTCGCAAGTCAACCTTCAAACATGCACAAGAGAATGCAATGAGAGAGATTAAATGAGGGAAAAGGGGGTACTTCCAAAGGTTCTTAGAGTGATATCAGCCCTAGGTCAAGTGCTCCATGAAGATTATGTATGTGAATGTAAGAGATTTGAGGGGGAGGACAAAAAATTGTCCCTCGAAGGAATGGAGGGGTTATAACATCTAGATGTTGTCTTGTTACAAGAAGTGATGGGGACTTGTGAGGGTTTTATCTAGAGTTGAGAAACTTCTTCCTTAGTTGGGAATTCTTTGGTTTGGACTCTATCGATTCTTCAAGGGGAGTTATCATTGGTATTAATATGAATTTACTTTGATAAATTCCTTTTTTGTATGCTTAAGACATTGCACTAAGGTTCAAAGTAAGGAGTTGGGACTATCCTGGTCATTTCTCAGTTTACCTAGACCCTATGAGGGTAATGAGAAGTAATGGAGTTAACTCTGTGCTTTAAATTGGCCTCATTATGATAAACCTCAATGTTGAGGGGGACTTCAATTTAACTCTTGGAAAAGAAGAGATCTAGGGTTCAAATGCACGTGAGGAGAGGTTAGCTAATTTATTTGTGGATCGAAACATTTGAGTGAGTTGACCTAGAGCCTACACAAATGTATCCTACATGGAGCAACAACATGCCTAGTCTAAATGGAATTTCCAAAAGTTAGACCATTTCTTTGCATATCACACACTTTTCTCTTCGTTAGAAAAGTTTAAAACCTAGGTGGAGAATTTGAGATGTTTGGATCACTTTCCCATTTTTTTGGAGCTTGGGAAAATTTTAAACCGATTTTTTTATGCAATTGTCTCTATATAGTAATTTCTAAAGTGATTGTAGCTTGGATCAAGCCATTTTCATCATGAGTAATATTATGTGAACAATTTGGGTTCCTTAAGGTAAACTCATCCATGAATAAATTGGCATGGCCCAATAGGGTCTTCACTATATTAAGAAAAAATGATTTCCTGCAATAGTCTTAGAGCTCAATTTTCCTAAGGCTTTTGATCGAGTTTCATAGATCTATCTTCGCTTAGTCCTTCTAAAGATAGGTTTTAAGCTATCATTGGTGAAATGGATTATGGGAGGTGTTACATTGGCTACTTTTTTTGTACTCGTCAATGAATCTAGGATGGTGTTATTTAAACCTTCTCGACAGCTCTGGTAGGGGCGCCCCCTCTCATCCTACTGATTTCTTTTAGCTACAAAAGGAATAATCCAAACAATCTTGGAGACTATGAGACAAAACAAGGTATGGGGCTTAGGTATTGGGAAAGAACAATTAACAGATCTATTATTTGTCAATGTTGTTCTCTTGATTTATTTTCGTTCATATGATGAAGGCCAATGGTTTAAGGAGACCCTAGTAGCTAAGCAAGTCTGAAATAACTTGTCAGATATTTTCTCTTTTCAATCCTTTGATTTGAATGAAGGAATTAATTATCTAGGGTATAATTTAAAATTGAACCATTATGGAATTTCAGATTAAAATTGGTTTCTTCCCAAAATTAGAAAAAGGGTGAATTTTTGGTGTAGTCGCTAGATCTCTAGGGGGCAGCTAATACTTTTAAAGTTGCTCTTGGAAGAAATCTTAGAGTATTGGCACCTTATGGCTAGTATATCCAAACTAATATTAAACAAGATTAGAAATATCTTCTTTAATTACCTATGGAACAATAATGGTGAATATTTGGGATCTCATTTGGTCAACTAGTAGTTTATTGCAAGACCTAAAGCTCTGGGTGGATGGGGCTTTAAAAATTTATTTAACTTTGGGAAGGAATTAGAAATCAAATCACTTTGGAAATTTTTGACAATAGATAGCTTATGGAGGAGAATTCTTGTTACAAAGCATTTTACCCCTCGCTAAATCTGAAACTAGATAAGAAGGAAATGGAAGACTATCCATAATGTGTTGAACCAATGGAAAGCAATAACTCTTGCTTTTCCCATAATTGGACATTAATTTTCTTATAAGGTTGGATTGAGTACTTAGGTAAGGGTAGGAAAAGATGTGATAGAAAGCTATGGGGTCAATTTATTTCTTCCAAAAGAACTTATACAAAATTTATAGGGCTTGGGTAGATGTACACTAAAAATAATCATTGATCCTTATGGCAGGTCTCTTTGGTACAAAGGTTGGATCTAGGCTAGGCTCGATGGTGGATGGAACAATACTATGAGGAACTATTTCCATGAGTTAAGGAAAGCTCATGTTCAAATAAGAGATGATGATGATGATCTTGTATATATGTTCAATAATTTTGGGGGGATATACTTGGCCAAACTAGGATATCTCTCAGTACAAGATCTAAGGCTAGGAAATAATTGTTAGTGGTTCAGAAATCTCTAGAAAACCAAAACACTCCCCAAATTAGTGACCTTATTTTGTATGGTTCTAAAGATGCAAGCCTTAACTTATGATAGACTCCAATTGAGAGGGAAGGTGGGGTCAGGTATATGTAATATGTGTTGACTTGATAATTGAAAAAATGGCCATTTGTTTCTAGACTATCCATTTAACAAGCAATTATGGGAAGAGGTCGAAGTACATTTTCCAAATGTCCTTTCTGGGTATTTGTAATATTGGAAGGGTGTTTCTTGGAGTTCTTTGTCAAAAGTGAGCTTATATAGGTTTGTGTGCTTCCTCTACTAATGGCTTGGGGAGTATGGATGGTGTGGAATGCTTGCATTTTTAATGGCAGTTATTTTCCTTCCTTTAGAGTCTTGCAATAGGTCATCAATATTCTATCAACCTATAAATAAGTTCCTAAGGTTAAAAATATAGAATAATAAAGGATCTCTCCATCAAAAAGGATTTTCCCTACGGTTTTGTTCAATGGGGTTTGTGAAGAACTTGATCATATATGTAGCATGAGATTTATTATATTCTTATGTCTCACTATTTCACAGAAAAAGCTAACTCGGGTCAACGAACAGATAACTGAGGTGAATTTACGGCTTTGTTCTTCCTCTTAAATTGTGCTAAGGATAGGAACCTGATCAATTGTAGGTCTACGTTGACTTGACCTGCACTATTAATTGGATGAATAGTAGGGTACATATACCTAGCATTGGTTTATTACAAGTTTTCCAACAATTTAAAGAGGTTGTACTTTTGTTTCAAGTGATAAGTTCTTAACATGATTTTTTAGAGTTAAATACATATGCCGACACACTCTCTAAGGAGGCATTGAATATGCAGACCAATAAATTGTTCATTGAAGAATTATCATATTGTTAATATGTGTCTATATATGAAAGAAAATTTCTAGGGTTGTAGTAGCCATTTATGGGAATTTTGGTAAGGAATTGTTGTAGTACTTGTGCCTTTTTTCTAGAGAGTGTTCATGGAGTTTTGTATCTATGATACAATGTTAAGAGAATAATTTTTTTTGTATAATGTCTAAGAATTTGACTAACAAGTCTTCTTGTTTCTACAATTTCACATGCACCTTTGGAATGTATTCTCAATTTACTCATAAAGAAAGTACATCTTTTTCTTAGGAAAAAAATGTAAAAAAAATATTTGGAAGAAGTTATGTTTATGTTGCTTATCTCAACTAAGCCACATATACAATGATACATGAGATAAAGCCCCACAAGAAGGGCCAATCCATCAAAGAAAAGCATAAATGGTCTATGCTTCCAACACCTAGTCTCCAAGGTGAAACAACTAACCTCCAAAGTTTCCAAAGGTGATGCTAAGGGTAAAAAATACTTGAAACAAGCCAGAAAATATGGTGAAGTAACCTCCTAAGTTAAATAACCTCCAATTTTCTTCTTCTTTAGTGAAAAACTCATGAAAGAGTGGTAATTCTCCACTAAATGGGGCAACATCATGCTAACAACTTCATAAAACATGTTATACAAGGATCAAACACCTCCAAATAATGTTTCAAATGAGTTCTCATGACTAAACCTTGGACCAAGGGATCTCCATGAAGTGTGGGGATGGCATTTCATGTTGTAAATGGGATCATAAAACCCTTGACTGACAAGATGATGTCGAATATAGGAAGTTACCTCCTTCAAAAAACTCAATAAATGCCTCAAATAATCCTCCAATAACTCCTTATAATGCCTCAAATGAAAGTCAATGGTTATACCTTGGGTCAAGGCACTCCATGAAGCAAGGGAGATGTCTCCTCAAGCCAAATTTTCGGTCATAAAATATCCAACCAATGAAGTAACATCAATGTACCAAAGGGTTGACCCTCCAAATTAGCTCACTTAGTCTTTGATTCAAGGCTTCAAATCTATCCCATATCATCAAAGGAGTCTTAAATGAGTGACACAACACTCAAGTCACCCATTCAATTCCTCAAAAAACCTTTGTCGTTGCCATAATCTTTCCAAGTGCATGTCAACCATTATATCAAGTAAATATCAACTAATAAGTGACCAATAAGGATGATGTTCAAACAATTTCCACGTGGCATGAATAGGAGGTGCCCAAGTTTCCATAAAAAACCCCAAAATTACCTTGGTAGGTGTGACTAATGCCTCAATATACATGGAGCGACTTGAACAATGTGAACTACCTTGGGAAACATGAAACTACCCAAAAATCAAAATGCAACCAACCCATATTGTAAGGATACTCCATGTCACCAATCTTTCCAACTTGTTAAAATGCAAGTGAAAATGCAAAGTTTTAGTATAGGTACCCCTACTAAAAGTAGCTACAACATGTCCAATATGAGTTTTAGAGATTTACCTTGTTAAGTAGAGAAAAATACTTTAGAGCATTTAGGTCCAATATTAATTTTAGGATGAAGAAGAGAGATTTGAAATAGTGGTTGTTGTCGAGTGAGTGATGATACAAGGCCAAAGTGAAGCCTATTATAAACCATTTACCTTTGAAGAAATCTCTATCTTATCCCCCACCAATTTTGGGAACATAATCTCAAAATCATTATTTGACACTAGATGGAAGGACTTTGCATTAGTGATTAGTTGAAAGAGTTTCCCCAATGGTTCATCCAACATTAAATCCACTCTTTCTCACAATAATGGCACTTTTTAACCTAAATAAGAAGGACACAAGTATTTTGAACCTATGGACGATGTACTTACTCATGAGTGTTATTTTATTCATCTCCTTGTAATCTATACACATCTGCCAAGTACCATCCTTTTTTTGCACTGTGATGATGGGTGACCCACAAGGTGATGTACTCGGTCGAGTGGAACCCTGTTCTAATAACTACTAAAATTATTTCTTCACCTCACTTTCTTCTATAATATATTGCTTATACAACCCAATTTTGGAAATGGGGAGTCTGGAAATAGTTTCATCTCGTGCTCCACTTCTCTCTTCAAGGGTAACCCTTTATGCTACTATAACACATCCTTGTATACCTATAGAAACTCTTCTAGTTGTTTTTATTTTTCTTAGTACACCCCTCTATGGATGCCTTTCCATTTATTCACTCTTAAATAGACTGATTTTCTCTTAAAAATGGTAAAACATAACTCTTGCTAGAATTGATAAGTTTCTTAGCTTGGTTGTCACTTACTAATGAAAATTTTTACTTGGTTTTGTGCACATTGATGGTGAATGATTTTCCATGCTTGACGATTTGATAATGGTTAGCTCTCTACATGAATATTGGACCCTGCATATACATGTAGAGACTTGAAAACACCATCCCACATACATCAGGGGGAACTACATCTAGCTCTGCTTCATTAATAAAATCACCACTAATAGAAACCAAAGTTTGCACTGTTTTATTATCTTCAAATATGCATCCTTATTTACCCATGAAAATGGATATGGGCTTGGAAGATCATGAACTTACAGTACTATTTTTTTGATAAACTCTACTATAATGAGATTCACCTATAATCCTGAGACAAATAAAGCATCAATATTTTCCTTCTTGACTTGTATCTTTATGTGGAAGAGTTTGATCATTTCTCTCTCTTCTTGTTGTTGAAGGCAACTCATATCCACATCCGTCTACACTGACATACAAAGGATCTTCTCATCCACATCCAAGTTGCTTTCAACTTGGTTGCTAGAATTGGTTTCCATGAGATTCTTCTTCTTATTGTTTTTCTTTTTTTTCTTGAGGTTAAGCTTTGGATGTAACTTCAAACACTTCCCCTTTGTATGTCCATTAATACTGCAATGGTTGCAGTGGTTGTTGAGATATTTGTATTGGTGTGTTGTGGCTAGCATATTTTTATCTTTTCCCCCTTTCCACTTCTCCTTCCCCTCCTTAGAAGTGTCTTATTGCTCCTTTTGCTTCGATCCATTTGATTTCCCTTTCTTCAAGCCTATGGTTTCTAGGTATTGTGCCTGTACATAGCCTCATTCACTGATCTCAGCTTAAACAAAATCACATGCTTCCACATATGATTGTGTATACCCCCCAGATACTTGAGGAGTATATTTGGGTTCTTTGGGGATATATCCAACATTATAACCATTTTTCTAAATTTTGTGGTGTACTCATGTACACTCTACCCTTGCTTCTGCTTGAAGTAGTGTCGTCAGATCCATTGGTCCTCTACATACCCGATAGGGTAAAATTGTGGCTTTATGAGGGTTTTAAAGTCCCCCCCACTTAATCATTATAGGATCTCCCTCCAAACCCAATGGCTCCTTGTGGATTTTCCACCAAGTCAAGGCATGGTCGTCTAATTTCAGTCATGCAAATGAAATATTTTGTTCTTCATCTCTATGATAGAAACTGAAATACACCTTTAATTGCTCCAACCAACGATTTAGCTTTAGAGAGTCAATCTCACCTTGATATGGCTTTATATCGATCTTCACTTCCATTTTGAACAAGGGTTGTGAATGGTTCACAACACTCAAGCTTCGTTGATTTTTTTGGGTCCTTCACTCGGCTAGTTCTTTGTTTCTTCCCGATCTCATGATCTCCCCTATTGTATGCCTTCTACGTTAGAACCCCCTATTTCTCCAAATAGGTCAAGCTTATTAGTCAAGGCCGATATGAGGATATTCACACTATGGCTTATATACGCAACTTGTACTTCCAACCACGAAAACCTCTCCTTTACAGGAACATGATGGTTATTCACAAATTTTTCGACCATGACTAGGGTTTTATGACTTTTAGCTTAGTTGATCTAGATCCCTTGCAAATCTCCACAATATACCCAAATAAACCTGCTATGATACTAATATGATCTGTAAACTGCTATGGATATTCCACTGGACATTTCAGCGCAACAAATATACTAAATATATACTTAAAAATTCGAAAATCTACACTATTAGGGTTTATTTTTCTTTATATTTATGGATCTATAGATTATTGTTTGTTTTGTATGCATGTAAACTAAAAATATGCATAAAATAGAGAACAAAAAAATAAAAACTCAAGATACCACATTTGACATGAGATATATCCTGGGAAACCCTTTCGAGAGAAAACTCAACTGGAAGGTGAGGTTACTTTTCTCTATTTCCTTGAATTGAAAATGTTTGTAAGTACAAGGAAGTAAGGTCCACGGTTCATGGGCTGCTACAGTACACAAATCATCTGTTTGGTATCTCTCCTTATTTCTCTCAGCTAATTTGTTTGTCTATGGAACAAGTTCTCTCATAAATAATGGAACCCCTTTTCCTCCTAGTGGCCTCGTTATAACACAACCCAATAGCCTACTAGTGGTAAAGTTTGACTCCCTCAAATCTTAACCAAAGTCACAATATGGACACTTATAGAGTCTTCTTCATAATAATCACGTGGCTAACCTATTTTCCATGAATAATGAGGGTTGATGTGGCATCCCCTAAAATAATGGTGGTGAAAATAGGAAGGTCAACTTCTGAGTGGCATAAATTTTTCATATGGACTCCAATTGAGGTGATTCTTGCATTGCTTGAAAGGTCTCTTGATGTAGAATATGGAATAAAAAATATTTTATGCTAAAGCATCAAAGTCCCCCCCCAAAAAAAAAACATCATTTGATGCCTCAAAATGTTCATGAAATTTTTCATAACCCAATTTGCCAAACTGGGCCCTACCATTAAAATTGGCATTGTGAGTTGATTCCTCCACCTTTTCCACTCTTAAATCATAAATATCGATGACAAAAAATATAATGATCCAATCTATATCAGTTTGAAATCCTATGAAATTGGCCTTCGTGAGGATTATATTTATGGTAAGCAATGAAGAGTTTCTTTTATGAGAGGTGGTCATGAAAGAAAAATAAACTTAATGAATTATTACTCTCTCATGTGTTTGGGCTGGCGAATGTTAAGTCTTTAGGAGGAGCCTCATATTTTGTCGCATTCATAAATGATATATCGATGAAGGTTTGGGCTTACCCTATGAAAGATAAAGGTGACATGTTTTAAATATTTCAAAAATTTCATTTTGTTGTTGAAAGGGAGACTAATAAATTGCTCAAGTGTTTAAGGACAAATAATGGTGGAGAGTATTGCTCTAATATGCTAAAAAATTATTGTAATAAATTTAGAATTAAACATTAGAATGTTGTCCTTGGTACTCCCTAATGGAACTGCAAAAAAGATGAATCACATTATCATGGAGAAGGTAGGGAGTATGTTGTCAAATTTTGGATTAGAAAATAATTTATGGGTAGAAGAAGTAAGGACAACTTGTTATATCATAAATCACTCACCTTCTACATCCATAAATGATGGTATTCCTAAATAAGTTTGGACCAATAAAGAGGTAAACTATTCTCATCTAAAATTTGTTGGATGTGAAGAATTTATGCATATTCCCAAAGAGCGTAGAACCAAATTAGATGATAAATCGAGGAAATGTATTTTTCTAGGATATGAAAATAGTGAGATTGGTTACCAACTACGGGATCCAATTAATCACAAAATTGTTAAAATCAAGGATGTAATATTTAATGAATTAGAGATGTATAAAAGGCTTGTAGGTGATATGGAGGTCTAGAAATTTTTTGATAGGATTACAAAACAACAAGAAAATATCTCGCCATTCAAATAATCTAGGTATTAAATTCAAGAATAGAATGGAAAGCAAGTGTAAAATGATATACAACAACAAGAATAAAACCTTCCACAACCATTACAAGAGATTCAACTAGAAAACACACCACCATAGTTGATTTGCGAGTCTACTAGGCATCATAACACCTCACAAAGGTATACACCCTCGAATTATATTTTGCTAACTCATGAAGGTGAACCTCATAGTTTTCAAGAAGCTTGTGAAGTGGAAACTAGCAAAAAATGGAAGAAAGAAATGGAGGAAAAAATTGACTCTCTATTGGAAAATAAAGCTTGGGAGCTAATGAAGCTTCCAAAAGGAATAAATTCCCTACAAAAAAAAAATGGGTATACAAGATTAACCATGAGGGTGAAGAGAAGAAGGAAATATACAAATCAAGTCTGGTGGTGAAGATATTTTCAAAAAAAAGAAGGTATTGACTTTACAGAAAAAATTTTGACCTGTTGTTAAAATGTCATCCATAAGAGTTATTCATGGTATTGATGTTGCTTTAGACTTGGAATGTGAACAATTATATGTGAAGACATATTTTCTTCATGGAGAATTGAAGGAAGAAATTTATATGGAACAATCGGAAGGATTCAAGGTAAAAGGTAAAGAAGATCTTGTCAGTAGGTCGAAAAGATCCTTTATGGGATGAAACCGACACCTCGCCAATGGTACAAGAAATTTGATTAATTTATGCTAGAACATGGCTTCAAAATACTAGAGGTTGATCATTGTGTCTACATCAAGAGGTATGACAAATAAATGTATATCATACTACTGTTGTATGTGGATGATATGCTAATTATTGGACATGATAAGAACATGATTAATAAGTTGAATAAGGACTTGAGCAATCTATTCCAATGAAATATTTAGGTCCAACACAAAAAATATTGGGCATGAGGATATCATTGACAGGCAAAGTTGTAGAGCATCACGGTTCAAAATTAGTGTTGATTTTCCCTTCTACGATGAACGAAATGAAATGAGTAAAATCCCTTATGCTTCTATCGTTGGTAGCTTCATGTATGCCATTGCATGTACCCATCCATATATTTCACATTCAGTGGGAGTAGTTAGTAGCTTCCTTGCAAATCCAAACAAACAACATTAACAAGAGGTAAAGTGGCTTTTGAGGTATCTCAAGGATACTAGTGCTACACAGTAATTTGTCGTTGTCCCTGCAATCCCCATCTCGCACATTGGAGGGTCATTTCTGTGACTAATTAGAAGTGTCATGCCTTGCAAATACCATCATTGCATCCCTTGCCATGAGGACAACATTCCTTCTGTTGATCATTTCCTGAGCAGACCCCTAAAAACACCTGTTTTTGCCTTGGCGCTGGTAGCCCGTTATGTACTCGCACCAATGAGGAAAATCCCAACACCTGGCTTGTGCCGAAATTTGGCGCTCTATCTCAATGACAGCCAAATATTTTTATGGAATATTTTTTTTAAAAGAGGCAAAGTTTTAAAGTCTAACAACTTTGTGGATGAGTCATAGAGTGGTTATTTGAATAACCACGGCCTTCCTCCTTGGCCTCTTATTTCCACCTTATGGGGCAACCTCGAAGGGATAAAGGCCTCCGGATCCACTATTGTAGGGATGAAACCTCCTCCTCTCCTCTATAAATATAGCCATCTTCCATTGATGAGCTAGTTGAACATGTTCTGGTTGAACAGATAGCTGAAAAAGTTAGCATAGAGAAGAAGCGACCATAGCTTCGGGAGAATAGTGCAGAGTGTGATTGCTTTTGTGTGTTGAGAACATAGTGAGATCTTGGACCTTTGTTCATAAGGGTGTGACAAATGTGCTTGGATATAGACCTGCCAAAGGAGAGCCTCAACATCAAGGCTTGGTTGTAAACTCCCCTTGTCTTTATCATAATGAAATGCATCTGATGTTTATCTTCCATTCTTGTTTACATCTATAATGAGATTTCTATAATTCCTTGATCAATTAGATAGATTGTAATTGTTTTATGTTTTTCATGGTTTTATGCTTGTTGTGGTGTCTTGACTATCTGTATAGGTAATCGAATGTTGGTATCAGCGTGTATCGAGTCTGAGAAGAGCGACGGATCAAGAAGCTTTGACAGAAGACAACAACATAGCATCAGAACGAGGTATGTCATCTTCCTTGATCTGAATTTCATTTACAATCTAGGAAGGTAGATGTTAGTATGTTCCCGTAGTTTCTAGACCCACTCTAGGGCTAGAGGGATCGCCTCTGTTCGCAGAGGGGATTTACCTGGACAAAAAATTGGCAACTCCACTGGGGAGTTTCCTTTGAGTTGGTCACTATTTGAGGTCTTATTCATTCGACAGATTTAGTTGAAAGACCATTTCCATGTTTTTTCCTATGTTTTTCATCAATTACGATCTTTTAGTTTTTTCTTGAAGTGGTGAGTCTGGTCTTGGTTGGAAGAAATTCTTTGTTTTTTCCTGTTCAGGCATTGGCGATTTTATTTTTCTGACAGTAGCGCTGATTGGCGCTAGTTTTCAGTTAGAAACCTATGCCAATTGGCCATTGGCTCTAGTTGTCAGTGAGCAAGTCGCGCCAGTTGGCACTAGTTTCACCCACCAAAGTTGTGCCAATTTTAGGGTGTGTGAAAAATTGAGTTTTTTTTCCCTAAATCCTTCACCAGTGTGTCTTTCCCTTATGGTCTTTTTCTATGTATGATTTACTCGTTCTCCCCTCTACTTTTTCACTTATGAGCATAGATTACATTGCACTTTGTTCAACTGAAAAGTCTTCTTTCTATGTTTTTTTGATGTAAAAGGGAATGAGTGCCTTGTTTTGAACTCATGCTTTGGAAGTTATTTTTGTACTTGACCTCATATGTCTTGTAGCCTTTTGAGGAATTTCGTTACAAGTGTTTAAAACAAAGATTGCATTCTTAGTGTTTGTTTGCATCGCTTTTGCATTCATCCTTCATTAAGAAGATTTGTGTTCATTTAGTTTTCATATTAGAGTTTGATTTTCGTTAAAATGCATTAGATCACATTGCATTGAAAAGTATTTTTTTAGATCCATCATTGAATTTAGATTACATTGTTTAATGATTGAAAACTAAAAATTGTTTTGAGTGCATTCTCTTTCATTAAAAGCGTGCATTAAGTAGATTCTCATCCATCAAAAAAACCATTGAGTGCATTCTTATTCTTTCAAAAAAAAGGAAATTGTGCATAGATTACAATTGCATAGTTTTCAAAAAAGAGGATTTTGCATAGATTACATTGCATAATTTGCATTGTTGAATGTTTTGGATTACTTTTGGATAGTGAAAGTCATCTAGTTTGGAAAAATTTCGTTTGCAGTGTTGTTGTATGTTGCATCATTGTTTGAGACTCTTCCCTTAACTAGATAGCATTCATCGAATTGAAATATTTCTTTTCTCATAAAGCTGCATATAGGAGATTGTTAGATGACATGTGGTAGGGCCTTGAAACCGAGACATAATTGAAGATCAACCATAAAATTTATTCAATCAACCTAAGGAAACATTGAAACCTAATGGAAAATTTAGTAGTCTACGGTAGAGACGTGTTCCGACGTCGTTAAGCCTAGTCACTGTCGCTCGCCATCTGGCTACAGACAGCACTATTACAGACTTGTGCCCCCCGTACCGTCGCATATATAAAGGGATACCCCATTAAGTTGCGAATCCTTTATCCATAGGAAGCCGAGTTTGCTGCCTCTTACCCATGATACACCAAACACAACATTCGGGGAGATTAATTGCACGTACGTTAAGTCCTTGGTTGATTTCTCTTTCATTGTTTCGAAGGTGTATATGGCAGTTCACGGATATCTAGTACACCCATTTACCTAGATTACCAGAGCAGTCATTTTGATATTTACTGACTCTTTTAACTGAAAATATCATCGAGCTCTTGTCCTTTCAATCTCGTGTCCAACCTGAAAGTGATAGAGTCACATTTTGCTTGTTTCTCGACTCTTAAAATATGAAATAACAGAGTCTGGTTTCAGTGTCTTAAAAATTAATTGCCCACGAAATATTCCTGGTTAGAATTTTTGTCCTTAGTGTTTTATTTCAAGGTCGTTTTCGATGGAAACTTTTTCGGAGTTTTCCAATCAAGGAGTCCCCTCTGAAGGGAGTCCTAGTCCTTTTCCTGCTTTAGGAAATATTGTTGCTCCTTATATGGCCACGTTATCCCTCCCTGGGTTAACTGTTGGGTTTCCTGTTTGGTTGTTTTCAACCTCTGTAGTCTCAAGTGTTTAAGACTCTTAGGTACCATCCATCTCAGCGGCGAGCGCCATGTTGATTGAAGGTGGACCTCTCCCCTTCTTCACTTGTTTCTTCATCCTCTGTCTACTTCACACAGTGAAGTTTGGATTCACAATTGCCTAGGTGGCTAAGAATAAGAATAATTCGGATAAGCGAGGCTAATTCTGCAGTTGTTGCTTCTAAAACACCTACTCTTGATGAACCTTCCAACCCTCTGTGGAAAGTTAAGTTCCCCTGCATGTTGTGCCAAGGAAACCATCTTCTTCGAGATTTCCATGGCATTCCCAAGGTGCTCAAAGTATGGTCCAATGGTCGTCCGTCGTTACCTTTGGCTTCCGGGAGTCGGGTTGGGGGCACGTCTTCAGCTAGTGCTGGTAAAGCTCCTAAGATTCAGGGTAAGCTCACCAATCCCTGTAAGTTGTGTCAAGGGCATCATTCCATTCACCTTTTTCCATATATGGATGAAGCCAAGAGAGTTTTGGACAACTCGACTATTTTTGCACCGTGCCTTCCAGCTAGTTACAAATAGCTTTCTATGAGTCCTTCACCAATTGATTCAACGATCAGTCAAGAGTCATCCTTGCTTGATCCCGCTCCCCCAGAAATTCACCATCATGAATCCATCCTTGACCAACCATTGGTCATGGGATCGGTTGAGCTGGCCCCATCTTCGGTGCACCAGGTCTTTTCCGTTGAGAGTGGATCTCACATCCCTCATGTTCTTCTTGTTTCTTCAGATTCCTCAGACTTGGAGAAAGATTCTCCCGTCTCTGTACCTCTGGAAGCTACTCCTCCACCTCCCATGATGGAGGTCCCGGAGGCTACTCCTTCTGCCTCCATCATGGAGGTGGCAGAGGATGCTCCTTCTTCTCCCATAACACCAGGGGAAGACCATCTCAGTTCGATGGTAGCCCCTCCAAGTAGTTTGGTCACTTCCTTCGATTGGGGTTGATTCGCAGGTTATCGCCTTCCTTCTTATGTGCCCTTTGATATCACGGTACAGGCCTCCCATCTGGTCGTACCCAGCACCATTATAGATGAAGGTGCGTCTGTTAGTATTTTATCCTCAACTACTTGTCAATTTTTTGGTTCGTCGCCGCTTGTGCCTGTTACGCAGAATCTGTTGCCGTTTAACAGAGGAAATAGTCAACCGTTAGGGATCCTTCCGAAGTTGGCTGTTACTTTGGGAGGGAAAACTATCCATATGGATGTGATGGTTGTTCCTGACCCCTTGGAATTTAATTTACTCTTGGGCCACGATTATACTTATGCCATGGGAGTGCTTGTCTCCTCCCTCTTTCGTGTGATGTGTTTTCCGCACCAAGGTCAGATCGTGACCATCGATCAGCTTGTGTTCTTTGGTCCTAATATGGCAGTTAGCCCACCATCATCCCTGCCGGATATTTATCCGCCAGTTGTGTCATCCCCGCCGCATGTCAATTATGTGGCTACATGTCCTGTGCCCGTATTCAGTGATACTGCCATTGTACATCGTGTGCTGGGGGCATTGGGTCCAGACTTCCAAGATGTTTTCCTTCCATCGGACAGACTGACCCTTGGAAGCTATGAATAACTAACCATTATGATGAAGTTTGTCGGAGCAATGGTTTGTTTCTTAGTAATTGACTCCTTAAAAATGAAGCAAGGTTATTCAGGCATGGTTTGTTTTCTTGTGTCAAGCTCCTTAAAAAATGAAACAGGTTATCGGAGCATGGTTTGTTTTCTTGTGTCAAACAGCCAAAAGAAGCAGGTGCAGTCGGGCCGAGCTCGTTTTCTTGTGTCAAGCTCCTTAAAAAATGGAATAAGATGTTCTGAGGATAGTTCTTTTAATGTGTCAACCTCGTTAAAACAATGAAACACTTTCCTGTTCAATTCGAGTCTTTGATAAGATCTCGTAAAATCCCAATCGAGTCTTTCTCTTGATCTCGTAACTTGAACCTTCACTCCATCTGCCTTTCATATGGATTGAAGCTTGGGGGGCATGTACCTCGAATTGAGTCACCATGCTGGGGGCATGCTTACTTTTTCAAGCATAGTTTGTTTCCGTTTCAAGCTTGTGTAAAAATGAAACCGGTTTCAAGCATAGTTTATTTTTGTTTCAAGCTTGTGTAAAAATGAAACCAACTTCAAGCAGAGTTTTCTGATTTCAAGCTTGTGTAAAAATGAAACCATTCCCATTTTACCTCTTGTGATTGCCATTTTATCAGCCTGTTTTTCTAGATGAGCCTTGGTTTTCTCACTCCATCGTCACTATCTGCTTGGCCAATCATATGCCTTCACTTGGTTGTTTTACCCGTTCCTGAGGAACCGCTGCGATGAGTGGTCTTGTTAGCCAGCCTCTTGACCTTCATCTTGTTCTGAGTAGTTCCACCATCACCGGAACTAGTTGTTGCCCTTTATACCACTCGTTCCTCCAAGAGGAGTCATCTTTCAGCTCTTTTCTGACTCTTAAAAATTGAAAATATTGATGAGTCTCTTGTCATTTTGAAATCGTTAAATTGGTTGCGAAACGATATCTACCCAGTATATGTTTACCCCTTTTTCAGGCTGGGATAGATTATTTACGAAAAAGGAATACCCTAGCATATCACGACTAGGAGGTTTTCTCAGACACAGTTTTCTACCTTTTCAGATCTGAGGGACTATTTACGAAAAGGGACTATTGGAGTTTTATTTTCTGTTGTCTTTTCAAACTCTCTAAATATGAAAAGACGCTGAGTTCTTCCTTTGTCAGACTCGTTAAAAACTGATGACATCGGACTCCGTCGTAATGACGTTATTCGAGTTCCTCCTTCCTAGGGCTCGTTAAATGTACTAGGTTGGATTTGTCTAAAGGACAAACTTATATGAAAATCATATGGTATCCTCTTCAAGCTTGTGTAAAAATAAAGAGGTACTCGCCAGAAATGGTGGGGGAAAATGGAAGTTATTCATCAATTGTGTCGACAGTATGTCACTCTTGAACATGACACTTGTCTGCAGTTCGTGTCGGGTTGGGATATCTTCACTCTGTCACTTTGCCTCCATGGGTTTGGGAAATCTGTTTGCCTCTCATTCAATTACCAATTTTTTCAACATGACCTCTGATCCTATTTGAGTCAAATGCTGCCAAATTCTAGAGTCGTGTCACCGATATGTTCAAGATCAAATCCTTCTGCAGTTTGTACATTCCCTGATCCTCTGTTTCAGTCTTGATTCACACTCATATTACCTTCTCTGTTTCGTGTCGATGATGTGGGATTCATTATGACCCTCCTTCGACAGATCACTTCCTATCGACTTCAGCTCATTATCCGGGAAGTTGATCTAGAGACTCCTTTCTAGTACCTTAGAGCTTGCATGCCTTAATGGAAAGTTCTTCGCATTCGATGACAGGTTCACATCATTGGCCTTCGATCGGGTGATTTCATGGGTGTTCAACTTCATATCACTGTTCACATTCCGTGGATTGTACTAGTAGTACCTTGAGAGCCATTGACATTATGGGTGGTTTCTCTCGCACTTGTTAATAGTTCACATCATTGACCGGTAATCAAGTGATTTTCTAGCATGTTCGACTTCAACACATCTATTCACATGTTTGAATTTATGCTTTGATTGGGTGGTGTTGGAGCGCAAGACCCTGGGCCTCGATCACACAAGTCCAGGTTGCGAGGAGTGATGAGTCATTCATGATTATATACATGATTCTTTAGACGGATGGCTGTGACCATACCATGGGTTCTCTTTTTTTGATCCTCTCTATACGGATGGCTGCACCCATACCGTGGATCTATTTCATATGATCCCTTCATTCAAATGGCTGCGTCCATGCCGAGGATCCATGCACATGATCCTTTTCTTGATGAATAGTTGTGACTATACCATGGATTCATGTATTTTCATTAGAGATTTCAGTTATTTATATGTATCTATGCTCGATTTGCAGGTCTCCCAACTGCAGCGTCTGGTTCCTTGCACATACTTGTAAAGCATTTCACCCCTCACTCATGTTCGGACTTCATACTTTAGTGGGCATCTGTTACACAGTAATTTTTCACTGTCCCTGCAATCCCCATCTCGCACATTGGAGGGTCATTTCTGTGACTAATTAGAAGTGTCATGCCTTGCAAATACCATCATTGCATCCCTTGCCATGAGGACAAAATTCCCTCTGTTGACCATTTCTTGAGAAGACCACTAAAAACACCTATTTTTGCCTTGGCGCTAGTATCCCATTATGCCCTCGCGCTAATGAAGAAAATTAACACTGAGGCCGTGCCAGCTGGCGCTCTGTCTCAGTGAGCTGCCCGTGCCAATCTGTTTATGGAATTTTTTTTTAAAAAAGAGGCAAAGTTTCGATCACAACAACTTCGTGGATGAGTCATAGGGAGTTGTTCAATTGAATAACCACAGCCTTCCTCCTTTGGCCTCTTGTTTCCACCTTATGGGGAAACCTCCCAAGGGATAAGGCCTCCCTTCCACTATTGTATGGATCCCAACCTCCTCCTCTCCTCTATAAATATAGCCATCTTCCATTGATGTGCTAGCTAAAGGGCTGAAGGGTTGAACATGTTCTAGTTGAACAGATAGATGAAAAAGTTAGCATAGAGAAGAAGCAATCATAGCTTCGGGAGAATAGTGTAGAGTGTGATTGTTTGTGTGTGTTGAGAACATAGTGAGATCTTGGACCTTTGTTCATGAGGGTGCGGCAAACGTGCTTGGATACAAACCTGCCGAAGGAGAGCCTCAACATCAAGGCTTGGTTGTAAACTCCCCTCATCTTTATCATAATAAAATGCATCTGATGTTTATATTCCATTCTTGTTTACATCTATAATGAGATTTCTATCATTCCTTGATCAGTTAGATAGGTTGTAATTGTTTGATGTTTGTCGTGGTGTTACGCTTGTCGTGTTGTCTTGACTATCTATACATGTAATCGAACGTTGATAGCAGTGTGTATCGAGCTAGAGAAGAGCGACGGATCAAGTAGCTTCGACGGAAGACGACAACATAGCATCAGGATGAGGTAGGTCATCTTCCTTGCTCTAAATTTTATTTACAATCTAGGAAGGTAGATGTTAGTATGTTCCCATAGTTGCTAGACCCACCCTAGGGCTAGAGGGATCACCTCTGTCCACAAAGGGGATTTACCTGGACAACAAATAGTAATTATTGTTTATGTTTTGGTAATAATAATGTTGTTCTTGAAGGTTACAAAGATGCAAATATGGCTAGAGATGTGGATACTAGAAATTTTGTCACTAGTTATATATACACTTTTACAGGTGCAGAAAATATCTTAGACGTCTAGACTGCAATAAGTAGTATCCCTCTCCAAAAAAAAGGTAGAATACATACCTACCACAGAATTTTGCAAATATATGTTTTGATGTAGCAATTTTTAAGAGTGCTAAGAATAAAACATGACAAATATTTGTTGCATTGTGATAGTTAGAGCAACATTCATTTAGCAAAAAATCTAGCATATCATTCTACGACAAAGCACAATGATGTTCAATATCATTGGATTCATTAAGGGTTAGATTATGGGTTGCTATAGTTGGAGAAAATACACAATAAAGACAATCCAACTAATATGTTAACAACGATTTTTTAAGGGATAAGCATAAGCTTTGTAGAACCTTGGTTAGAGTAATGCAAACTTGGTGAAATCCATCTTGGGAAAGGATTAGTAGCAAGAGAGAGAAACAATGTTAGAAATATTCACTCAAGGTTCTATTTGGTCTCAAGTGGGAGATTGTTAGGTGTGATACCAAATCAAAGTAAATTTTTTATGCACCCATGGTATTGGTAACTGATGGTATTGCACCATGGTATGAGGCCCATGGTCTTGTAATGAAATTTTTTTTCATAAGGGGGTGAGTAAAAAGAGGCATGTGAAATGTAAGTTTTTATCATTATTATAATCAAATAAAGCTCTAATCCCTTTCCCTCTAGTTTTTCAGTGAATGGGATTTTCCAAGAATATCTTGTGTCTAGTGTGAGTTTAAATTACTTATTTATTTATTTATTTTCTTTTATCTTCTTTCTTTAACATGGTAATCATATAAGTTTTTCTGTAAATGAATATGAAATATTTTAATCTATAATTATACAACAATAAGAACTCAATACTACAACTTATAGCATCTTAACTAAATGAAATCAAAAGCTCAATAATGGGGAATAGATATAGCAGTACAATGAGCCATGCATGGATCTAGAGTCTCTCCTTACAAGCCATAAAACCTTCAATACTCCATTTAGATCCTTGGAATAGTTTGTCAATATACAAGTCGAAATAAACATGGTTGGGAACCAAATGTTTTTTCCTAAATTTATTAAATTAATATACTTTCAATACATTGCTTTCATGATGTGGTGTGCACGAATGAAATCACTTTGTAGTAGCTATGGCCATTACGTCAACCTTATTTGACCTAAAGTCTGTGTTTATTTATCATAACTTCAATATTGTATTCGTAAACTTATCGTACAAATATTTGTACCCTAAATTCGTATAAATTGTTAAAGTTCCACCAAACAATACAGAGTTTTCTACGGAGGTAGAGGAATTGCCTGGACAACGAAAATTGGATGGAATCCGAGAAAAAAAATAATTAAGAAATCTTGTAGTAGAGTAGTGTTTGAATCATGTTTTTGATGGTGGAAATGGACTCATCACCATCAAATACCTCTAAGGTACCCAAAATATTGAAGTTTGATAGCTATAACATGGATTTACAAAAATCCCTACCTGATTTTCTTAAAATCTTACCGGAATTTCCATGATTTTCAGGGCAAGAAAGCAATCTAGTTAGACTACGACAAACAATACCTTCAAGAATGGCTCTTATGCCTCTGATAAAATATTTGGTGTGTGGTAAATCTCAAATTAGTAAGAGAATGAATCACTTGTTTCAATATATTTGACATCACTCGCACAAATACTCAAAAATTATTTCTTATATACTCGGTTGTTACATTGTATACATTATATCTCACTGATAAGATATTGATTACCCTTATAATGATCCATAAATATTACATAGCTAGATATTTACATATCTATTAGTGGTTCATTGTAATTTATATATCCCCATATTACACTATCAACTTATTCTAGATCTTACTTAAACCTTGTAAATAGATAAAAAAGAGTGATAGTTGCATAGCAACATAGTCCTTGTCTCTTTTGATAGTTATCAATATATTGGCATGATTAAGGAAATGTGGGGTTTGTGTTTTATCATTATTCAAGAACGCTTTGTTTCTGTAATCATTTCTGCAATCTGTCGTTATTCTTGCCTCCACACATTTCTTCCGTATATCTCCACCTTGTAGACGACATCTTCTCCACATGAACTACTCCACAAATTTTTTTTCCTACATTTTCTCTTTCTTGTACACCCTCATACTCAATGCTATCAATTGTTTCCACGCCACTTGTTTTTATTACAAATATTTTATGGCAGTTATTGGATCAATTGTTCATGCCAATCTAGGATTAACATATGACTTAGTGCATTTATTATACATGTAAACCAAAATTTTCATGTGGAAGAAGTGTTGTGTAGGTTGGAGGAGTGTCAAAGAAGGGTGCATAGTTAGGAATGTGTGTGGAGGTGCGTGAGTGGGGATGTGTGTAAAAGGAGGAAGAATGTATAAGAAACTAAGGCAATGCAGGGTTTGTGTTTTTTCATTATTTGAGAACCCTATGTTTTCGCAATTATTTATGCAATCTATCGTTAATCCCGCATTTGCACAATTATTCCATACTACTCCTTCTTGCAAATGATTTTTTTTGCACAAGCATTACTCTGCATATTTGTTTTCCCGCATTTGTTCTTTCTTGCATGCTTTCATATTCAATGTTATCAATTATTTCTATGCCACTTGTTTTCATTACAATTATTTCGTGGCAGTTATCAGATCAATTGTTCCTGTCAATCCAGGATTACCATATGACCTAGTGCATTTACAGTATGCGTAAAGAAAACTTTTCATGTGGAAGAAGTGTTTTGAAGGTTGTAGGTGTACAAAAGAAGGGTGCAGATGGGGAATGTGTGTGGATGATCTGATTAAGGTATGTTAGTAATGTTGTGCTAATTACTTTTGCATATTTTAAAACAAATTATTTTCGTGTGCTTAATCATTCAAGCTCTCTTGTAAGCTAATTGAGTCTCATGAGTGGTTTCTATGTTAATTTTATGAACAATTTAACATAAAACAAATATTGAACAACAATAGTAAAATGTAAAGTAAATCACCATACAACACATCAACACAGGGATTTGATGAAGGAGTTCACCCCTCCTAGGCTACATCTCCTTGGTCCATCTTCCATGGCTTGTGGCTCTATAATATGCTAAAATTTGCAAAACGATGTGTTTATAATGCTTTTCTACTCATGAAACATGTTTCATTGAGTCCAGAACACTAAAAAATGGTACCTTAGCATCTTTCTACTCCTGATTTGGTCGAAAATCAAATGAGTTATGACCTATCCTAGTTTTCCCACAATTTGCACAAAATCTAGGCTGGTCCTACAAATCCACCTAGAATTTGGAAAATTGTCCTACAATTTCACCGACCGACGGTGCAAATTATGAGACAATTAATATTTCTAATAAAGCCCATAATCCAAATTAATTGTTAATGAACCGCACTAATAGTTAATTTAACATGATAAGTATTTTAATGGTGCGCCTATGGTTAGCGCCTCCTATGCTCTGCCTATGGTCCAGGGTATAGGTCACATGGCAGTGTATTTCAAGGGCTGGCCCATGGAGCTGGCCCCCTCTCCCCCAACGACACATTTTATAATATTCAAATATATGCGGAGAGCATATATTAACAAGAAACATCATGTAGGCAGAGTGGTAAATGGCTTGGCTTGTGCATAGGGGGTCGCGGGGTCGAACCCCGACGCCTCTGCCCGAACTGTTTTGAACATTTTGGTAGCCCGCGAGCTGCCACGTGGCGTCCATCCCTGCCACGTGGAAGCTTGTGATTGGTTGCCTTCAAGAACCCAAAACCAAACCAAAACTTGCTACTTGGTCTTGTGGAATTGTGCTACTTGGCACCCATCCATTCGCCGAAGAAAGGATTTGACAAGCCCATTGACCTGCCCTATCACCCTGCCACATAGGCATTCCTAGTCATTAGTACAGACTGTTGACTGGGTTTGTCTACACAATTTTTTTATCAAATTTTCCTGTTTAGGAAAACAGACAAAACACATTTCTAAAGCCATGCGGAGTATATTTCACGCGAAATGAGTTGCGTTAGATTTAGAATGATGAATACTACGCAGTTGTTCAAGTTTTGTGTCATTCTAAGAAATTTGATTTTTGAGCATAATTTTGAGCACCTGATCAGTGGAGGTGCGGAAGTGGGGATGTGTGTGTAGAAATTATATAACATATGCATGTATATATCTAGATTCTCCTGATCTAACAATATTTATCTTCTTGTTAAATACAGAATCCTTCCACTGTTAATCTTTTGCAGAAATTTAAAAACTCAATTGCAAAAACATGAAGCAATAAAAACAATCACACATAACACAGTTGTTTAACAGGAAAGTCTGAAGCTAAAACCCCAACTATCATATATTATGTATCATGGAGATCATGTAACAATCTCATACAAAGCTTAGTACATCAAGCTCTCAATACAATCAATCGTCACACACCAACATGAAGAAATCTACAAATCCATGCACTGATTTCTTGCCACCTGATAGCCTGCCTCCACTGCGCAATCCCTGCTGAATAAGACCCCTGAATGAATTCGAATCTACCTTTCCTTGAGTGCACAATCCTCATTGGCAACTCCAATGTATGTGTGATGTAATCAATGCATCACTATAGTCACAACAGTTAGTCCATCTCACCCTTTCACCTATCTCTCCACTGGGTCTCCACTGGAACTGACATGCACTGTAGTTAACTGCCATATTTGTTCAGTTGATTAGTGAGTTATTATTTTTGAATTAATTAACTAATTAATTCACTCCACTCTCACTAGTGTATCATTCAGTTAGACTAGATACAACTAGCTCAACTGAGTTTAACTCCATTAACTGATTTAAACTGAATAACAACTCCATGAACTACTCTTCCAACTCTGTCATAAATTTTCCACTTCAGTTATAACTCAGTCCTCCATGCATGAACCACCATTAAACCCTAGGAATTGCGTAATTCTTTCAACCCACTAATTTTCCAAATCTGTTCACTGAAATAAAGTGCTCCAAGAGAATAAGTTGATATTTAGAGTTTGATTATTATTAAGGGCTAATAATAATTGACACATCTATTTTTAGATCGACGATCTATAAATAGACTTCGTCCAATATTCTAAAACTAGAATTTCATTTAATTTTCCAACTTGACCAATCATCCACAAATAACATCCTACAACTTCAGAAATATGATCACCATGTCTAAAAATAGTCTTGCACCTAAAAATAGCCTGTAGGCCCACTTAGTGAAGGTGAATGATTTTCACTAAGCTTCATCATCTTGTTTAATCTCAACAGTGTGTGAAAGGAGGAAGAATGTAAAAGAGACATCAGCACTTCCGCAGCTTTTTCATGTGCAATAGTTTTCCACACGACCATCGATGAACTAAAAATGGAATATAATATACATTTATGAAAAATAAAACATACATCTACCCAATTGATTTACGAAAGATACAATATACATTTTTCCTAGTTGATTTACGAACAATAGAATAGACATTTCCCCCGTTGATTTACACAAAACAGAATATATATTTTCACAGTCGATTTACAAAAAATATAATAGACATTTTCCTAGTTGATTTAATATAATATACATTATACACTTTCCCAATCAATTTACGAAAAATAGAATATACATTTTGTCGAATTGATTTAATAGAATATACATTTTCCTAGTTGATTACATAAGCAAGGGGCGTTCGTCATCGTGAGTTGTCTAAATCAAGTGCAAAAGTAGTTATTCATAACAACAAGTTTTGCACCTTCCACACCTCCGCACTTTCATGAGAAGGAGAGCGAGAACAAGAATCGACTGAGCATAAATTGTCTCTGAAAGTGAAGAAGGAAAGACTTACCGCTTCATTTGGATTGGGGCCTTTTTGCAAGTCAGGGATTGGGTTCCAGTTTATTTTATGCCCTATATTGTCATCCTATGTTTCACGGAAGAAGAAAAACTCTTTGCTATCTTTGATTTTTTCTCAATACTGGCATTCTGGAAGTATGTGTCAAAATAACAAGAGAGAGGGATAATTTCAGTTTTTATAGATTTAAAGAGAAAATGTGTTACCCTATTTGGAGTTAGAAGTGGAAGTTGAGGATGTGGTGGTTGGTTTATACAGTGGTGCATATCTATGGAACTGTGGTTTTGTTGAATGTGTCATGTAGAGTTATTCAATAATATTTAGCCGATCATAGCTAGAATGCCTATTTGTTTTATTTTAGACATGTATGTAGAGAAGTAGTCTCTATGAGTTGTGTGTTCTTTATGGATGTTAATATGATACTCATTCTCCCTCATTTCTTCCGCAGGGTTAGCTGAATATCCCTTCTCCTCTATTCACTTTTCCTTTTGTTGTGTCCTACAAATTTCAAGCTTTGTAGTTGCATACACATAAAATAGTCTATTTGTCTTCTGCACTTGCGTAGCAATTATTGAGTCAATTCATTGGTGTCTAGGTTTTAAAGGGAGACTATTGTTAGGGTTTTAGAGCATATCTCTACTTGGAATTTGGAGATTGAATAGGTTTAGTGTTCTGTGTGTTGGGACAAATACAACATATAATGGTAAAAAGGTGAAGAAGGTATGGTGTGCCAAGCAGCGAGCCAAATAAGATTTTGGGCATGAAAGCGTGACTATGGTGTTCTAGGGAAAGTGGCTATCATCGTCAAAGTTATAGCGTGCTTGCAACCACTAAAAAATTGGCAGGTTTGTGTGGCCAACTTTGTAATTTTTGTTACCTTTCTTATTTCACATTATGAATTTTACATTATTTTGTTCATTTTCAATTTTTGCTCTGTATATTCTCTAAAATAAATGGGATTTTGTGTAGATTCTTTTATATTCAGTTTTTTGTGGTCAACACACTTGGTTTTAGTTCTTATTTCACTATTTGTCCATGGTTCACTAGTTTACATATCTAATTATCTTCGGAAGCATACGGGTTTCTTCTATTTTAGTATTTCGTACTATGTGGTCCTTTTTATTATCTTTATTTGAATTCCCTTTGCTTTATTTTGAAATCATGATAACCCCTAGAATATGATAATATAAAGTTTTATAGCCCTTGATTTGTGGGTTATTTGGATTAGAAGTTTTAATAATTAAATTTATAGATTTAAGAAATTTTAATGGAATTTTAAATAAAGTTGATCAGAGAATTATATTAGAGAAAGTGTGTGCAGGGAATGCATGTGACACAAACTCCCTTACACACCCTTTCTACGCACTCCCCACACACCCTTTCTCCACATCATTTTTTGTTAAACCATGTGTCTAAAGATATCCAAATCTGTGTAGACAATGTTTTCTATGCTTTCTCAATTAAATTATGAAATATGTTATCAAAGAAGCTAGTATAATGGATTTTGGAGAGTGCATCTTGTGTTGTTGGGGAAACTTGTCATTTACGATAAAACTATTGCATGAAATATAATGTGTTAGTGATTGAGAAAGAGAACGAGTTACTCCAATATTACATTAAATTTTTGAAATGGTAGTTATCATAGTATAGTTAAAGGTCAGATATCAATACACCCCTTGAGTTCAATAACCGTTTCCAAATTCTTCTTCTTTATCTACTGTCTTTTTTAACTCAATATGTGCTAATATCATTGATTTGGGAATTTTTTCCTATTTTGTATTTGGTATAATTTTGTTAATATTTAGCATTAAAAATCTTGTTTACTTTTTTATTTAGGATTTGATGAGAATATGACATCAAGGGTGTGTGGTGTGTGCAGAGAAAGGGTGTGCGAGATAGTTTGTGTCCCTTATGCACACACATTTTCTGCACACACTCCCATCGTGGTTTCTCAATGGTTGATCTCCAGTGGTTCATTAACATGCATTTCAACAATAATATTAGTGATCATTATTCCTCTCACTTCATTATTTTTCATAACTAGGATATGACAATTGTTCTTTCCCTAGCCAAATCTTAGCTATCGTTTAATGTTCTATCTTGAACTCGTTGTCATTAAAATTTTGTATCGCCCATCTATAACTATATTAGATCCTAATAGCAAGAGTACATCTAGAAAATTTAGTTGGTAAATAAATCTGTGCATTTAAGGAGATCATCAGGGCCCAAATCCTTTAGGGCATTTGTTCCTTTTATTTTTTTGTTTTACACTATGTCAACACTAGCAGGTTCAGTGAAAGTCGTGCATGTTAGAGCACTCGACATAACACTAACCTTACTACAAATGTAGATACATTCAGTGTCATGGAGATCCATATCTCTAGAACCATGTTTATCCTCTCCCTAAACATATTGGAAATGGATCATCAATTGCAAACAACCTTCAAAATCTTCTGGTACAAAATGGTTGTGTGCTACGATGTTTTTCATTCCATCTATCCCGTTATGAATGTGATTTTCCTATTAGGAATGTGAATGGAATTAATTCCCTCAATGGTACAATGATTATCGAAGAGAGTTGTAGCAGTCTGATGAAAGGTTTCCATCCTCAGGACAATGTATCCTAGGCATATCATTGCATTATTTTCTAATTAATATGCTCCATATTGTATACTCCCATAGCCTGGTTATGTTTTTGTCACTCATCTATATATATTTTCTCATCTTCATAGCTTTAATCTATTTGATTAATAGTTAACCAATCCACAATGTTTCCATATTTAGAAGGTTAACCTATAACGTTAGACGCAAAGGATTACCTATGTGTAGCATCTAAAATTTAACCTAGAGGGTATTCATTCAAGAGGATATAACATTACAATGTGTAATGTTTCATAATTTGCAATGAGGGTCCTCATATAGAAATCATAGCTGATTCGAGGCTTTGGTTTGGTGTTATTACTCCATTGTGTAGTTAGATATTCGGCTAGAACCATTTATTTCCATAATAAATAAAACCATTTTATTTATTTACTCTGATTTTAGTATTTATCCTCCCCTTATTCGACACTTGTAATCGTTACAATTGGAATGTATCAGTCATATATTAAACCTTGAACCCACTTTTGTTATTTGATATATACATGCTATAAGGATGTAATTATATTGTCATAGCTTCCACTTTATATATATATATATATATATATATATATATATATATATATATATATATATATATATATATATATATTATAAAGATATATTTATATTTTCATAGATTTCATTGTGTTTTATAACTCAAACAACATCAGTGCAAGCCTATTCATGTATTGGCTTAGTCCATAAAGACTTGGCCATGTGATGTTATAGCGTCAACTCTAGGTTAAATAGTTGCATTTATATGATTATTACTTATTCATAACAAGCAGCTAGGTTCTAAAATGCTCAATGTATTTATTTGGAGTACTATATGCACACTCTATGCTACTCATTGACTTAAATATTGCATTTCATAGTTTCATTATAGTTCATTATTAATAAATTCACTCCCTTGTTCGCTATTCATTAATATGCATTAGTAAGAGGGACCAACATGTTATATCGAGAACGTCGAATGCTTCTCCCACCTCTTCACTTAATGGATTTTAATGAATGATACAAAAGGAAAATAATTTTAAAAAACCACCCTATAATAAAGATGGGTTAAAAAGGTGATTTTTACTTCGAAAACCACATCCATGGCATACACAATATATGACAAAGGAAGTTAGCCTACCGAATTACATTAGTTTAGAAAATAAAAATACATCATCACAATAGTGTAAAATAAAAATACATCATCACAATGGTGTAAACAATGTTATACCTTATAGCATACTTTCTATTATTATTTATAATAATATTTACATCACATAGTAGTAAAGTGCCTCAAGAGTGATGACGTTATTAATTTTTTAATCATAGGATCATAATGATAAACCTCTTGTTTGTAAAATTATTTGGAAACATGTTAGAAAATAAAATCAGCAAGTGGGTAGAAGAAAGAGATTAACATGCTAAACGGCAAGTAGCTTTTATACCTAAACATTCCACAGTTAGGCATTGTATAACTTTAAGGCACATCATTGAAAAATTTTGGGAAAAAAAGAAGAAGTTTTTTGTTGCTTTGTTGATTTTAGAAAAGTTTTTGACACGGTTCGTAGGGATGAGCTTTGGTGCAGAAAGGAAGAACTCGGGGTTCCCAGGCATTTGAGAGTAGCTGTGCATAGGCTGTATGAAGAGGTGAAAGTCAAAATTAGAACTTCAACAAGCATTTTTAAAAGTTTTAGAAGCGATATCGGGGTCAAGCAAGGTTGCCCATTGTCTCCTACCCTTTTTGGTTTATATATTGACAAGCTTGAAGAGTGGCTAAATTTGCAAGGGGGTGACAATATTCATTTTTGCAAGTTCGTTATAAGGCTTCTTTTTTACGCAGATGACCTTATATTGATTGCTAAATCTACTCTTGGTTTGCAAGAGCACTTGCTTTCCCTTGAGAATTTTTGTAGAAGGGTATGGATGCAAGTCAATATTATAAAAAAGAAAGTAGTTGTTTTCTCTAACAAAAGAAAGCATAACCAACATAAGTTCTACTTTGAAGACAACATTCTAGAAGAAGTTGCAGATTACAAATACCTCGAAATTGACTTCAACGGAAATTTAAGTTGGGATGGTTGTAGAAAGAAAAGAACTTTGGGGGGTTGGAAAGCATTTTATGCTCTTCAAAACATGTGTAGAGAGGCAGAGCTAAGGGAATGGAAAACCACTCTAACTATTTTTGGATTTCTAGTGATCCCGGTGATTCTCTACGGTTGTGAATTGTGGGCCAACAACACATCTGAAATGCGATGGAAACAAATTGAGAAAAATCATAAGCGTTTGATTACAAACAAATTCAAAACTAAAAGTGTGGTTCCTTATGCTATCTTGTTAAGTGAAACAGGAGCTACTCATAATGAAGCAATTGCCATGGTGTGAGTCATAAGGTATTTAAAAAAAAATGAGCAAATGAAAGAGGATAGATGGCCTAAAGTTATGTTTAATAACATATTGTGCAAAAGAAAGAAGACTTGGATGCCGCAAAATAACAAATGGTTTAGTAAATGGGATATTTTCTTGAGCATGTGTCCCACAAACAATATAGAGATAATTTTTTTTGTTATGGATAAGTTCCACAAACGTACTTGGGAGAAAGAGCTAGGGAGAAAGAATAAGTACTACATTTAAGAGTTTAACCCCACTCATAATCATGAACAAAAAGCGTACATAGGGGCCAATATTTCTTGGAGATCCAAAATTCTTATTGCTCAATTAATGACTAAATCTCATCAACTTCGTTGTGAAACAAGGCACTCGAAAATGCCAAAAGAAATGTGGGAGGAAAGAGTATGTAGTTTTTGCTCTTAAGTGGAAACAAAAAAGCATTTCATTTTAGAATGCAAGGCCTTCAAAAAAAGAAGAGAAAATTATGCAGATATTCTTGCAGCTAGCTCTTAGGATAATTTATTCAGCGAAGAGTTTGTCGAGAAGCTAAAACGTTTATTGTAAGGCTCCACCAGAAAAAAACGGAATACAAGAACCAGATAGAAAAACAAAATATCCCATAGACTATTAAAAATAATTTCTTTATTCTTTTATTTATTTTTATTTCTCTTTTTTTTCAATTCTTTTTTCAATTCTAAGTGTGTTGTGGTGTATGGGATCTCATCGTACTACAATAATTGAATTTTTGTTACACGAAATGATGAAATTCATATAATCAGTTTATATGATCCAACAATATCGCGTAGTATGAACCGCTATCTCGAGAGGCTTCACATTTTAGAGGTTTGTTATTCACGTTTTATATCTTTATGTTTACAAAAATTTATATATTAAAATTTAATATATATGATTAAAGAGTGTGCAAAAAGAAAACGTGTGCAGAGGTGCTTAAGGGAAAACATGCAAAAGAGACTTCTGCACCTCACAAATTTCGAAAAAAATATTTAATCCCTTGCATTTTTTACATTGCGTTTCACATATTGTTAATTGTCTATTCATCACCTAGGTTTGATGGCCTTTGTGGCCATAATTTATGCGTATTATGGTTGATTAATTTGGTATTATATATATAATTATATTTTATTTTAATGGTTGGATTAAGTATTGTGATAGAAAGTAGGGTTTGTGTTTTTTGTTTTTTTAGTTATTATATGAAATAGGGCGCTGGAAAATGCCAAAAGAAATGTGGGAAGAAAGAGTATGTATTTTTTGTTCCTCTGGAAAAGTGGAAACAGAAAAACATTTCATTCTAGAATGTGAGGCCTTCAAAGACACTAGGGAAAACTATGCAGGTATTCTGGCAGCTAATTCTTGGGATAAACTATTCAGCGAAGAGTTTGTCGATAATTTGGGAGTGGTCATTGTAAAACTTCACTGGAAAAGGGCCGAATACAAGAGTCAGATAGAGAAGCAATCTGTCTCATAGGCTATTTTCAGCCTGGTGGACATTAAAAATTCTTTCTTTCTTTCTTTCTTTCTATGTTAATTTATTTAGGAAAGAGTTTGTTGAGAAGTTAGGAGTGTTTATTGTAAGATTTCACAAGAAAATGACAGAATACAAAAATAAGATGAAAAAAAATGTGTTCCATAAATTTTTTTTAACCTAATAAATATTAAAACTATTTTCTTTCTCTTTTCTCTGTGTTATTCAGTGGCATTGTCTTTTCAGTGATGGAACTGTTAAAAGGTTGCGTCAACTCATCATCAATTTGAGTAAGAAAAGAATTGAATTACAAAAGGCAAAAGACAAGGAAATTGGTGGTCCCATAGGCTATTTTTAGTCTCGTAAACATTTGTTCGTTCGTTCGTTCTTTCTTTCTTTCCTCGACACCCTTGAGATTGGATTTGGACAAGTGTGTTAATTAAGAATTCCATTTAAGATGGTGTTTATTAATTTAATGGTATTTTGTATGTGCCAAAAGCGTATGGAGGGCCCTGAGTGGGGAAATATAAATAATATTTTATTGTTTAATACTGTTGGCCGCCGAGGGCAAGTACGAGAACCGAAGGTGCGGGGCCAAACAGCATTGTGCAGGGCCTGAATGAGGCCCATGCCCAAAAACAGTATTGGTGTGAGGCTCGAATGAGTCCATGCTCGCATACAAGAAGAAATCTGGAGGTGAGCCAAGTTTGGCAGGAGTATAATTTAGTTTTGTGAAATAGGGGTTGGAAAAGATCCAAAGAAGTTTGGTAGGAAAGAGTATATATTTTTTGTTTGATAATAATTTAGTTTTGTGAAATAGAAGTTAGAAAAGATCAAAAGAAGTCTAGCAGGAAAGAGTATATATTTTTTGTTTGATAATAATTTAGTTTCGTAAAATAAAGATTGGAAAAAATCAAAAGAAGTCTGACAAAAAAAAGTATATATTTTTTGTTATTTTGGAAAAATGGAAATAGAGAAACATTTCATTTTAGAATATTAAGCTTTAAATGACAACAGTAAAAGTTATACAAATATTTTGACAGCGAACTTTTAAAATAATTTATTCAAACAAAAAAAAATTATTGTAAGATTTCAAAAAAAAATTACAAAACCCACATTAAAAAAATCTATCGCATAAACTATCTTTAATTTTGTGAAAGTTAAAAAAATTTCTCTTTCTTGTTTCCACTTATCTAGCCATCACATTATCATACCTAATGTTTGCAATAGAATGATAAAACTACGGTCAAAAGACATTTCTGCATGGGTTTTATTAATTTGCGATCTTTCTACTTACACGTTCAAACCCATCATTATTTTCATAATAAATTTATCATGGAAATTATCTAAACAATAACATAAAACTACGGTCAAAAGACATCTCTGCATGGGTTTTATTAATTTGCGATCTTTCTACTTACACCTTCAAGGCCATCATTATTTTCATAATAAATTTATCATGGAAATTATCTAAACAACGATATTATTCTGTGGTTTTTTGGTTTATTTTGACTAAATTTTAATCAAGCTTTTATCATAATGGATCTGGAGTGGTTTCAAAATTGCAGCAAATAAAATAGGAAATTTGAGAAATCGCTGTTTCAATATCATACGGTCATGAGAATTGAGAGAATTGAACCTTAACTTCAAGGAATGTAGCAAATAGAGATGCTCGGTTTTACTTCAAAAGACCATGCTCCTCTTATGATGGGTGATTTTTGCTTTTTATTGCTGTTAATGAATTTTGGGGCAAGTTTTTAAGCTTTTGGTTAATCTGGAACTTTTATGAACATAGTAAAGTAGATATAGCGACAAGTAGAAGGAAAAAACAATTCCAATACTGATTGGCCTTTAACTCACTCAGGTGACCAACAGACCTGGTTTCTTTGGAGCAGATTGAAGCCACTACTTGCATCTAAATATGTATAGCAACCTACTTTTTTGATAAATAGAAAGTGAAAAAGACTCTATAAAATTAACCCAAAAAAAAGAGTCATGTCAAATCTGGTAAAATGAATGTAAAAGTTTTCATTTAATTTTGACCATGCCTTTATCATGTCGAATGTAATAAAAATGAATGTAAAAGTTTTCATTTAATTTTTACCATATTGTGAGATGAAATTTTAATTTGGATATGGATATGAGGCGAGCCTTATTTCCTCTGCTATTGACCCATTAATGCCCCTTAAGAGTACCATCGGTGTCTGCATGGTCAGGCTGAAGTACACTCTACATCTGCGGATCATCATGCATGGGCATGGGCATGGGGCAAGCAATATTGATCATTTAATGCACTTATTGACCATCATAAAAACCACCGCATATGATTATTACCATTTCCGGTAGCTCTTCCCAAGGTATTTCCGGTCGATCAGCTACCTCCGCCTTCACCACCTCCAGGCACGCCACCACCAAACCGTACGCCCATTTGAATTTAGAAACCCGCCAAAACCCGAACTTGAAGCCCACCATTCCTATATTCCAACCTAGTTTGAAATTTGAAATTGAAACGACGCGCCATCTTGAAGAATCAGGTGATACATTTTCATTCACTAAAGTTGAAGCTTCAGCCCAAGATGACTTTGCCCAACCCATCGGGGGCCTATTGAGCATCCTCGCGCAAGAGGTGCAGTTGAAGCTTTTCTTGCTCTTAGGCTCCCAATGTGGAACTGCAAAACATACACGTTGGAAGCTTCCAAACCAGGGTTTTAGATGAATTCTACACCGCCAAATTGAGGGATATTTAGGTGGAAGAAGACAAAGGCATCATTGTTGAGCCAAAAATCTTAGACATCATATATCAGCAAAAAATGTATCCCAAAGAACAGATTCTGATCATCCCTTGGCCTAAGAGCATCAGCGGATATCCCACGTCCGTCAACCGTAATAATAGAGTTCGCACAGAGCGAGACTCCTCAAACAACCAACATTTGGATTTTCCTTAACAGGATGAATTATTTTTATGGGATTTGTGAATTTTTTAAGATGTTTAGAAAAAATAGTATTTAAATGGGACAAACAGGGACTGAGTTCAGATCTTTCACCTTTTTTTGTGTTTTAGTTCGTTGTACCTTTCAGCCTGCATTGTTTCTTTGGATTTCAAAGATTTTCAAGTTTTAATTTTCTGCAGATCTTCATCTATTTAGTAATGCTCTGTTCCTGCAGACTTTGTTTATTCCATCTATATCTACATATTTCCAAGATTATTTAATGACCTTTAGTTATCGCTTTCACTTTTAGATAGAGGAAAATACAACATAGTATATTTTCTTTCCCTAAATTTTTACAAAATTGTCTTATCCTTGTTTGGTCAGCTGGGTGAAATAGATATCAGACTGCGTCGAGATTAGAACTTGTGGCCTTTATTCACCCCAGTGAAAATCAATATGGACTGCGTAGAGATTCGAACGTGTGCCTTATATTCACCCGAGTGAAAATCAATATGGACTGCGTCGAGATTCGAACTTGTGCCATTTATTCATCCTATTAATTATATATATTCACTGGTATCATCTTTTCAAATATACGGATACCAATTTTTGGAGAAAAATCTTGGTATGCCTGGTTTGGGAATGACCAGGCCAGTTATGGTAAGTTGGAAAATTGAGAACAAATATTTTTTATTATATAAATTGTTCTCTCAAATTCTCCAAAACGTTAGCTCAAATTATCTAAAATGGTATAGGGTTTAATGATAAATAGAATTGTGAAATTTCAGTGGAGGAGATGTTCTTAGATTGGAGAGAAATATTCGGTATGGCTGGTTTGGGAACAACCAGGCCAGCTATGGTATGTTGTAAAATTGAGAACAAAGATTTTTTATTATATAAATTGTTTTTTCAAATTTTCTGAAAACGTTCGCTCATATTATCTAAGATGGTATAGGGTTTAACGATAAATAGAATTGTGAAATGGTACCCGAGGAGATGTTCTTAGCTTGTTAATTTCATAGGGCAAAGCTTGTCTGCATATCTCAGCTAAAAACTTAAATTCTAAAACTTAAATTTTAAAGAACAGATAAATGAGATAAAGTATTTATAATTACAAGTTTTTTAGGTTTTATATAAAGATGAATTTCTATTTTTTTTTTCAATTTCTAATTTTTTTAAAATTATATAGGTTGAATGATTAAATTTATTTTTATTATATAGTAAAATTTAATTAATATCTATATCTAAATATGTAAAATAAATTTATAATAAAAAATTATTATCTTTTTATTTATATTTATATAATAAATCAATCAATATTGTATTAGGAGGCAAACTTTTTATACCAATACTTAATGTAATGAAAAATATTAAGGAAAATATAAAAAAGTATATCATAACATTTTTTCTAGCAAAAGAGTTTTTTTTTATTTTAGTTTACATTTTAATATATTTGGTATGAATTTTAATATATATAAAAGATTTATTTTTAAGTTAAAATATGTAAATTAAGTTTATGAGATATAGACAATGTATAGCAAAATCCAATCATGTTTAGGGATGGTGTGACCAAGGCTGGGTGCAATCAGGGGTAAGGGGTCAGGGCTTAGCCCCGATGCCCCCCCACCCACATATTACATTTCATACGACCTTTGCATCGGAGCCAAGGGCTAGGCCCTAACCGCCCGCCCAAATCGCCATCGTAACCCATGTGACTATTACCACGTTGACCGTTAACGGTTAGGGTAACCACAAAATTTTTTATTAAAAAAATTTCTAATCGACCATATTATTATGGTTTAAAAATGTGGATTTTAGGTGTTTTTGGGCATTTTAATGATCTGACAATTTCACCCGAAAAACTCTCGAAAATGTCCCTCGGTTAGCTGAATTCAAGGTGAAATTGTAGGACTAGTCCTGATTTTGGGGAATTTGTGGTGTGGTTAGCAGCAAAACTAGGGAGGCTCATAACTTCTTCAGTTTTTGACCAATTTTGGAGCAAAAAGAGGCTATACATGTTTTTTTGGGTATGTTGAAGCTGATGGAACATGTTTTGAAGCTATTTGAGCACTGTAAATGTATGTAATAACCATTTTGAGCATAATTAAAGAGGGCTAAGCCATTGGAACCTGGAACAAAGAGACGTAGCCCAAGAGGGGTGAACTCCTTCATCATTTTCTATGTTGTGATTAGTTTTATGGTGTATTTGTCCATTGTTTCTGCATATTTCAGAGTTTATTTTCATGCTTTATCTGTTTCAAAATTAACATAAAAGCTCACAAAAACTCATTTGTAACACTTGCAATTTACAAATCCTCAAGTACATTTTCATCAAGATCTCATATACAAATTCTTCACATATACGAAGGTTGCACTTATATAGTGGCTTGCATAAATTATTTATATGAAAATTTTACGTATATGCCTAGCTTCTGTATATGTGCATCTACCACATATGCGCAACTTCCATATATGTTCATATACAGAAGCTATGCATATACAACTTCATATGGAAGTTGTGCAAATATTCACTCTTTGTATAGGCACAAATTTCATATGCGTGCATCTTCTGTATATGCGCATATCTTCCGTAGTTGCGCAAACATATATGCACATGGATTCCATATTATAGTTTAGTACCCTAATGAACCTAAGGGAATTCTTCTTATGTAATATTATATGAATCATTGCCTACATGGAAAAGTATATAAACTGGGGTATACACTGCCGACATAGACCCACATACATGCAAGTATATAGACGGATGGATTTATACTGAGAAATTTCATGCATCAACTATATTTGATTGCAATACATGCAAATATATAGATGGATGGATTTATGTTGAGCACTTAATGTAGAACATAAACTGTATTTGATAGGTTGTGCTGATGGTCATAGTTTGTCAATAACCTTCTGACAATTGTGGCAGCAACAATACAAGTTCTCTCTTGAAAAATATATTTTTCAGAGAAAATGGTTGGTATAATGGATTTTTGCCTTTTCCAATGGCAGGTTAAAATGGTAGCATATCTTATGTCGATTGTGGGTTTATTTATCACAATATTGTTGGTGACGTACGAGTTTATGGAGCAACCACTATGAAATTTGTTTGTCGGTTCTCTTAGTCTACTCTCCCTCATCAGCATGTTTGCATCACCATTATCTATCATTGTACGAGCCTCTCAGTATAAGAAAATCATTACCTTAATCATCTCTGGTACATTTGTCTTGCATTTCTTGACTATGTTTCTTGTCTTCGTTATTGTACTGAGGGCCACTTCTTATGGAATTATTTTAGAGTAAATTTTTATAAGTAAATTATGCCTTAATGTACGAGTATGTAGGTTGTGATCTCAAACAATTAGAGTGAGAGGGTCCTTTTACAAAGAGCCACCTTGGCTTGCTATTAATTAAGATGAATTTAAAAAACAATGATCAGATTAATCACCAAGCCAGAGTGGGGTTTAAAATAATAGAATACTGAATATAAATATGTGATATCCCCATAGCTTATGTTAGTAGTATTTTGTGGATAGCAGGCCTTCGAAAATTAAGAACTACAGAAAATCAATAGATGGTAGCAAGTCTTATTTTAAAGTTGAATATCTGCTACTCAGTACTAACTCATAGAGCATGTAACAAATCATAGAATTTTCCTTTGATTTCCAGAAGCTGGTAATTGAAACAAGAAGCGTGGAGTTTATGCCATTTTATCTCTCTCTTTCCACGTTTCTGATGAGTTTATCCTTTTTCGCATATGCATTCCTTGGCAAAGGTCCTTTTGTTTATGTAAGTATGATCCCATTCTCTGTTGTATTATATGCTGGAACTATGCCCCCATTAGAATGTAGGTTCCCCACCTCATTCTATTCAATGATCAATTGACTGCTAATAATCTTATCTATGTACTTTGTTTTTACTTTTTTGTAGGTCCCAAACGGGATTGGCAGTGTTTTGGGCATGAAGTCATTATTTTATTGGGCTAATTTTACTTGTTCAAGTATCCTGCTAGTGAGACATTTCGTTGAGCCATGGATAGGTAAAATAAAAAAGTAATGTATATTGTATTCTTCGTTCCCCGAATTGTGAGTGATTACGATTATGGTATGGCCGAGTTTGTTACTGTTTGGGGAGCACAATTTTTCCTGTACATTGCTGGTTGAACACATTTCATAAGGGACTGAGTTTAAAGTGCTTGCTTGGCTGAGTTAGACGCAGAGACCAAGACACCCATTCCTGTGCGTATTTATCAGTCCACTGGTTACACCTTTTCGAGGAGTGTTGAGTTTCATCGAGACACTGTATGACTGCTGCTTCACATAAAGATATAATGTTGATGGGATCTCTCTCTTGCAGCATTCACTACTGATAATACTCAGAGACTGCGCTTATTTTGAAGAATGTTTAGCTGAGCCATTTATACCAGGTTCCATTGTGTTATTTTTCCAAGTTGTAATTATCGTATGGTAGGGAAAAAAAAATTTTAAATAATTTTTTGTTGTCGTCGGTATTCCGACGGCTAGTTTTTTTTTTTTTTTGCCATTGGTATTCCGACGGCTAGTTCTTTTAAAAAATATTTTTCATTTCTTTTAAAATGTTTTGTTCCGTCGGTATTTCGACGTTTACCTTTTTATTTTTAAAATTTATTTCTGTCGGTATTCCGACACTTGTTTAGGGTGTCAGACTAGCGACGCTTATGCCCATCGGAACTGCGACAAGCTATTGAGCGTCGAAAGGGCAACAGAAATATAAAATTCCAGAATTATCGTTTCTATATTGATGTTTAAGTAAAGTGTCGGAAGTCCGACATGAAGAGAAACCACGTTTTGGCACATAGAAAAACGTCGCTCTTGGGCAGCCTATGTGTCACAAGAGCAACATTTTGGCCGTCGGAATTTGGGGCAAATTTAGTAGTGACACATACTTTCGGCGACACCACCTTTGGACCTGACATTCAATTTTTTGGTGACTGAGGCTATAGTCCGTCACCATTGCTCATATGAAATGGTGATGGTCACTATCTGTCATTATAAATCATTATTGGTGATGAACCTTGAATTTCACCACAAGACCTATAATTTCAGCGACGCCACCTTTGGTGACGTTCAGTTTTTGGTGACAAGGGCTCTTTTGACCATCACCAATGAGCTTATAGTGACATTTTTCGCCCCTAACCAATGTATTTTTTCTTGTAGCGAGCATAGTGTTGAGGTGTCTTCATCTAGTAAACCAACAGATAAAGAATAGGATATCATGCAAAAGTACAAGGAAATCAAGCTTAGGAATGAGGCATTAAAAGAAGATACTTATGCCCAATACTGGAAGTAGACACCTAGTGACCAAAGCAGGTTTATTTTTTCATTTGATTACAAGACCAGGAAGATGCAGATGACTTTCTTACAGCCCATAGTGAAGAATCCAAAGTCATCAGCTGAATATAAGAAAACATCATATGAAGTTCAAGCCAAGGATCTTCATCCTATAAACCGAATAGAATTTCATAAGCAAGCTGGTGAAATGTTGTATTATACCATGACCAATAAAGCCATGAGTGTTCAAAAGCTACAAAATACTCTAGAAAACAACAGAGGTAAGCTAAAGCTATAAAAGTTTTCCTCACAAACTAAAGAAAACATAATCAAATCTCTAGAAGAACGGGTCATAGAGGTAGGATATGATCCTAAGAATATCAAAGTTGCAGAAGAAATCATAAAGAAAAAGAATGCAGACATTGCTACATTGAATAAACAACTCGAATTTCCTCCTACTGAACATCGACGAGCCAAAGAAGCATTACAGGATGAAAGCCAAAAATATGAGATGATGAACCTGATTCTTCAATTAACTACCCAATTGAAAGAAATGGAAAATGAGATGGATAAGTTAGTGCAGGAGAAAAAGGTTAGCATGGAAGAAATAGCTGTCATTGTTATTCCGACAGTCACTACAACAGTTCCTTCTACTTTAGCAGCTTCAGTGGCCACAACAATTCCAGTAGCTACAACACTTCCCACTACATCAGCAATTACTTCAACAACAGAATCACCTACAACAACAACTCATCCTAGTGATGAAGCAGGTAAACCGGTTAAATTAATGCAGGATATGTCCATACAGACTAATGAAATAAATAGACTTAAAGAAAAAAAAAAGTCTAGAGGATGAGAAAAAACTAGTTCAAATCATACATAAGAATGAAGTATAGAAGACAAACAGATTGACATAAAAAGTGGAGAAATTAGAGAAAGAACTGACACTGAAAGAACCACTTGCCCAAGCCAAGCAGTAGCTATGGACCAATATCATTGAATCTGTCAATGATATTTGGCCATCCATTCAAGTCATTTATGAGCAGAAGGATCTGATTAAAGCAGCAGGTGAAGCAATTCAAAAAGTTAAGGAATAACTTGGTAAAAAACGAGGGCCAATGAAATCATTAAGCTTCTTAATTCCAAGAATAAGCAGGAACTGGAAGAAATTGGCATTAGTGATAGAACTGAAACAATTCTTGAGGTAAGAAAGGTGATTTATAAAAGAAACTTAATGGTACAACTTGAAGACAAGTGTCATAACATGGAGCTTTCCATAACCAGATTCATGGTGAAGTTTGATATTTTGAGGCAGAAAGGCCTACCAAATCCCTTGGTTATCAATGACAGATTGATGAAACATGAGGATTATGATAAGAAAATCAGAGAATTGGAAAAGGAACAAGCCAACAATTCATCCCTGAAGGGAATTCCAATAGTAAAGGTGCTCTATCAGAGTTTTGAAAACCTCTTTTACCTTCAACATGAGGTAAAACATCTATTCATTAACAAGCCTACTTTTCCAAAGTACACAGAAGCTAATGAGATTTTCAGAAGAATGGTAAAAAATAAATTACCAGATGTAGAAGCTTGAGAGAAGTTGACTGATTTACTTTGAAATTGAAAGGTAAAATAGTAAAAGAGCAGTCAAAGTGAAGATAGAGCAGGAAGTTTAAAGTGAAAAACAACACTAACAGTAAAGAAAATAGAGCAGTTAAAGAGTATAAAATGAAAGATAAAGTTTAAAGTAAAAAAAAAGATGAAAAAGCATATTTAAAGGAAACCAGCATAAAGGAAACTCAACATCATGAAGAAGACAGCCAGCGTTGAGCAACTGTCAGAGAGAAAGAAGCAAAAATATCAACAAGCAAACAAAAAATCCAAATAAAGAGGGACAACTTGCATTAGTTAGATAGTTGTCTCTATCTTCTTGCATGAAGATATTTATTTTTCCTTGAATAATTCCTAAGTATTTTTTAGGATATTTTGTAATAAGTTTTTGTATAAATACTTCACAATTCAAAGTATTGAGGGTGGATTGTGGATTTCTAAACATTTCTATAGTTGTATTAATCTGAAACTTGAGGGTGATTGTACCATTTTCAAGTCAGAAGACTGGATTGAGAAATAAAGGCGTAATATTATAGGATTCATGTGTTGAGCCACTTCAGTGAAGTACTTTCAATTGTTCTTTGTTATTCTCTCAAGTTTTTCATAAACATGTATGTTTTCTGAATCTAAATATGATAACTGGAATATTATTATAGAATATTTTTAATTACACTCTGTCTTGAACATTTATTTATTTTGATGTTTTCTTCTGATATCCAGAGTAGGGAATTCTTAATTTCTCCCTAGTTTCGATTAACCTTTGTCATTTCTCTCATTATCTAGATATGAGAATCCTTAATTTCTCTCCCATCCCGATTGAAACCATTTCACTTTTCAGCCTAAAGATTTGAAGTTACTTAGCTACCTTGCCCTGTGAACACTTCCTTTAGAACTTGATTCTTCTCTATTGATTGATACATTGACTCCATTAGCCCAATGGAAAACAAACCTTCATCTATCCATTTGAATCAGTAATCCCACCACCAAACCAAATCAAAACCAAAACCAATCAATCTCACATAACTAGCCTAAAATCAAATAAAAACAACAAAGTTAAATCATTTAGAGAGAGCCCTCTCTGAGCATTAGGAAGGCTAGATCCTAAGCTTAAAAGTAGGTTTGTGGTTACCTCTAATATTCTTTAAAACAAAACAAACATAACAACCCTAGGAATTATTGGAGTGATAACAGCGATCACATCTAACAAAACAAAACATTGTAATCTAAAATCACTGCCACATACATCCTCAAATTAATATACATCTCATGTCAAATAAATGCTATCACATACACATCTATCTATAAGCACATTAAATTTACATATCTAACAAAACCTGACAATGTACACATCAACATCAACATATAAATTAAGTACGTAAACATGAACCAAAAAAAATTATATATATATATATATATATATATATATATATATATATATATATATATTTATATACACACAAACAAGTCAAATAATTGTTATCAAATATCTGATACAACAGACGTAGTAGTGGCAACTTGGTCTGCAGTAGAAGATGATGGATGGTCAATTACTTCCTCAATTGTCGAACTCTTATTTGGAGGAGGAGGTGATTGGTTTTCTCTCTCTAGAGAAACATGAGGCACATCCTCTAGCTCTGGGATGTGATCATCAAGAAAATGATGAGGAAATGTACTACCAGAAGGATCATCGACACCCTGGCCATTATATGATGGGGTAGTACTACTAGAAGCATGATCACCACCCTCATCATCATGATCCGATGAGGTAGAACTGCGTGAAGTATCATATGAATTATAGAGTGATGCATGCATTGCATCCCTTCTTGCTGCCAGTAGAATGCTAACACCAATGATATGATGCATAAGAGTCATCATATCATGCGGATAGTTCCTCAAGAAATCCACGAACCTAGGATCTGCACTGATGTCTCTAGCCCTCGCAGGGTGGACTCCCTCCTCAACCAGAACTATATATAATCATCGCAGTAGTCCATCCTAAATCTCAGACCAACTCTATGGGCCAGGATGCCCACGTCCCCCTGAGGATGTCCCTCACCCTCTTGGGTCTCGGCCATCTCCCCATATGCTCCCTTCAGTGGGAGAGGAGGCATGTCTCCAAGGAAAATGCCAATGTCTACAAAATATATATTACACAATGATAATTAGACAATTTCATTAAACAATTTAATGAAACAAGTTAAAGAAGATGCGAGAATAAATTTTATTCTAATTAATTAAGATAATAAAATGAAACTAGATTAATTTAAATAAAACACTAATATTATATCTATCATATGCGGGCTCATCCAATGTGAAGAGGATGTTGGGACATTGTCTCCAATCCATACCTGCTTACAGAAACAAAACAAAAAGATAAACACATCATCATCCTAACTGGCTAGTAGCATCAGTGCCTCGGCAGAAATCCTGGTCAGATACTTCGGCAGGCCCCTCATGGACATCATCTAGCCTGACTTGCGCATCTGCACCTCAATCATGTATATTTTAACCCTGTACAGAAATTATGTGCAAATGAATTCTTAAAAAACAAAAAATAAATAATATCTAGAGCATAAAACATAAAACAAATATACACATATATTTTTCCCCTGGATCCCAAAAACAGGACTACTAGCTTGATTTTTCATTATCTTCCTTTTAGTGTTACAACACACACACACACACACACACACATATATATATATATATATATGCTGAAGCATTCATAAACCCCAATCCATTAACCCTGGATTAGAACATAGCTATAATTCCCTTGACTGGATCTACAAAATATCAGGGGACAAAAACCATCATGCCCCAAAACCATTTGCAAACCCATGCACAAAACCATAGGCAAGTCTTCCCACCGAAAAATAGGGTCCAAAATTTTTTTCCCAGCCCGCTACCCCTGACCCTACATAGGGCGCTACCTGCCCCCTGCGAGTCCCTAGATAGGGGGGCTTTCACCCCCTATGTGACCCCCCACAATGTACCCCGCACAATAAATATGGGGGGGGGCATTCGCACCCCCGCGCCCCCCCCCCCTCCCCCCCCACGCGTGCGACTAATCGTGGAAAGAATATAACACATACCCAACATTCTCCCACTTGTTGTTTTTCACAGGGGGGGCACAGGAGAGCTTAGTCATTAGTCCAACCCTGCAACACCCATTGTTTCTATACACCAAGAGAAATTCCGAGTGCTCATAGACCTCGCCAATGCGTTTGCAACATTCTTCAAAGTGTCCACCTTTACCAGCAACACCTTTTTATCCTCAAATATATCTCTCACAAAGTGATATTGAACATCAATGTGATTTGTCTTTGAATGATAAGTAGGGTTCTTAGCTAAGAAAATTTCACTTTGCCTATCACAGTCTATCCTTATAGCTCATTGAACCAACCCCATACTTGAACACAATCTTTGCAACCAAAATTCTTTCTTGCTTTCATGAGTGTTTTCTATTCATTGTACACTCAACAATATACAATTATAAATACACGTGCCTTTTCCATCCACTAAACTAGGAAATTCAAATTCCATGGATGACTAGGTCTATTTTTAGTTGATTAATTAGTTAACTGAGAGATCAATGAGTTAACTATAGTCATAAATACTCAATTGACTCAATTAGTTACTAGAGATCAGTTAGCTGAGTTAAACTAACAATAACTCAATTAGATTTCTAGATATTAGCAATCAACTCATGCACAACTCTACTTCTAGCCAACAAACTCGAATTTACTGACTTAACTAGTAGAAAATGCCATTTCACTCTAGCTAACTACAATCCAAGTCATCCAGTTGATGTGGAAAATTGAATTTCTCCATTTGATTAAGTCACAAGTCAAATGAAGACTTTTCTTACTACATTTGTCAAAAACAGGCATGGTAAACACACAAGAATAGGAAAGAGATAAGCGTGAGATGCAATATTATTCACACTGATACATATTTATCATACATTGGGGGTGACCGTTGGATTCATATTCTAACATCTCTTGGAACCCCTCAGACTCTTTAGCTTCCACACTAACCCTAGAAGGATTAGGTGTCCAACATTCCCCCCTTAATCCGAAGGGGTATGTATGAGTCAAAGAAGAGGGTTGTAATACAAATGTGAAAAGTATGCATGGAAGCACTAGGCTGAATGAGCTCTCCGAAATTTTGGCATAAGGAGGTGGTTTAAGGATGACCACCAACATTGTAACACTTCGTGCAGTTCCCGAAACTCTTCCAAATCTGGCAAGAAGCTGAGGTCTTCTGCTAGAGGAAGTGCTCCTAATATTTTCAAAGAGGGAGACCTTCAACCTGGAAGAAGGGAGGTCTAAAAACTGTAGTGGTTTAAGGATGAACACCAACTCTGGAATGCTTGATACAATTCCTGGAACTCTACCAAAACTGGTAAGAAGTTGAAGTCTTCTGCTAGAGAAAGTGTCCTGAATTCTTTGAAGAGGAAGAAAATCAACCTCACATAGATTTTTAAGGCAAACCACCAAACATAGGCATGCTCATGGGAATATGTGTCTCTGGCTAAAACTCTGAATCTGGAATGGCAGGTTGTTGCTCAAGCTCGCTTGAACTGTTGTGACTCTGGCTACAACTTTGAATCTGTAATGGCAGGTTATGGCTCAGGCTCACTTGAACTGATGTGTCTATGGCTACAACTTTGAATCTGGAATGGTAGGTTGTGGCTCAGTCTTTCTTGATGTGTCTTTGAAGCTTTTAGATGACCATCATTTCCCCCCCTGTCAGATACAAGGTGTGATGATGGTGAAAAAAAACAGCAAGACTGTTCAATACTCTAGAACAAGTTCTGACATATAATTGGAACATCTTCTTGATTTTTGATGCCCATTGCCAAGAAGCGATCCATCCAAGATGAATCTTTGTTCTTGTAGGAGGCTTGTTTTTGAAGCATATGTGTGAAGAATGAATGCGCTCACCACAATTCTTGCACGGGTGAAGATCGAAACAATGATCTTTCATATGGCCAACTCGGTGACAATATTGGAATTTCACAATCTATTGTGGAAGAGGAGAAAAATCTAGAATAGCTGAAGGTGAACTGCCATGAAGAAATCCGACACTCTGAAATTGGATGGGCTTGGAGTAGTCTGAAATATGAAAGGACACATCCTTGTCATATCCAATACCTTTTTTTTGCTTGTTATGGACAAGCTCTTCCCAAGATTTGATGATGGGCTTGGGAAGTGCAGGATGGATTTTTACTTCTGCATATCAAATATGCTCTTGTACTGGGCTCAATGATCTGAACAGTTTCTTGTTGCTGATGGGAGTTTGTCTCAATGTTTTGAACAAAGAAAAGTTCAAAATGACAACTCTTCTATAGAAGTTCATCTTGCTAAAGCTCAGACTCCAACTGCAAAAATTCAATGTGTTCTTGGGCATTTTGCAAACATATTTGAATATCTGTGAGAGTGTCTTTGCTTACTTTAACTGGGCTTTTAACAATATACATGATTATAGTTCTTAATAAGTCTAACAAAGGGTCAATATGAGCCATTTAAACTTCAAAAATTTCTTGCTAACCCCATGCTTCAACAATCAACGAATCACAAAATAGTGAGAAAGATAAATACTAATTGGCTGTCTACATCTTCAAATGTGCCTCCATACATCATATGACCATCAAAACTCTAACATACCACATGGATCAATTCACAAAATAATTACTCTAGGTAGGTTTTCCTTAAAGCTAAACCATATGTTTTTCTTCAAAACCAAAATTTTCTCTTCTAAGCCATATGATATCGATGAGAAGTAGAGTTTTTTTTTTTTTAAGGGAGAGTAGAAATGACACACAAATACACAGAGACAACATGAGAACAACAACACAAACAAAATTATTTTGATTTTCTGCTATCTTTTCTTGTTGCTTCTGCTACGTTACAATAATCTCACAAGTCTTGTACAACTCCCTAAACAATTGTGAACCCAATTTCGAATCCCTGTGTTCCCTGTACTCATGAAGGCTGCCATTGCTACACTCTGATGCTATGGGGAATTCAAATTGAAATTCTAGAAAAAAAATTGTGGAGGTAGTAGCGTACCATGTGAGGGAGTAGTGTATGGGAGGTTGTGTACCAAATGCATATACCTACTATCCTTCTCCAACAAACGGGTTTCAATGTATCACAATTCGGCCCAGAATCTTTGACTTTGCTATCATTTCTGGAATAAGTCCATCCATTCACACTCGCTGTCTTTGGCCTATTCGAGTTCGACCCCAAGCACTATATCAATTTGCCTCTTCATTTCAATATTTCCATCACCCTATGGGATTTCAAGCCCTGCGAAACACCAAGACTTTGTCAAGAGACAATTTCGACATTTATATCAAGGAATACTTTGGCGAGGTGAGAAGCGATTTGGTAAATTATGACCCTCCATATTTTAGCACAGATCCAGAGGGGTCCGGGACTGCGTGCAAGAGCATGGGGGAGGTCATGGAGGAGTGCTTTGTGTATGGGGGAGGTCATATACATTTCATTAACACCCCTAAAAATATCATAACATAATACTTCATGCTACATTACAAATTACATAAAATATAATAATAAAAAATATCAAAGTCGTTACTTTCACCCTAATTTCCAACACTAATATGCACTACTATGTTACATATTATGTCAAGAAAACAAAAGAAGGTTACCTTACGAATAACTTGTCTAAAAAAAACTAAAGAACAACATCAACTAACCTTCTTAAATGTGTTGTAAATATATTATTATGTTTTTTTTTTTTAGTTTTATTAATCATCTCTCGTGTTGCCCATTATTATTTTAGCATTAAACAATTTAGCTTATAATTTTTATGAATATTTATTTTTCAATAAATTATTAAAAAATATAATTTTCAAACATTTGATTGAACAATAGCTTGAAAGTCTCATTGCAACCTTTACACAATATAATGTCAAATGCATAACTAGCTCATGTAATTTACGCCATAATTTATGGATATTGTTGCAATATTCATGCATTGATTTTAGATATTTTTGTAGTGATTTCTTAAACCTTCTATGAAAATCATCCAAAAATATTAAAAAAAAATGTAGTATAACTAATAGCCATAATCCAACAACACAATTTAAAAAAATGTGATTTTTTGTTTTTAAAAATGCAATTTTGAATACATATATAGATTCAATACCTGAAAAACCTATGGGCACTTCAATTTCGCAAATTAAATAACTAAAATTATGATTCTTATAAATATTTACCAAATTTTGGACAAAATTGACCAAAAATTTTTGTTGAGAGTATAATATTCTATCTATTAGTTACACTAAATGAAAATAGCTCATACTTAAATAACATATTTACTATCAGTTACTTCTTTGCATAGAAATTGGATAGGAATAAGATGCAAATAAATATACTTACTAGGAGTTACTTCCAACCATTATTTATGTTTTTTGTAGTACTTATGTAAAAGCAAAACTATAAATGCTTAGAATTATTAGTGGTGAGTACCCACTAAAATTTATGAGCAAGCAATTATTAGGCATATCTATTTTAGAATAGGGTTTCAAGAATTTTAATTTAATTATCAATATTTATTAGATGATGGTAGGAATTTAACCTCTATAGAATATTCTAGAATACTCTTAGTGGTTATAGAAATCAAAGAATTTTTTTTTTGTTAGAAGAAAAAAACTAACTAGTGTATAGTAGTTATATTTTTTTCCATTTTAATTAAACTACATATTAAAAAAAAATCATTAGCAATTTTGATATAAAATGAGTTATTGTTTTTCTGGGTATGTGGTATTGATAAGTCGTGGTATTGACTTTTTATCGTAACAAATTTTATTTAGAGATCATGGTTAATTTTTATTTTTTTTAACTATATATGTTTTAATATATATTAATTATTTTTATCATTAATAATTATTATTATTATTTTAAACAAAGTTATAGTTTAGTTAACTTTTATGATTCTTTTTTAACTATACCAATTTGATATATATGATGAAGCAAGTTGTTTTAAGTGCGACTTTTTGAAAAGTTTTCCACTTTATTTTTTGATCTATTTTGTCTAGAATTGGCATGGATTCATTGAAATGGCCAATTTGATGGGTGAACTCTGCTAAATCAAAATGCTCCAGGGGTTTTTCATGGTGTTAAATCCACATATACAATAAAAAAAACCAATTTAAAAGACAACACCATGATGAAGTAAGCCTTTTTGTTGTTTAGTATGAACTAATGCTTTTCAATATTACTAGTAATTTAATTTATATGGCTACCCTAACTATTTAAGAAACCAAGTTCTATATACACAAGCTACTCACTCTAATTTTTTTTTTTTTTCCAATTTTAAATAAAGCAATTAAAAATTTTATAATTTTATTTTCTCATTACTTCTCAATTTATTAAACTAAAATAATAAACATAAAATATTATGTGGTTATAAAAATATTATAAAAGCACAAATCATAACATAAGTATCTCTAATGCTTCGACTCTTTTTGCACTCAATTTTTTTTGTCCTTTTAATTATACAATTTTTAAGTCATTTTAATTTACATATTTTAATTATTTTTTGTTTTCTAAGTTGTGTGAGTGCTCAGATGATTGCTTGCTTAACTTTTGACTTGAGAAATAGTGATCCAACTACATCTAAGCTATCAAAATCAGTTAGGGATTGCACCCAGCCTTGGTCACACTATCCCTAAACATGATTGGATTTTTCTATACATTGTCTATATCTCATAAACTTAATTTACATATTTTAAATTAAAAATAAATCTTTTATATATATTAAAATTCATACCAAATATATTAAAATGTAAACTAAAATTAAAACAACTCTTTTGCTAGAAAAAATGTTATGATATACTTTTTTATATTTTCCATAATATTTTTCATTACATTAAGTATTCGTATAAAAAATTTGCCTCTTGATACAATATTGATTGATTTATTATATAAATATAAATAAAAAGATAATAATTTTTTATTATAAATTTATTTTACATATTTAGTTATAGATATTATTTAAATTTTATTATATAATAAAAATAAATTTAATCGTTCAACCTATATAATTTTTAAAAAATTAGAAATTGAAAAAAAAAATTAGAAATTCATCTTTATATAAAACCTAAAAAACTTGTAATTATAAATACTTTATCTCATTTATCTGCCCTTTCAAATTTAAGTTTTTAGCTGAGATATGCATACAAGCTTTGCCCTATGAAATTAAAAAGCTAAGAACATCTCCTCGGGTACCATTTCACAATTCTATTTATCGTTAAACCCTATACCATCTTAGATAATATGAGCGAACGTTTTCAGAAAATTTGAAAAAACAATTTATATAATAAAAAATCTTTGTTCTCAATTTTACAACATACCATAGCTGGCCTGGTTGTTCCCAAACCAGCCATACCTGATATTTCTCTCCAATCTCAGAACATCTCCTCCACTGAAATTTCACAATTCTATTTATCGTTAAACCCCATACCATTTTAGATAATTTGAGCTAACGTTTTGGAGAATTTGAGAGAACAATTTATATAATAAAAAATATTTGTTCTCAATTTTCCAACTTACCATGTAACTGGCTTGGTCATTCCCAAACCAGGCATACCAAGATTTTTCTCCAAAAATTGGTATCTGTATATTTGAAAAGATGATACCAGTGGATATATATAGTTAATAGGATGAATAAATGGCACAAGTTCGAATCTCGATGCAGTCCATATTGATTTTCACTCAGGTGAATAAAAGGCACACATTCGAATCTCTACGCAGTCCATATTGATTTTCACTGGGGTGAATAAAGGCCACAAGTTCTAATCTCGACGCAGTCTGATATCTGTTTCACCCAGCCGACCAAACAAGGATAAGACAATTTTGTAAAAATTTAGGGAAAGAAAATATACTATGTTGTATTTTCCTCTATCTAAAAGTGAAAGCGATAACTAAAGGTCATTAAATAATCCTGGAAATATGTAGATATAGATGGAATAAACAAACTCTGCAAAAACAGAGCATTACTAAATAGATGAAGATCTACCAAAAATTAAAACTTGAAAATCTTCGAAATCCAAAGAAACAATTCATGCTGAAAGGTACAACGAACTACAACACAAAAAAAGGTGAAAGATCTGAACTTAGTCCCTGTTTGTCCCATTTAAATACTATTTTTTCTAAACATCTTAAAAAATTCACAAATCCCATAAAAATAATTCATCCTGTTAAGGAAAATCCAAATGTTGGTTGTTTGAGGAGTCTCGCTTTGTGCGCACTCTATTATTACGGTTGACAAACGTGGGATATCCGCCGATGCTGTTAGGCCAAGTGATGATCGGAATCTGTTCTTTGGGATACATTGTTTGCTGATATATGATGTCTAAGATTTTTGGCTCAACAATGATGCCTTTGTCTTCTTCCACCTAAATATCCCTCAATTTGGTGGTGTAGAATTCATCTAAAACCCTGGTTTGGCAGCTTCCAACGTGCATGTTTTGCAGTTCCACGTTGGGAGCCTAAGAGCAAGAAAAGCTTCAACTGCACCTCTTGCGCGAGGACGCTCAATAGGCCCCCGATGGGCTGGGCGAAGTCGTCTTGGGCTGAAGCTTCAACTTCAGTGAATGAAAATGTATCCCCTGATTCTTCAAGATGGCGCGTCGTTTCAATTTCAAATTTCAAACTAGGTTGGAATATAGGAATGGCGGGCTTCAAGTTCGGGTTTTGGCGGGTTTCTAAATTCAAATGGGCGTACGGTCTGGTGGTGGCGTGCCTGGAGGTGGTGAAGGCGGAAGTAGCCGACCGACCGGAAATACCTCGGGAAGAGCTGCTGGAAATCATAATAATCATATGCGGTGGTTTGTATGATGGTCAATAAATGTATTAAATGATCAATATTGCTTGCCCCATGCCCATGCCCATGCATGATGATTCACAATGTAGAGTGTACTTCGGCCTGACCATGCAGACACCGATGGTACTCTTAAGGGGCATTAATGGGTCAATAGCAGAGGAAATAAGGCTCGCATGGATATGAGAACCACTCCATTCATTGTTCAACATCATCGATCATATGAGTGAGTTGATAGGTTGGTAATATCACGTAAACAATGTCATTTCTATCATGATATACATATGCCAAGCATCTCGTAGCGATTTCCATTTATGGAGTGATTTGAATGATCTGGTGTAATTGCATTTTTTTGCTTTGCAGGTTGGTCTTTATCATATTACCATGTCATTCAAGAATTAAAAAAAAAATGTATCTCTGCAATAATAAACAATTAACATGATTAGTCTAATGATGTGTTGGCACAATGACCTGATAACCTCTTTTATTTGTTGTTCATCAGTTAAACAATGTATCTCAATAATAAACCAGCCTAGATCCATCTAACTCTAGATCTATCATGCGCCGAGAGGGATCAAATCTCTCGAGGTGCAAATCTATTTTTTGAGTGAAAAACTTGAGGAAAGGTTTGCACCTCAAGAGATTTGATCCCTCTCGGCGCATGATAGATCTAGAGTTAGATGGATCTAGGTTGGTTTCAGTCGGAGGCATCAACGTCTCATTTTTCAGATTATTAAATTTTTTGTATATTTTTGAGATGTAAGATGGATCTAGTCGGTTTCGCTGGGGTGATGGTTACCAAGGAAAATCTATCAAAGATATGATTAATTTTATCAATAATATGTAAATATATCAAATATTAATATAATCATTTTAAATATGCTAAATATTTCGAGATTAACTTGGTCATTTTAATTTTAAATTTTCTTAGTTACCTCAGTTTACCGAGATGATAATTATTGTTAATAACTATAATGATGAAAAATGATGAATTTTAAAATTCAAAGTGACAATAATAGTGTTGAAAGATAGAAAATGTGAATAATAAGAACGTACTCATGTTACAATCAATCTGAAACTATTTTCTTCTACTATTCTTATTTCCTCCCTTGTTAATTGTTTTGTTATCTTTTCATATTGATTATATGAAAAAGAAAATTTAAATCGTAAACCATTTAAATCTTTAGCTTGATCTGTTGTAGTAAACATGATACCTTGTCTCTTTTGCTCTCCAATATGAATAGCTTAAATTACTATAACACAAAAATCAATCTACATTGTTAATAACTTTTTGTGCTTACACTAAAATCAATGCATATCGTTAATCCAATCACTTTAATATTAATGTACCATCATATATCCAATTACATCAAATCATAAATCAACATATACATTGAAATCAATGCATTTAATGCAAGAAATCAAATAAGATTAGAAAATAACTTCTACATTGAAATCAATGCACCTAATGCAATCAATCAAATAAGATTAGAAACCAACCTCTACACTGAAATCAATGCATTTACTCAAAGCAATCAAATAGGATTAGAAATCGCCATCTACACTGAAATCAATGCATTTAGCGCAAACAATCAAATAGTATTAGGAATAATCTACATTGAAATCAATGCATCTAGTGCAAGCAATCAAATATAATTATAAATCTACGTCTAAATTGAAATCAACACATCTAGTGCAAGCAATCAAATAGTATTAGGAATCATCACCTACACTGAAATCAATGCATCTAGTGCAAGTAATCATATATCATTAGAAATAAATATCTACACTAAAATTGATGCATCTAGTACAAATAATCAAATAGGATTATAAATCACCATCTCCACTTAAATCAATCCATCTAGTGCAAGAAATATTCTCCCCTCTCTCCACCCTCCATCCATATATATATCCCCATCCATCTCTTTTTTTTTTTGTCTCTATCTCACCCCCCTAAACACACATGCTCTCGCACTCCATATATATCATTCTCTTTGTCGATCACCCTCTCTCCCCATCTATCTCTTCTTCCCTCTCTTCCCCTTCTCTCCCTCTCCCCCGCTAATATCTCTCTTTCCTCCTTTTGTCCTCTCTTTCTCTGTCTCTCCATCTTCCTTATCACTCACTCTCCCTCTCTCAAGGAATCAACATCTACACTGAAATCAATGCATTTACTCAAAGAAATCAAATAGGATTAGAAATCGCCATCTACACTAAAATCAATGCATTTAGTGCAAACAATCAAATAGGATTAGAAATCATCTACATTGAAATTAAGTCATCTAGTGCAAGTAATCAAATATAATTATAAATCGACTTCTAAATTGAAATCAACACATTCAGTGCAAGAAATAAAATTGTATTAGAAATCACCACCTACACTAAAATCAATGCATCTAGTGCAAGTAATCAAATATCATTAGAAATAAATATCTACACTAAAATCGATGCATCTAGTGAAAATAATCAAATAGGATTAGAAATCACCATCTCCACTTATATCAATCCATCTAGTGCGAGAAATATTCCTCCCTCTCTCCACCCTCCATTCATATATATATCCCCCTCCATCTATTCTTTTTTGTCTCTCTATCTCACCCCCCTAAACACACACGCTCTTGTACTCCATATATATCAATCTCTTTTTCAATCACCCCCTCTCCCCATCTCTCTCTTCTTCCCTCTCTTCACCTTCCATCTATATCTCTATCTTCCCCTTCTCTCCCTCTCCCCCATTAATATCTCTCTTTCCTCCTTCTGTCCTCTCTCCCTCTCTCTCCATCTTCCTTATCACTCTCTCTCTCTCTCTAGAAACCAACATCTACACTGAAATCAATGCATTTACTCAAATAAATCAAATAGGATTAGAAATCGCCATCTACACTGAAATCAATGCATTTAGTTCAAACAATCAAATAGGATTAGAAATCATCTACATTGAAACCAATTCATCTAGTGCAAGTAATCAAATATAATTATAAATCGACATCTAAATTGAAATCAACACATTCAGTGCAAGCAATCAAATTGTATTAGAAATCACCACCTACACTGAAATCAATGCATCTAGTGAAAGTAATCAAATATCATTAGAAATAAATATCTACACTCAAATCGATGCTTCTAGTGCAAATAATCAAATAGGATTAGAAATCACCATCTCCATTTATATCAATCCATCTAGTGCAAGAAATATTCCTCCCTCTCTCCACCCTCCATCCATATCTATATCCCCCTCCATCTATTCTTTTTTGTCTCTCTATCTCACCCCCCTAAACACACGCGCTCTCGTACTCCATATATATCAATCTCTTTTTCAATCACCCCCTCTCCCCATCTCTCTCTTCTTCCCTCTCTTCACTTTCCATCTATATCTCTATTTTCCCCTTCTCTCCCTCTCCCCCATTAATATCTCTCTTTCCTCCTTTTTTCCTCTCTCCCTCTCTCTCCATCTTCCTTATCTCTCTCTCTCTCTCTCTCTCTCTCTAGAAACCAACATCTACAATAAAATCAATGCATTTACTCAAATAAATCAAATAGGATTAGAAATCGCCATCTACACTGAAATCAATGCATTTAGTGCAAAAAATCAAATAGGATTAGAAATCATCTACATTGAAACCAATTCATCTAGTGCAAGTAATCAAATATAATTATAAATCGACATCCAAATTGAAATCAACAAATTTAGTGCAAGCAATCAAATTATTTTAGAAGTAACCACCTACACTGAAATCAATGCATCTAGTGCAAGTAATCAAATATCATTAGAAATAAATATCTACACTAAAATCGATGCATCTAGTGAAAATAATCAAATAGGATTATAAATCACCATCTCCACTTATATCAATCCATCTAGTGTGAGAAATATTCTTCCCTCTCTCCACCCTCCATCCATATCTATATCCCCCAACATCTCTTCTTTTCTGTCTCTCTATCTCACCCCCATAAACACACACACTCTCGCAATCCATATATATCAATCTCTTTGTCAATCCCCTCCTCTCCCCATCTCTCTCTTCTTCCCTCTCTTCACCTTCCATCTATATCTCTATCTTCCCCCTCTCTCCCTCTCTCTCCATCTTCCTTATCACTCACTCGCTCTCTCTCTCTCCACCTTTCTCTCGCTATTTCTTTCTTCTTACCTCTCTCCCCCTCCCCCTCCAAGTCCATCTCTCTTTCCCTCCCTCTCTCCACTCTCTCACATCCTCTCTCTTCCTTCCTCTCTTTCCCTTTCTCTCCCATCTCTCTCTCCCTCTCTCTCTCTTCACCCACCAACTATGTTACTATATCCCTCCCTCTCTTCTTATATCTCCTTCTCCCCCCTTATCTCCATCTCTCCTTATTTGTCCATTTATCTCAGCCCCAAACATACACGCTCTCTCTTTGTCTCTCCCTTGTCACTCCTTCTCTCTCTCCACTTCTCTCTCTCTATATTTCTTATTTCATACATCTCTCCCCCCCCAACTCCATTCTCTTATCGATCCCTCTCTCCTCCTCTCTCTCATCCTTCCTCTCTCTCTCCCCCCTAAATCCCTCTCTCTTCCCTGATCTCTCTCTCTCTCTCTCTCTCTCTCTCTCTCTCTCTCCAATACTCTCTCTTCCCCCATCACTCTCCTCCTCTCTCTCCCACCTCTTTCTCTCTCTTTTCCCTCCAATCCTCTCTCTTCCCCCATATCTCTCTCTCTCTCTCTCTCTCTCTCTCTCTCTAATCCTCTCTCTTCCCCCATCCCTTTCTTTCTCTCTCTCTTTCCACCCCTCTCTCTCTCCAACTGCATTACTATATCCCTCTCTCTCTCCTTCTCACTTCTTCTCTCCCACCTTCTTTCCATACATCTTACTTTGTCTCTTTATCTCACCCCTAAACATACACACTCTCTCTCCATCTCTCCCTTATCACTCTCTCTCTCTATTTCTTCTTAGTTATGTAAACTAATGAACATAAATATTTGTAAATATAAAGCAGATTATGGAGTAAATATGAAAAGAGGTTTATTTACTTACCATACCTCTAGTTTATTTATATTTTTATTTATTTACCATACCCCTTTTCTTTACTATGGTATTTGGCCCATAGGCTTGTTATATAATTAGAATTTTATTTATAATCCTATTTGATATATTGTTATTTATTTACCTTACCTCTTTATGCCTCTTTTATATTTATTTATTTACCATACCTCTTTATATCTATTTTATATTTATTTATTTATTTATCATACTTGCTTATACCTCTTTTATATTTATTTATTTACCCATGGTATTTGGCCCATGGTATCAATATTAATTTGTCCCATGGTATTCGTCCCATAGGCTTCATCTAAATAAAACCTCTTTTTAAAGTTTTTTTAAATATAAAAAGGTTTATGGAATAAATATAAAAAGAATTTTTATTTATTTACCATACATCTAGTTTATATATATATTTTATTTATTTACCATAGCTCTGGAGTAAGTATAAATTCATTTTACAAATATTTAATTAAAAGAAATATTAAAAGATTTTGGATTTTGATTGTTTGTGTTGAATTAATTCTTTTCCTTTGATTTAGGAAATGGTATTGACTTTAGTAAAGAGTAAAGATGATTAAAATTTTACTTAATTTGGAAATTCAATGTGGTAATTTTTTTTGTTAAAGGTAAATTTATGATTCATTCAAATTCACGTATATAATTTACTATCCATTCAAATTATATAAATAATACATAATTGTATTAGAAATTGATATATGTTCTAGCACAACGCAATTTTTATTTTTTATTTATTTTTTTTAATTTAAAACTTAAGTCGACATTTTGTATGAGGACGTGACCCACCTGACATCGGGGTCATATTGCGCTGTAAATGCGCCTCTCGGCGCAACCATTAACATGATTAGTCTAATGATGTGTTGGCACAATGACCTGGTAACCTCTTTTACTTGTTGTTCATCAGGTAAACTGATTTGAGAGCTTCTATGGAATCTTCCATATTTTCTGGACTCAAAAGATCTCAAACTAAAATGCATTCTAGGAGCTAGACAATAGGATCTCCTTAGATGAGTCAGCTTAATCAAATAGTTGTGGCAACCAAACCTGATATATCTAGTCTAAACAGTGATCGGTGAGAAAGATTTATGATTTCCTATTTCTTTTTTGCCTTCTCATGGAGTTATAACTTTACATCATTGTACCAACAAAATCCTGAGTTCAAGCTTTGATTAATTATTTACTCTTTGTTTTGGTGTTTTACTGCAATGAACTTCTCGCAATTTGATGAAGTTACCTCTGCAATTGTGAGCTCGTGAAGTTGTCCAAAAGCGTTGTCAAAGTTGGAGACCATTCCAGCTGGAAAGGAATTCTCACAGAAGGAGAACAAGAGAGGCTCAAAGAGTAGACTGGATCCAAAATTCGAAGAGTTAAAAGGTTTATTCTCCACACTACTGAACTTTCACACTCGCTCAACAAATTGTTGATTAAGTGAGGAAGTGCTAAGGTGATTTTTTTACAATTTTTTATTCCTTGATTTGAGAAGCAGAAGCAACAATACTCCAATTCTTTTTTTCGATATTGTCAAAATGGACTTACTTTACCCAGTATTTGTCTATGGTATTGGCCTTTTCTATAAAATAATAAAATAAAGTTCTATAAAATAATAAAATAAAGGCATCTATAAAGTCTTTTGAGTTTTTAAGAGAGTAGCGGGAAGAAAATCTGGTGGAGATCTTTGTTTGGTGGATCCATCCAGAGTCTACACTTGTGCTTCAGTATTTGTGGTTTCATATTTGATGAGCACCCAAATATGTCACATGGAAAAGACTTTAGTTAGCATGAATCTTGTTTTCTACTATTAACATAAATAAAGGGTTACATCATTTCACATTGGTGTGTTCTGTATTTATAATTGTAAACATTTTTATTACAACATTTAAATGTGCCAAATCTATTGAAAATTAATTGTTTGAGATCTTACAATGATATCAAAATTGTGCATCTTATCAACCTTACCATTTTATTTTATGCAGATAAAATCAATAAGATTTATTCTCACCTTAGTCGGCATTACCATTTTAAGTGATATTTGATATCAGCCTAGGTGGTCTCTTATTTTTCAGAAGCTCTATTACAACCAGTTTCGAGGATCAGATCTATATCTTTAGAGGGTTTTTCGTTTATATATATATATATATATATATATATATATATATATATTTTTTTTTTTCTCGGGTTTTCCACGTTGATCATTTCTGGGTTGAGATTCATTTGCAGCGACGAGTTGATTACTTTGGTTAGTGAAAGCTAAGGTTGCAAGGCCATACTGTTTTGTGGAGGAGAATCACCAAATCTGAGGTGTCTCTCGGGTCTCATTCGTTAGTGAGCCGAGATCGGAGATTCCCAACAGAAGTCGAGAACCCTTTTTAGATCTGGAAGGATGAAAACATTATAGTATAAGCTGAGAAGTTGTCGAACCTCTTGAGCAACGTGGAGCAAACAAAGGTATGTTCCATCCAGTGTTCTACCAGGGGATCAAGCAGCGCGCAGATAGCAAAAGTGACATCCAGTGATCTGCCAGGTAAGTGTGAGTATTATTGCAGGTCCTGTGGGTCGAGTGGTTGTTCGAATCTCAAGGGTCGTTGACTGGCATCATAGTTATGGGCGCATCGGCCAGGCAAGGTAGATCATAAAGGTCATAGGTCACCAACTATTGCACAGTGGATCGGGTGGGCAGTGGGTCGTGGCGACGTCAAGTGTAGATCTATTCATTTCTTAGACTTCCAGTTTATCCAAGGTATGTTATAATCTGTTAAGTTATGATGACTTGATTATTATTTGATCGATCGAGTGAATCCATATATTTGCACGGATCACAAGAAGTCGTTGTTGAAGGGACTAGAGGGCCACATGTTAAAGGCCACGACAACACCTTCACACACAGGGAGCTAGTGTTACAGATCTTGTCCGCTATGACTAGATCTGCGCATAGGGATGTTAACCATGGTTTAAATTTTAATTAAATCTCATTCAGTCTCAGTCACCTTTGGATCGGGTAGTCTTGCATGCTGGACGTTTGGTGATGTGAACTAAGGCAGTCTGCTAGTGATATCATTGTAGAAAAATTTAATTGTTTTCTTGGCTTGGGGAAAACTATATTGTTTGTTGCATGAGCATCGAAGATGAATCTACTCATTGTTTAAGCCAATGATCTCCTCCGGTGACTATCATGTAGGAAGACAGAGGCCAATTGCACAGAGCTCCAAGGTTGTTGGAATTTCTGAATATTCCAAACACACAGGAGAATAGAAATTCCCTCCTTTTAACACAGAGAAATACAAACAAAATTTTCTTGCTGATAAACAGAGATTGCACAAAATTCTTCTATTTCATTAAAAATAAAAATCTATTACAATCTGAAAACTTTCCACTGTTGGGAGATTACAAAAGATGGAACTGCTTCACACGCAGTGTCCAAATCACTCTTCTCTGTCTCACACAGAAAATACTCTGTCTCTCTTCAATAAACGCACTGCTGTGCAATACACTGGTTTCACACTCTGCTGTGTGTAAAACTTCTTCCTTCATAAAAAAAAACTTTACAATCTGCCTTTTCCTTTTTATACACTGTTGTGTAAAAATAAAAATTTACACAGTAATTTAAAAATTACATTCACGGGCCCTTTTGTTTTGGCTTTCGGGCCATTTGAACTTTTCAGAACATAACATTAAAAATAAAACACTTTATATATATATATATTATAAATATTAAAAATATTTATAATATATATTAACCTTAGTAAGAAAAACTTTTACCGAAGGTTTAAAACCTTTATGAAAAAAAATTTACGGACTTCAACAATAAGACAAGCTCTATTACAAAATATTTCGCGTTCCAAAATTGAATGATGACGTAGGCCCAAAGTGTGATGCGAAATCTCAATAGAATTCACCCTATAAAAATTTCGGGTCCGGATTTTGTGTTTTCAGATCTCCTCCAAATTCACGCGATCCAATATATTTTCTCCACGTGGCCCTTTCAATCTGGCGGTAAATTTCTGAGTTTGATTTGTTTGGTGAAGGTTTTAATGCTGGTTGTTGCTGCAGATAAGATGCAGCTCTTCCAATGCTCCTGCATTCAACTCGCTGCTGTCAAAATTCCCATCAAACTTAACTTCGCCGTCGTTCAATCTTTTCTCATTAACTCACTGTCCTGCAGAATTCTCTGGGCAGTTGGAAATTAAATTCCAACACTCCCCCTTAATTTCAACTGCTGGGTTATCAGTCATACCCAGACATCTTCTTAAAAACTCAAAACTCTTCTGTCCTAATGGCTTGGTCAGAATATCAGCGAACTGCTCCTGAGTTCTGCAATGTTTTAAAATTATTTTTCCATTGTTCACTAACTCTCTGATATAATGAAACTTTGTGTCTATGTGCCTTGTTCTTTTATGAAATACTGAATTCTTTAACAATGCAATAGCTGAGCTATTGTCACAATAAATCACTGTCCCTTTTACCTGTTCTTGACATAGACTTCTCAACATTCTCCTCATCCAAATCGCTTGACACGCTGCTCTGTAGCTGCCACATACTCTGCCTCTGCTGTAGACAATGCTACAATTGATTGTTTCTTAGAAGCCCATGAAATGGCTCCTGAACCCATATGAAAAACATAACCGGAAGTGCTCTTCCGATCATCTACACTTCCAACCCAATCACTGTCAGTGTATCCAACTAATTCTGAATTTTCTGAAGCTGTATATAAAATACCAAATCTTTTAGTTCCTTTCACATACCTCAGAATTCTCTTTGCTGCCTGCCAATGTGCTTCTTTTGGCTTCTCCATAAATCTGGAAATTAAACTAACAGCATGCATAATATCTGGCCTAGTTGCAGTCAAATACATGAGGCTGCCAACTATGCTTTTATACAAGCTTGGATCAAAATCCTTGCTGCTGTCATCTTTACTCAACTTCAATCCCATTACTGTGGGAGTAATTGCAGCTTTGCACTCCTGCATATTAAATCTTTCTAAAACCTGATTCACATACTTTGCTTGAGATATAAAAATCCCTTTTTCATTTTGTTCCACTTCTATTCCTAAGAAGTATCTCAATAAACCCATGTCAGTCATTTCAAATTCATCTTTCATGACTGTTTTAAAATTTTCACTGAGATAATCATCATTGCCAGTGAATATTACATCATCAACATATAAAACAACAATCAGCATCTTACCATCCTTTTCTTTGATGTAGAGGGTGGGTTCTCCCTCACACTTTTCAAAACCATTTTCCAGTAGATAGGAGTCTATCCTACTGTACCATGCTCTTGGTGCTTGCTTCAGCCCATAAAGAGCTTTCTTCAATTTGCAGACCTTATGCTCTTGGCCTTTCTTCTCATGTCCAAGAGGTTGTTCCACATATACCTCTTCCATTAAAACTCCATTTAAAAATGCAGATTTTACATCCATCTGATATACTTTCCATTTGTTTTGTGCTGCTATGGACAACACTGCTCTCATGGTTTCCATTCTTGCAACTGGTGCAAAAGTTTCTTCATAATCTATACCATGCTTCTGCTTATATCCTTTGACAACAAGTCTGGCCTTGTGTCTTTCTATCTTTCCTTCAGCATTGCTTTTGGTCTTGTAGACCCATTTAACTCCAATGACTTCTTTACCTTCTGGGAGATCAACCAGCTCCCATGTTTTGTTCTTCTCTATGGCATTAATTTCATCATCCATAGCTTCTATCCATTTTCTATCTTTAATAGCATCTTCAAAATGAATAGGATCATCAACTTGACAATACAAAGCAAATAGTGAATTCATACCTTCATTTGCTTCTCCTTGCTCATAAATTTCTCTAAGACTTCTGAATCTTGTTCCTCGTTCACTTGGTGTAGATGTGCTTGATGAAGCACTCAATTCTGCTCCATGTGGTGTGCTTGGAGATGCACTCCCGCTTCTTCTCAAGGGTGTTATCGCTGCTGCTTGAGGTGTCCCTTGCCGTCCTTGTGCTAGTGGAGGTTGTGCTACAGATGGGTTGTTAATTTCAACCACATCTTCCTCATCTTCATCATGAGATAAACAACTTTTAACATTGACTGTTTTCTCAATGCTTCCATCCCATGCTTCCTCTTCAATGAATTGCACATCTCTGCTTATCACAAACTTCTTTGTGGATGGGTTATACAATCTGTATCCTTTGGAATCTTCACAATATCCAAGGAAAATGCACTTCTCCCCCTTACTGTCCAACTTCTTTCTCAACTTGTATGGAATGTGTGCATATGCAACACATCCAAACACTCTCATGTGGGTGACTCCCTGTTTTCTGCCACTCCACGCTTCTTCTGGAACTTTGTTCATCACAGCTTTTGTAGGGCATCTATTTAAAATATACGCAGCACAATTTGCTGCTTCTGCCCAATACTCATTCGGAAAGTGTTTTTCCTTTAGCATACTTCTCACCATTTCCATTATGGTTCGATTCTTCCTTTCAGCAACTCCATTCTGTTGCGGTGTGTACCTTGTGGTAAACTGCTTGTGAATGCCATTCTCTCTGCAAAAACGCATAAATTCCTTTGAGATATATTCTCCTCCTCTATCAGTTCTGAGAACTTTAATATACTGCCCACTCTGTTTTTCTACAAGAGCTTTAAAGTGGCAAAATTTCTGAAAGACTTCACTCTTGTATTTCAGAAAATAAACCCACACTTTTCTTGTGTAATCATCTATGAAGGTCAGCATGTAGTTGCTGCCTGAAACTGACGTTGTCTGCATCGGCCCACATAAATCTGAGTGGATGATTTCTAAGGGTGCTTTTGCCCTTATGCTTTTCCCTGAAGGAAAATTTTCTCTGTGTTGTTTTCCCAAGATACAGCCTTCACATAGGCTGTCAGGCTTCTCAATCAATGGTAAACCTCTTACCATTCATTTTCTGTGCAGCAAATTTAATCCTCCAAAATTGAGATGTCCAAATCTCAGGTGCCATAATCAATTTTCATCTTTTGCTTCCTTCTGAAAGGCTTCTTGTGTTACAGCTGCTATACTCTTTCCTTTTCCCTTCAAGTCAATGTTGAGCTTGAGTGGAAACATTCTATTGCTGGTCATTTGGATTTCAGCAATAATTCTCTTGCTTGGAGGTATATCTTTTATTGTGCACACATCATCTTTGAAAATTACATTGTAACCTTTGTTTATGAGCTGCCCAACGCTCAAAAGATTACATTTCAGACCTGGAACATAATACACATCAGGAACAAATTTCTGCTCCCAATTTCTTGCTCTAATACTAACTCTGCCTTTTCCTTTGACAGAGATTTTAGTATCAGTCCCTGTGGTCACTTCAGATTTTATTTCTTCATCTAGATTGGCAAACATTGCTATGTTGCCACTCATATGATTGCTACATCCAGAATCTAAGAACCAAACATCATCTTCTTTGTCTTGTGCTACATTACAGGCTAGCAGCACATTACTTGGGTTCTTTTCTTCTTTTGCTACATTAGCATTTTGCCTATTTTTCATGTCATTTTGCTTCTTTCTACATTCATTGGCATAGTGCCCATATTTCTTGCAATAATGACATTGGACATTGGATTTGTCATACCTCTGTCCATGAGCATGTTGGTGTTGGTGTCCACCTTGCTGGCTGCTGCATTGGTCGTGGCTCTGATTTTGACTGTTGCTCCTTCCATGTGAATGTGAAGGGCTGTTCCTTCCACCTCTGTTCTGGCTTCTGCCTCTTCCTCTTCCTTTTCCTTGACCTCTTCCTCTTCCTGAAGGCATTTGGGTCTTCAACGCGTGCTCAAGAGATGAATGTTCATCTCTGTTCAATCTCTGTTCATGAGTTATTAGTGAGGCATGAAGTTCATCCACTGTGAACTGTGAGAGATCTTTGGTCTCTTCTATGGTGGTTACAATAACATCAAACTTTGAGGGTAAGCATCTCAAAAGTTTCTCCACTATCCTTATTTCTTCAAGAGTTTCTCCATGGGATCTTATCTGATTTACAATCCCAATCACATGGGTAAAAAATGTGTCTACACTGTCTGACTCTTTCATGCAAAGAGTTTCAAAATCTCTTCTCAGCAACTGAAGCTTTGCTGTCTTAACTTTCTCCATACCTTGATAGGCTACTTTCAGAGTTTCCCATGCCTCCTTGGATTTCTTAGCTGCTGCTATCCTTGGAAACACACTCTCACTTACAGCTTGATACAAACAGAAGAGAGCTTTAGCATATTTCTTCCTATTATTCTTCAACACATCTTTCTCTGCTTGAGTTAAGGCATTAAAAGCCTACTCATAAGCTGGTTCTGTAAAACCATCTTCTACAAGTTCTCATAGGTCTTGTGAAACAAACAGGGCTCTCATGGTAATGGCCCAATAATCATAGTTCTTTCCATTAAATTGTGGAAGCTGCACATTTCCAAGACTCATTCCTGTACTTGGTCCAGCCATTGCTCTTAAACTGAACTCTAAACTTGAACAAACTGTCTTTCCTTCTCTGAAAGAACAAACTCTGTTAGACAAAAAACCAACTCTGTTATCTTTGAGAAATACCTGAACTTTGACCTCTGTTGAGCTTTTCACTCTGCTGGAGAAATCACTGCAACAAGTCTTCTTCTTCAGCTTCTTTGAAAGTTTCCTTCTTCAGCTTCTTTGAAAGTTTCAAAGAGCCTGAACTAGCTCCGATACCATGTTGGAATTTCTGAATATTCCAAACACACAGGAGAATAGAAATTCCCTCCTTTTAACACAGAGAAATACAAACAAAATTTGCTTGCTAATAGACAGAGATTGCACAAAATTCTTCTATTTCATTAAAAATAAAAATCTATTACAATCTGAAAACTTTCCACTGTTGGGAGATTACAAAAGATGGAACTGCTTCACACGCAGTGTCCAAATCACTCTTCTCTGTCTCACACAGAAAATACTCTGTCTCTCTTCAATAAACGCACTGTTGTGCAATACACTGGTTTCACGCTCTGCTGTGTGTAAAACTTCTTCCTTCATTAAAAAAAAACTTTACAATCTACCTTTTCCTTTTTATACACTGCTGTGTAAAAATAAAAATTTACACAGTAATTTAAAAATTACATTCACGGGCCCTTTTGTTTTGGCTTTAGGGCCATTTGAACTTTCCAGAACATAACATTAAAAATAAAACACTATATATATATACATTATAAATATTAAAAATATTTATAATATATATTAACCTTAGTAAGAAAAACTTTTACCGAAGGTTTAAAACCTTTATAAAAAAAATTTACGGACTTCAACCATAAGACAAGCTCTATTACAAAATATTTCGCGTTCCAAAATTGAATGATGACGTAGGCCCAAAGTGTGATGCGAAATCTCAATAGAATTCACCCTATAAAAATTTCGGGTCCAGATTTTGTGTTTTCAGATCTCCTCCAAATTCACGCGATCCAATATATTTTCTCCACGTGGCCCTTTCAATTTGGCAGTAAATTTCTGAGTTTGATTTGTTTGGTGAAGGTTTTAATGCTGGTTGTTGCTGCAGATAAGATGCAGCTCTTCCAATGCTCCTGCATTCAACTCGCTGCTGTCAAAATTCCCATCAAACTTAACTTCGCCGACGTTCAATCTTTTCTCATTAACTCACTGTCCTGCAAAATTCTCTGGGCAGTTGGAAATTAAATTCCAACAAGGCCGTGAGGGAGCCCTCAGCCAAAACCCATTATGCAAATATAGGAAGGCCGAAAGGCCAATAATTACTGCACAACAGAACTACTGGGTCGAGGGCCATACATCTAGACATTTGGGCAGGGAAAAGAAGAGAAAATCGAAAGATGGGCTTTAATTTCTTAATCAGATTCCTGTGCTTGGTCAGTGAGAAGATGGGTTGTTTTAAAGAGATCTTGGAAAACACTCAGAAACTTTTTGATGAACTAGTGAGAATATATGGTCTTTTACACAACACTAACTCCTTAAACCAAAATGATGGTCAAAGCAGCATACCATTTTGGAAAAGTGTCCATATCATTCTGCAGTCAAAGCACCCATGGGAAGTGAAGGAAGGATAGGGAAGAGGAGCTAAGCTCTTCGCACGATCTGAATTGCGATGAACAATGTCAGTCATAGACCTTCATAAATTGGAGGAATTAGACACATTTATCTCCAAGGTGGGGCAGCCAAAATGGAAGAAACTTAGTTGGGCTCTCAAGCCATCCATGCTTGCGTTGATACAACCCAAACTTTGGTAACATCCTTGTGAAGAGGTCAAGCTCACAGTTGCTTCTTGTCTCAGTGGGATCATAGCTTTAACATCACCACTATTGCCTTACAATAATGATATCATGAGGGAAATATTGTAGTTGATAGTAGAATCCCTTCAATGGTTGAACAACATCATGCTTCCTATCTTTCAGAAGTAGCAAAAAATCTTAGAACTCATGGAAGAGTTTAGCTTTGGCACATTCACCTTGAATCCAGAATGTGATGACTTAATCTTTTAGGTATTCCAGAAATTTCACATCAGCTCATCCAGACCGTGTCAAAACAAGCATGCAAAAGATTATGTCATTGTTTTTAGAAGGAGATGTCGACATCTGCAAGATACTAAGATCCAAATTGTTGATCATTTGGAGAAAGGAAATAATTGTATCACCATCTGCCTATGATCTAGTTGAAAATTTGGTCATGAAAAACATAAAGGTGCTCAGAAGAGTGTTGACTAGGAAGAAGCTGAAGAGGATTGAAGGAGGAATCAAGAACAAAGAAAATAAAACTTGTAGGAAGAATGAACTAAGAAGGATAGGACTATCCTTTATCTGCAAGGGGCCTTGGGCACTTAACCATTCATGTTCAGGTGAAAGGAAGGAGGCATCAAGGACTGAACAGTAGGATATTCCTTCATATCATGGGGAGTCTTCTATTGTTGGGTCTATTGATTTTCAGGATGGTGAGCAGCATCATGATGTTATTCAGGGAGACTTGCAAGATGTCAAGCATTCATAAGTTCATGAGGAAATTCTACCTAATGGTGTTGATGAGGTAGACTCCTATACAAGTTATTTCATAGATCTCTAAGAGGATGTCCATAAAGAACATGAGCAGTCAAGTGTAGATAGAAGTCCATCATTGCATCTAGGTTCAACAACCGGAGAAGATGAACACTAGATTGTCTTCACAGGTGGAGGAGGCCAGTGAAAAGACATTCAAGGAGACTTGAGTGAGGAGCCAATAGTAGTGAACTGGCATGATTAGAATGATCATGAAGAGGAACATGACATACATAGTGTGCAGGACGAACCATTTCTAGAGAGTCGGTCAAAGGCTCAAGTTGGAGTTGTGATAGTTTAGCATCCAGTGCAGACAAAGACATTCAACAGGGCACCAAAATTACCAGTAAAGGGATTTCGAGGAAAGATCTCGCATTTCAAGACAGATCTTATGATTTTAAAGCAAAGAGTCCAGACAGACCGAGACACTATCTTACAGGAGAACAAAAAAATTGAGGAGCTCATAGGCGTATGTGCCGAGTCAGCAGCCAAGTTGTCTTGTGTAAAGGAACATTTCAAGTCCCTCACAATGCAACAAGAGGAATATAATTGGGAGTTCTAGAGTAGCCCTCTCCAAGAGTACATAGATAGGGATTGCAACACTACCAAACTACCTTTATACATTAGGGAAAGCAGGGCAGAGTTCTCCAAATGGATCAAGTTGGGTGATCGAGTAGAGAAGCATGAGTTGAACATCTAGAAATGTCAACATAGTAGACTTATTCCATATGCAGACATTCATGCATTAGATCCTTCCCACTGGATGGATTGGTAATAGACTATGAGTTGGAACTCTATTGATGGGATGAATCTCTTAGCCAAGGGCATATTAGCTTGAGCTCTTAAGCACAAACAGTGATGGAGGGTCTAGATTGTATCATAAACCACAAGTCCCAAGATTTAGGTACCATTGGATCCAGGTGGATCTATTGAGGGTAGGATTGGCCGGAGGATTGTTTGGGATCCAAGTGGATCTATTGAGGGCAGGATTGGCTAGAGGATTGTTTGGGATCCAGGTATCAAAGGATCCATTCAAGATCAATTAGCATGGAGGCATAGGATAACATGCTGGTTTGTATGGGCTCTTGGTATCAGTATACAGATGCTTTTGTTGTGGATAGAAGTTGATTGCTCAAGGGAAACCAATATTTGGGTGGGAAGATTTGTAATGTTCTATTTTTTTATAAGGTCAAAATAGATGGAATTTACCCACGGTATTTATCGTGGTATTTTCCCATGGTATTGGCCCCTCGTATATGCCTTCATTTCACGGGGAAAATAATAAATAAAGGCATCTATATATTCCATTGAGCCTATAAAAAGGGATAGTAGCTACACATTTGGATCAGCTTGAGTTGTCTATCCTATTATGTTTTGTTGAGAACTTGGCAAGGTGAGTTCTAATTTGATCCTGGGACGAAAACTCCATGGAGACCTTTGTTTAGTGGATCCATCCAGGTTCCACACTGGTGCTTCATTATCTGTGGTTTCTTATTTGATGAGAAAACGAATATGCCGCATGGAAAGGGCTTCAGTTGGCATGCACCTTGTTTTCTACTATTAATATAAATAAAGGGCTACATCCTTTCAGATTTGTGTGTTCCGTATTTATGATTGTAAGAATTTTTATTAGAACATTCAAGTGTGTCAGATCTATTGGAAATTTAATTGTTTGGGATCTTACAAGCTATGTTGATCTGGAAGGATAGACTTTTTCCATTCAAATACAATTTGCTTTGCCAATTCTATCCCCAGTTGTGGGACATTGCTTGCCAACCAGTGTTGGAACTTTTCATGGAGATCGCCTTGACATCACCTGCACCCCTTATGTTGTTAATGAGCACCAAATTGAAGTATGAGTTTCAATTAATTGTGAATCGAACTCATGCACGGTACTCTACACACATAAATATTAACCTTACTTCTTAGAATTTCATCCCAATTAATGTCAAGTTGCAAATAAAATTTTCAGGATTGAAGAAGAGGAAAATAATGTTGTCACACTAATTAGATTAATAATTAATTACCTTCTAAACATGATTGGAACAATACCACTTTTGTATATGCTGATCTATTGAAAAGCAAGTTCTACCATATTGAAGTGTTGGAGAGGTGGATTGCACCATCCTCTATTGTTGTTGGGAAGAGAAGATTTAGGGGGACAAAGGTCAGTAGCAGTAATTGGCACTGTGCCTAGTAGACACCATTGAGGTTCGGACTAGTAGTTGCATTTCATTTGGTAGGAGGCTCTACAAGTAGCTCCATTGTTGAAAAGTGCCCTACTCAGAGCTGTAGCGTTCATTCTGTAACCTTGGTTATACAAACAGAGTCATTGGACATCAATAGGAAGGATATAATATGTTGCATGTGGAGAGCAAGGAACAGGGATGTGTATGGAAGAAAGTTTGTGTTCCTTGCTCCACACACGCATCCTTTCACACACATTTTCTCTTGATTTCTCCCGCTAAAGATCACTACACATAAACAATTAAAGAGGCCCTATTGAATATCATGTTTTAAAGGAGCTCCTCAAAAACTCTCATACCATTTTTGAATGACTTAAAGGACTTGAGAAGGGCACTAGTAATGTTAATGTCAGTGTCAAAGCAATCATTGAAGGAATATCGATTTAGAAAAATAGTTTTTTTTTTTTTTTTAAGGAACTAACAAACACTGAAAATAAATGGCCCTCCACCAGGGGAATTATGTCAAATAGAGAGTCACTCAACCAATGAAAAAATAGAAATAAAAATTCTAGAAATTAGAAAATCATTTTAAATTTACTAAAAAAAAATAGAAATCTTCAACATTTTTCTGAAAATTTGATTAAGTTACTAAAATGCCACAAAAATTGGACAAACTAATTAAGAGTAAAAAAAATTCAAGTGTGAAGCAAGTGCTAGTCCCTAACAAGAGTGTGAAGCAAGTGCTAGTTTCTAGCAAAACAAAAACTAATAAATATAATATTAAAAATATCTTTTTATTAACTAAAATAACATATTCTCAATAATTTTATATTTATAATCAAAATAACTATTTAAAAACATAAATAAATTGTAATATTAAATTAAAATATTATTAAGTGTTTTCTGATAGGTAACAAACAAATCCAATTGAATTGACAAAACGTTCCAAAGTAGATTTAAAAACTTTAAATAATTCATCACTTGAAAGTATCAAATTTAAGAATTTAAAAGGTAAAAGGTAATTTATTAGAAATCGGTGATAATTTTTTACCTAAAATTTGATAACTTGTGAGTTTTATTGCTCCCATAATATTAAAAGAACTATATGATAGTGCTTTACCTAAATTTATGGGAATATATATGTATGAAAATTATTCATCTCATACAATGTAAAGTGAATTAAATTGTGAAAACAAAATGAAGATTGAGTTTGCACTATATATGTATGACAATTATTCATGAATTAAATTGTGAAAACAAAATGAAGATTGAGTTTGCACTATATATGTATGAAAATTATTCATCTCATACAGTGTAAAGTGAATTAAATTGTGAAAAAAAAATGAAAGTTGAGTTTGCACTTTTTATTCATCAGTATTATAATATAACTGTATAGTTGAATTGGAAATGGTCATGTCAAGTATTATGTAAATTAAAATATTTAAAATTCAAATTTCTTGTAGGTTCACTAATATATATGAGGTTAATTATTTGATGAGGTTATAAGTAGAGTGCACTTCTTTAATGTATTACTATTTAATTTGGTGTATTACAACAAAAATGTCTAATTAACTATATACTCTTATTACTCCAATTATACATTTCATTGTAATACATCAAATTAAATTATAATACTTTAAATCCATATTTGTCTTCAGGCTACTTTTAAAAGCTATAATCCATATTTGTCTGAGGTTGAATTTTTATTTTCCAGTTTCACCGATTGGTTTTTTGCGCAAAAGCATTCTAGGAAGGCATTCCACCTAGAATGGGTTAAGGAAATTAATAAACTACAATAGGAGTCATTTCATCTGCAAATTCATTACGGCCCGACAGTATTTGACAATGACTTTGGCTATGAAATACTAGCGGAGCACAAGGCTAAATTGCGAAGTATTGAGATGAACTGTATTCATATGATTTAAAATCAATACAGCGTTTTTTCTTTCGTTAGAAAAAAAAAGAGATGAACTTGTTTCCATTGGCGAGGTCCATTAATGAGGTCCATTTTTCTATCAGTGAGCTGCAACAGGGCGAGTCTTCTCCAGGAAATTCAATAACTTATGTCAATCTGTGCCTTCTGGATTTAAATGCATCTATGTTCCCTCAAGAGGAAACAAAACTTGGGTAATGAGGAATTCCCTACTACTACCAAATAGTTCTTATGCCTTTTAAATGTATTAAGATTTATGTGCTGATTTATAATATTCGACAATTGGAAATTTTAAAAGTGAGTTAAATTGTATATATATATATATAATCTAGAATATTATTCTTCATTATATATTAATGAGTATAGATAAGATAAAATTGGTGGTAGATAAAATTAATGTAAAAATATATTTATTTTTAATTATTAAATAAACTATAATTAAGTATATGAAAGTATGTAATGATAGTTAATATTTAAAATAATTTAAAATTATCATAAACAATTATATATCTATATATTAGTAATTTAATACAATGTTGTAACTTAAACCTCTTTTTAAAGAAAAACTTTATGTTAATGTAGTGTATTAATAAAATATGTTACTGTATTGTATTAATAGAATATGGGTTGTGATGGTAACTAAGTAGGTAATTAAATATTATAGAATATGTTATAGATAACTTAGAGTAATATTTTTCATTATATATGAATATCTATTAATAAAGTTGGTGGTAGATCAAATCGGTGTAAGAATATATTGACATTTAATTGTTAAATATGTAATGGTAATTAATATCTAAAGTTATTTTAAAATAATATGGTAATTAATATCTATATAAATGTATATTAACACAATGATGTAACTTAAAATATTTTTGTAAACAATGATCTTATGTTCATGTACTATATTAATAGAATATGGGTTGTGATGACATTTTGAAGCAACAAGTGGGTATTAAGAAAAAAATTGAAGTTTAAGTTGACTTATGCATTTGCATAGTTATACATAGATGAGGTCGAATTATACATATTCATGATGTTCCATTTTTATTTTTCTTGTTACCTCTAATTCTATTGTTCATTTTGACCGATTAGAAAAAGAATTACTTAAATTATTTATATATGTGTGTGTATGCATTGTATCATGTTTTATGAAATAAAATTTAAATATATATGGAAGATGGAACACGATAAGCTTATGTATGTCTTAAACTTTGAAGAATTAATTTATGATGCATGTAGTTGTTGTTATTGCCATTGGAAGTTCTTGGTCTATTGAAAGTTTCTTCATGTATTTAGAGAGTATGTTTACAAGTTAACATCATGAACTGTATATATGATATGAAAATGCCTTCGATGTTGGTAAAATTGGAACATGATGACATACTAATAGTTCAATTTGATAATTTTGTGTATTTGATGGAGCAACAACCATGTAAGAACTAAGAAGAATAAGAAATGTCTTTGATTATAGACCATCACTTCAAGATAGAAACTATTGATTATAGACCCTCAACATTATATGAAGGATGAATTATGGAACCCATTTGGGTAACAAACAACAAATGAAAATTGATACAATGAAGCTTGAATGAATCAATTAGAGAACAAATGACCTAAGCTTTATAGTTCACAAAATTGGAAATGAATGACTCCAATGAAAGAAGGAAAAGATAAGTAGCTATGTATACATATTTATATTTTCCATTTACCCAATAAGGATGAATTAAAGGATCAAATTAGGTTGAGGATGCATGATTAATTCCAAAGTATTAAAAAAAAATCTTTTGAGTGATCAAGTTGTAAGCTTTGAAATTACCTATAAATGGTGGACAAATATGAGCCATGGAGTATGTTAGAAAGAAAAAAAATAGAGAAGTATTGAGTAAGCATTATCACGTGACAACATCAATAGTCGATAGCCTTACTGCTTGGTTTGAGACGCAAAGGATAGCATTGTGTTTGAAAATTTATCTTCATGAAAGGATATTGATTATGGAAGTTCTATGATGAGTGTAGATGCTTCTAGTTATGATACATAAATTTAGTGGTTAATTATTTATTGAGAAAATACCATTCTCTTGGAATTTAGTTATTGAATAAGCATGTAATTGTTAAAATCATATATCCTACACCTAAATAGGATCAATATATGTGATGCTGGAACTGTAAATATCATTGTGGTAATATAGGCCACACACTTTCTTTCATCCAAAAGAAATGATTTGTTTTTGCTTTGATGTTCAAACCTTCGGAAAGCCTACTTAAACTCCATGTTTCCTTTAAATAAATAAAAAAAATTAAACTCATATTCATCATCAATTGTGGAAATATTTTAGGAGATGTGTATATACGAGGGCAAGCAAGTGCCATAACAAGCAATTGTTGACATGATAATTGAAAGGATTTTGTTTGTGGGCATACATTGTAAAGTATGGACTCTTTAAATAAAGTACATTTTGGGTGCACTTTTTACTAGAGCCATGTATATTTATAAAAAAAAATACATAAATACTTACTTACAAGTTGGAACTTTTTGGTTGCACTTAAATTTATTGTTGTTTTGAAAGCTTCTTCGTGGATTTATTGGATCCTATTTCTTCCATTGAATTTATAGATTAATTCAAATTATATTAAATAATTTCCCAACCTATTAAAGGTCAGTGTCAAGATGAAGTGAATACTTCTAAAGGTCTACGGAATTTTGAAGGTTAAAGGAAATCTTGGAAGATTAGCATGATGCAAACGCCAATAACTTCACATGAGAGAACATAGATATTACTAAGTGTGCCACATGCACATGGATATCATTGTGTTTTGACATGTCTCAAGTGTACATAATATTTAGTGATCTCAAAAAACCCCACAATTCAATGAGAAATCCCCCTTAGAACAACCAATCTTGCTAGAAGAAAAGATGTGTTCGCTGAGTCAAACTGTATTGTAGAAAACTACCAACAAATATCTTAGAACAAGAAGCTATGAAAAGAAAGTTAGAGAGAGTCCTTAAAAATGCATTTGCATATTATACCCTAATGGTGATGGTTGATCTCTTCAAAAATAATTGAAAATTTATATATATAACAATTAGATAATTTTCAATTTCAATATGGTCATTTTAGTCATCTTTTACATATTCCTATAATTGATAAACAATTAAAATTCTTTTATTATACTAAGACACAAATTATTTCATGAAATTGCGCGTGAGAATGTTATTCTAATTGGAATAAGAACAATATCTTAAAATAAAATGCATGCGAAGAACTTAAAGTTTGTAAAAGAAGTTATCTAGATTATAAAACAATTGAGATAGAAACTTAAATATAGGACACCTTTTGTTTATCAATATTCTAAAGATGTTGGTTAATATGTGTTGTTTCCAAACGTGTTATGCCACAACCAATAGTTGGTTAATGCAATAAAGATAAGAAAGTAATGACTACTAAAAAGGCGAAAGTAATACATATCAATGAGTCTTGCATATCCATTTTGTCATAGATTATGGTATACCTTTCTTTTCATAATGATTGAGTAATTGTAAATGTCATATGAGGGAGCATTGACGAGTGAAGTATATTAAATTATTGTGATCAATAACTTTGTCATTCAATTAAAATAGCTTATGGTTAAAGCAATAAGTATAATCTCGATTTTAAGAGGGATTGTGACATAGATGCAACTATGTTTTCCTTATTCAAAGACTTTAGGACAAAGTTTAATTTGAGCGTATCTAGTTTTATGTTTTATTTTTTTAAGTTTGAATTTTTCCATTTTATTTTTACTTTTTGAGATAAATATTTTGACTGTACATTATTATGTGAGGACATTAAACATTAATTCTATACCATTGTTTATTTTATATGTTAATTCTATACCATTGTTTATTTTATATGTTGATGATAATTATTATACATTTTATTAATTATTATAATTGGTGATATTGATGAATCCATTATTAGATGATGATACTTGTTGATGATAAAATAATTTTCATACATAGATTTTATGATAGTTATTCACTAGCTTAGATCCATCTTAACTTCCGATCTATCAAGAGCCGAGAGGGATCAAATATCTCAAGGTGAAAATCTCTTTTTTGAGTGAAAAACTTGAGGAAAGGTTTGCACCTCGGGAGATTTGATCCCTCTCGGCGCTTGATAGATCCAGAGTTAAGATGGATCTAGGTTGGTTTCAGTTGTGTGTGGCCAAGGAAAATATATTGATAATATGAGGAACGTATGGTTAATTTTATCAATAATATGTAAATACATTTAATATTAATATAACCATTTTAAATATGCTAAATATATTTGAGATTTATCGAGTCATTTTAATTTTAAATTTGTTTAGTTACATCAGTTTGTTGAGATGATAAATATTGTAAAATAACTTTAATGGTGAAAAATGATGAAATAAAAATTTTGAATGCAAAGTGACAATGTAATAATATTGAATGATAGAAAATGTGAATAATAAGAATGTAGTCAATTACAAATAGTCTTCATTGTGATCAATCTCAAACTATTTTCTTCTACTATTCTTATTGTCACACTTGTTAGTTTTGTCACCTTTTCATATCGATTATATGAAAATGACAATTGGAATCATAAACCATTTAAATATTTAGTTTGAGTTGTTGTAGCAAACATCATACCTTCTCTCTCTTGCTCTCCAATATTAATAGGTTTAATTACTATAACACAAAAATCAATATACATTGTCAATAATTTTTTGTGCTTACACTAAAGTCAATGCACACTATTAATTCAATGACTTTAAAGTTAATGTACCATCATACATACAATTACATCAAATCATAAATCAACATATACAGTGAATTCAATGCATCTAATGTAAGAAATCAAATAAGATTAGAAAACAACATCTACACTAATATCAATGCATCTAATGCAAGTAATCAAATAGGATTAGAAATCAACATATACACTCAAATCAATGCATCTAGTGAAAGTAGGCAAATATGATTAAAAACCAACATCTAGACAGAAATCAATGCTTCTAGTGGAAACAATCAAATATGATTAGAAATCACCATCTACACTGAAATCAATGCATTTAGTGAAAGCAGTCAAATATGATTAGAAATAATCTACATTGAAATCAATGTATCTAGTGCAAGGAATCAAATATAACTAGAAATCAACATCTACATTGAAATTAATGCATCTAGTGAAAGAAATAAAATAGGATTAGCCATCTACACTGAAAGCAATGCATTTAATGCAAGCAATCAAATAGGATTAGAAATCATTTACATTGAAATCAATGCATCTGGTGCGAGTAATCAAATATCATTAGAAATCAACATCTACACTAAAATCAATGCATCTAGTGCAAGCAATCAAATAGGATTAGAAATCACCATATACATTGAAATCAATGCAACTAGTGCAAGAAATATTCTTCCCTCTCTCCCCCCTCCATCTATATCTATATCTCCCTCCATCTCTTCTTCTTTGTCTCTTTATCTCACCTGGCCAAACACACACACACTCTCACTCTATATCTATCAATTTCTTTGTCCTCCCTCCTTGTCTCCATCTATCTCTTCTTTATCTTCACCTTCCATCTATATCTCTATATCTCGTTGTCTCTATATATCAACCGCAAAACATACATTCTCTTTCTCCAATCTATCTATTTATCAGTCCCTCCTCCTCTCCCTCTCCCTCCTGCTATCCTCTCTCCCTCTCTCTCCATCTTCTCTCTCTCTCTCTCTCTCTATTCTTACCTCCCTCTCTCTCTCTCCCTCCATCTCCGTCTCTCTCTCCCTACCTCTCTTCACTCTCTCTCTTCCTTTCTCTCCCACCTTTCTCTCTCTCTATCTTCACCTTCCAACTTTGTTACTATATGTCTCTCTCTCTCCTTTTCTCCTCCCTTCTCTCCATCTATCCTTTTTTGTCTCTTTATCTCACCTCCAAACATACACACTCTCTCTCCATCTCTCCATTTTCACTCCCTCTCTCTCCACTACTCACTCTCTATGTCTTTCTTCTTCCCTCCCTCTCTCCCCATCCAACTCCATCTCTATATCCCTCCCTCTCTCCCCCTCCAACTCCATCTCTCTATCCCTCCCTCTCTCCTCCTCTCTTTCAATTCCCTTCTCTTTTCCTTCCTCTCTCTCCCTTTCTCTTTTACCTCTCTCTCTCTTCCCCCATCACTCTCTCTCTCTCTCACCCCTACAATCCTTTGTCTTCCCCCATCACTCTCTTCCCCTCTCTCAAGTCTTCTCTCTCCCGCCTCCCTCTATCCCCCCACCCTCTCTCTCTGCCCTCCAATCCACTCTCTTACCCCATCACTCTATCTCTCTCTCCAACTATGTTACTATATCTCTCCCTTTCTCTCCCCCCTTGTCTCCATCACTCCTATGTCTCTTTATCTCACCCCTAAATTACACACTCTATCTCCATCTCTCCCTCACAATCTATGCATTTCTTCTTCCCTCCCTCTCTCCTCCTCCTCTCATCCTTCCTCTCTCTCCCTTCCTCTCTTACCTCACTCTCCCTTCCCCCTTCTCTCTCTCTCTCTCTCTCTCTCTCTCCCATCCCCTCTCCTTATCTCTCTCCCACCTCCATATTTATGTCTCCATATCCCTTTGTTACCATTCTCTACCTCTCTCACTCCTCTCCTTTCTCCTTCATTTTATCTCCATCTCTCCCTTGTCACTCCCCCTATTTATCCACCTCTATCATATGTCTTTGTTCTTCCCTCCCATATATATCTAGAGTTAATATATATATCATGATATATTAATATATATTATAATATAATAAATTTAATATTGTATTAATCTAATGTTATTAAATTTAATAATATTAATATTATAATATATTAATATGATATTAGATTTGGTAATAATAATAATATTAATATTAATGTTAGGGTTAATAATATTTGTTTTTGTATGGTATTAATAATAATTTGGTCCATGGCATTTGGGCCATAGGCTTCATATATAATTAGATGTCAGATTTCTAAGCCTATTTGATATATTTTTATTTATTTTCCTTACCTCTTTATAGCTCTTTTATATTTATTTATTTACCGTACCTCTTTTTATAAATATGGTATTTGACTGGTAGTCTTCACCTATATAAAACCTTTTTTTGAGTTAATGTAAATATGGAGGTTTATGGAGTAAATATAAAAACTGATTTTATTTATTTACCATACTTCTAGATTATTTATATTTTTATTTATCTACCATACCTAGGGAGTAATAATAAAAAGAGGTTTTATTTATTTACCATAACTATGATTTATTTTTATTTTTATTTATTTACAATATCTTTTCTAGAGTAAGTATAAAAAGAGGTTCTATTTATTTACCATACCTCTAGTTTTTTTATATTTTTATTTATTTACAATTTTTTTTTTAGTGTTCATAAATATCTTCATACTTTAAATTTATATTGTTTATATTTATTTTTAATGAATTTTTAATTGTGGATTTATATGGTTATCTAAGTGATTGTTTAAGTCGACATTATTTAGATTTTTTTTTTTTTTTGGGTTCCCACATACTTACACATTGGGGTCATAGTGGGATATAGAATGGGGCTCTCAGCGCAATAATAAAAAGAGGTTTTATTTATTTACCATAACTATGGTTTATTTATATTTTTATTTATTTACAATATCTCTTCTAGAGTAAGTATAAAAAGAGGTTTTATTTATTTACCATACCTCTAGTTTTTTTATGTTTTTATTTAATTACCATATCTTTTTTTAAGTGTTCATAAATATCTTCATACTTTAAATTTTTATTGTTTATATTTATTTTTAATGAATTTTTAATTGTGGATTTATATGGTTATCTAAGTAATTGTTTAAGCCCACATTATTTAGATTTTATTTTTTTAATTTTATTTAGTTTGGCTTCCGACATACTTACACATTGGATCATACTGATGGTCAGATGTTACTAATGATATTTTGAGTGTGGCAAGGTACCATGATGCCAAATGGGTAAGTGATTGAGAAGTTATTCAAGCACAACACACGCTTGTCAATAACTTACATATGGTTAATGGGGATATGAAGCAATTTGGATCATCTTGGAGGGTTGGAGCAATAACCTTGATTACATCTACAAGCATTCCAACCATGACTTAGGTTGTACAGTGCATGGCACTTTCACTTTGAAGTTGCACAATGTCGTGAGGGTTGGATTGTGGATTCAGCCACTCACTAGCTATAACTAAGGGATGTGCATTAAGGTGGACACATTAATCCTCAATCCCCATTAGTCTGAACATTATCTGGTTGGAAAGTAGTATCCACCCATAATATTTACCCATAGTATTATATAATATAACGCAAGAAAATATCAAAAATATTATAGCCTAAAAGAAATTCAGTCTTCCATGATATAGATATAACAATGTTTTCTTTTCCATTTGAAAAAAAGTTAGATTTTCATCGTATAGATTAGATTAAATGTTTTCTCTTATTCTATTTTGGCATTAAGCCTTTCTGATCTTAAATCCTAACATCTGGATCAGTGGTATCTAATCAAGTTATGACTGCAAAGCAACCATGTTTGAAATATCATGTGTGGACAACTCGAGTATCAAAATATCGTAACACGGTTGAAAATGAAAGATATGAATCTTTCTATCAGTCGATTTGAGACACGGGGAAACGCTCTTAAAATGCCCATCACATGACCCCATAAGTAAGTCCGCAGGAAGCCTTAGGACTGTAGCCATAGGAATTGATGGTGTGCAGCAAAATGATTCCAGTAAGTTATTTCTCTTAAAGGTTTAAATATGTGAACAGCTTGCCCCGTGGATTGGATAATGTTGATATAATCCTTGTCCGTGAAATGATCCAGAAATGTATTCACTAACTCCTCCTTTAGAATCATCAACGAGGATTAAGAATGATCCAGAAATTCCACAGTAGTTGATGACTATCGAAGATAGCATGAGGTTTTAGTCAAGGAAGATAATGTTCCTTCTCCTTCTATGACATTTGACCAAACTAGATTCACACTTGAAATTCTTCTAGAGCTACAAAATGTTTTCTTCTCATCCCCACTCCTGTACCAGCACAATAATGGTATATTGTAATACAAAATCAGGACATAGCAGCCATTGCAAAAAAAAGGCTTTTGGAAAATGTTAAGTTGTCTTCTACCCGCATTTATTCATCTTCAAGATCGTTGTAACAACACCCACATGGCCCTACGGTACTTGTTTTGGAACCAACGCGAGAACTCAAATACAAGAGGAAGCTATAATTTTTTGTAAATCATCACATATTTCATGCACGTGTTTATATGGAGGAGCACCAAAAGGCCCACTACTAAGGGATTTGGAACGTGAAGTTGCCATTGTTATTACCACTCATGGAAGACTAGTGCAATTCGAGAAACTAAAAAATAAATATTTGGTAGGTTTTGTACTTAGCACGTGATACATTGTAATTATCATGGTAATGGGTCACCGGTCACTCACAAATTCGTAATTATGGGTAAACCACACAAAATTTATTTTCAAGGTTGTCATCACCAAGTCGGTTATGGGTGATCTATACATGGTTATGGTTTAACCATATAAAATTATTGTCTTCGTTAGCACTTGGTTATAGGTTATTCACAAATCCATAGTTATGGGTTAACCATAAAAAATCAGTGATCTAAAACCCATATTTACGGTTTAACCACACAATACCTTTCTTTTCATCAAACTCACAATTATGGGTTAAGAATGACCCTAGAGTTAACAATTGTCTCCATCATAGCACCAATATTCCCCTCAACTATTCACAAGTACTTGAAAGAGAAATTGTTGTTGCACCCTTGATATTACATGAGGTAATTAGTGAAGGGCACAAACTACTTCGATCCCTTGGTACCAAGAAAATAAAAAAGGTTTTTCAACTTAAAGTACATGATTTAAAGATCTAAAAATAAACAAACTAAAATATTCTATTAAACATATAAACCATATGAAAGACATCCCAAGACATCCCTCTCAGTAAAAAATAATTATACAAATAGATTGAGGTATCAATACTTAATGATTTACTGTGCATAAAATTAATATCAATCAACTAATTAATTTTTTAAAAATAATTATACAAATAGAAATGGTTGACTCTGCATAAAATTAATATCAATTAGTTAATTAATTAATTTTTTTAAATCCAAGCAGACCTGAAGGGATCACATCTCGTTGGCTTAATAATAGATCTTAACCCCAAAGGTGTCGAGGAGAATTAATTTGAGGCCTCCCATTGGCGAGGTGCTTTACCAATGAGAACTTGACCAATTGTGTTAGCCCTAGGGCCTAATTAATTAATTAATTAGGAATATTATTTTCAAGGGAACTCACGAATTGTGTTAACCCTAGGGGCTAATTATTGCACCGAGAGGCGCATTCTACAGCCCAATATGACCACGATGTGTAAGTATGTCGGAAGCCAAAAAAAAAAAAAAATCTAAATAATGTCGGCTTAAACAATCACTTAGATAACCATATAAATCCACAATTAAAAATTCATTAAAAATAAATATAAACAATATAAATTTAAAGTTTGAAGATATTTATGAACACTCTAAAAAAGATATGGTAAAAAAAAAAAAAACTAGAGGTATCGTAAATAAATAAAACCTCATTTTATACTTACACTAGAAGAGATATTGTAAATCAAATAAAATATAAATAAACCATAGTTATGGTAAATAAATAAAACCTCTTTTTATTATTGTGCCGAGAGGCCCATTCTATAGCCTAGTATGACCTCGATGTGTAAGTATGTCGAGAAGCCAAAAAAAAAAAAAAAAAAATCTAAATAATGTCCACTTAAACAATCACTTAGATAACTATATAAATCCACAATTAAAAATTCATTAAAAATAAATATAAACAATATAAAATTAAAGTATGAAGATATTTATGAACACTCAAAAAAAGATATGGTAAATAAATAAAAATATAAAAAAACTAGAGGTATGGTAAATAAATAAAACCTCTTTTTATACTTACTCTAGAAGAGATATTGTAAATAAATAAAAATATAAATAAACCATAGTTATTGTAAATATATAAAACGTCTTTTTATTATTACTCCCCATGTAAATAAATAAAAATATAAATAATCTAGAAGTATGGTAAATAAATAAAATCTGTTTTTATATTTACTCCATAAACCTCTATATTTACATTAACTCAAAAAAGAGGTTTTATTTAGGTGAAGACTATGGGCCAAATACCATATTTATAAAAGAGGTATAAAGAGGTAGGATAAATAAATAAAAATATATCAAATAGGATTAGAAATCTGACATCTAATTATTTATGAAGTCTATGGCCCAAATACCATGGACCAAATTATTGTTAATACCTTACAAAAAAAAATTTTATTAACCCTAACATTAATATTAATATTATTATTATTGTCAAATCTAATATCATATTAATATTGTTAAATTTAATAACTTTAGATTAATACAATATTAAATTTCTTATTTTATAATATATATTAATATATCATGGTATATATATTAACTCTAGATATATATGGGAGGGAAGAACAAAGACATATGATAGAGGTAGATAAATAGGGGGAGTGACAAGGGAGAGATGGAGATAAACTGAAGGAGAAAGGAGAGGAGGAATGAAGAGAGAGAGAGGGAGAGGAGTGAGAGAGGTAGAGAATGGTAACAGAGGGATAGGGAGACATAAATATGGAGGTGGGAGAGAGATAAGGAGAGGGGATTGGAAGAGAGAGAGGGCGAGAGAGAAGCGGGGGGGGGGGGGGAGGGAGAGGGAGGTATGAGAGAAAGGGAGAGAGAGGAAGGATGAGAGGAGGAGGAGAGAGGGAGGGAAGAATAAATGCATAGATTGTGAGAATTGAAGAGAGAGGGAGTGACAAGGGAGAGATGGAGAGAGAGTGTGTATATTTAGGGGTGAGATAAAGAGACATAGGAGTGATGGAGACAAGGGGGGAGAGAAAGGGAGAGATATAGTAACATAGTTGGAGAGAGAGAGAGAGTGATGGGGTAAGAGAGTGGATTGGAGGGTAGAGAGAGAAGGGGGGGGATAGAGGGAGGTGGGAGAGAGAGTACTTTAGAGAGGGGAAGAGAGTGATGGGGGAAGATAGAGGATTGTAGGGGTGAGAGAGAGAGAGAGAGAGAGAGAGAGAGAGAGTGATGGGGGAAGAGAGAGAGAGGTAGAAGAGAAAGGGAGAGAGAGGAAGGAAAAGAGAAGGGAATTGAAAGAGAAGAGGAGAGAGGGAGGGATAGAGAGACGGAATTGGATGGGGAGAGAGGGAGGGAAGAAGAAAGACATAGAGAGTGAGTAGTGGAGAGAGAGAGGGAGTGAAAATGGAGATGTGGAGAGAGAGTGTGTATGTTTGGAGGTGAGATAAAGAGACAAACAAGGATAGATGGAGAAGGGGGGAGAGAAGGAGAGAGAGAGGCATATAGTAACAAATTTGGAAGGTGAAGATAGACAGAGAGAAATGTGGGAGAGAAAGGAAGAGAGAGAGTGAAGAGAGGTAGGGAAAGAGAGATGGAGATGGAGGGAGAGAGAGAGAGGGAGGTAAGAATAGAGAGAGAGAGAGAGAGAGAGATAAGGAAGATGGAGAGAGAGGGAGAGAGGATAGCAGAAGGGAGAGTGAGAAGAGGAGGGACTGATAAATAGATAGATTGGAGAAAGAGAATGTATGTTTTGGGGTTGATATAGAGAGACAAAGGGATATAGAGATATAGATGGAAGGTGAAGATAAAGAAGAGATAGATGGAGACAAGGAGGGAGGACAAAGAAATTGATAGATATAGAGTGAGAGAGCGTGTGTGTTTGGTGAGGCGAGATAAAGAGACAAAGAAGGAGAGATGGAGGGAGATATAGATATAGATGGAGGGGGAGAGAGGGAAGAATATTTCTTGCACCAGATGCATTGATTTCAGTGTAGATGGTGATTTCTAATCCTATTTGATTTCTTGCACTAGATGCATTGATTTTAGTGTAGATGTTGATTTCTAATGATATTTGATTACTCGCACTAGATGCATTGATTTCAATGTAAATGATTTCTAATCCTATCTGATTGCTTGCACTAAATGCATTGATTTCAGTGTAGATGGTGATTTCTAATCCTATTTTATTTCTTGCACTAGATGCATTAATTTCAATGTAGATGTTGATTTCTAATTATATTTGATTGCTTGCACTAGATGCATTGATTTCAATGTAGATGATTTCTAATCATATTTGATTGCTTTCGCTAAATGCATTGATTTCAGTGTAGATGGTGATTTCTAATCCTATTTGATTGTTTTCACTAGAAGCATTGATTTCAGTTTAGATGTTGGTTTTTAATCATATTTGCCTAATTTCACTAGATGCATTGATTTGAGTGTATATGTTGATTTCTAATCCTATTTGATTACTTGCATTAGATGCATTGATTTTAGTGTAGATGTTGTTTTCTAATCTTATTTGATTTCTTGCATTAGATGCATTGAATTCACTGTATATGTTGATTTATGATTTGATGTAATTGTATGTATGATGGTATATTAATTTTAAAGTCATTGGATTAATAGTGTGCATTGATTTCAATGTAAGCACAAAAAATTATTGACAATGTACATTGATTTTTGTGTTATAGTAATTAAACCTATTAATATTGGAGAGCAAGAGAGAGAAGGTATGATGTTTGCTACAAAAACTCGAGCTAAATATTTAAATGGTTTATGATTCCAATTGTCATTTTCATATAATCGATATGAAAATCTAAAAAACTAACAAATGCGACAATAAGAATAGTAGAAGAAAATAGTTTGTGATTGATCACAATGAAGACTATTTGTAATTGAATGCATTCTTATTATTCACATTTTCTATTATTCAATATTATTACATTGTCACTTTGCATTCAAAATTTTTATTTCATCATTTTTCACCATTAAAGTTAATTTACAATATTTATCATCTCAACAAATTGAGGTAACTAAATAAATTCAAAATTAAAATGACTCGATAAATCTCAAACATATTTAGCATATTTAAAATGGTTATATTAATATTAAATGTATTTACATATTATTGATAAAATTAACCATACGTTCCTCATATTATCAATATATTTTCCTTGGCCGCACACAACTGAAACCAGCCTAGATCCATCTTAACTCCAGATCTATCAAGCACCGAGAGGGATCACATCTCTCGAGGTGCAAACCTTTCCTCAAGTTTTTCACTCAAAAAGAGGTTTTCACCTCGATATATTTGATCCCTCTCGACGCTTGATAGATCCAGAGTTAAGATGGATCTAGGCTAGTTAATTAATTAATTAGGAATATTGTTTTCAAGGGAACTCATCGTGGTGAACAAGATACATAGATAGACTCCCAACCAAAATTTAAATTTAGAGAGAAACAAGGGAAGGCTAGAGATATGACTTGATACCTGGATAGTTAACTCAATTTAAATAAACTAATGAGCACCAAAATTGGTAAAGTGGAAAAATTGGTAAAGTGAGAAGGATCAAGGGACGACTAAGAGAAAATTTAGGAAACTTGTCATTGTGAGGGAAATTGGTATTTTTAAATAAAATAAGTAAATTATGAGAACATGGATAAAAAATTGACACGTAGGTAGGTGAATAATAAGGAATTTAGGATTTAAGAAATTATTAATTTTGTGTGGAAAGACAAGTGGTAACAACGAAAACTCCTATAAATAAATACCAAACTAAGAAGACGCCATTTTAATACACCCTATTATTGGACATTTATACTAATGTAGAAAGTTATATTGAATGAATAGTTATGGATTGCTAAAAAAATTGGTGTGAGTAGAGAATCATATTAGAGTGGAGACCTCTTAAGCTTACCAAGGCTCTCTCTACTTTGTTAATTATTTATTTTCTTCTATAATCACATTGCAATTCTAGGGTCCATGGGAAAAGAGAGTACCTAGGGAACAATTAGGGTGAGTCACTGGTGAGCCAACAACCTTTGAACAAGCAAGATAATTCAACAATCTCAAGGACTCAAAATTGCAAGGTTATGTCAATTTAGGCAAGAACCTTGGTTAGGGTTGATTAAGAGTTGAAATTATACATTGTTCTCCTCAAAATTTATTTATCAAGCTACTCTCTATGTAAATTTGAAAATGTATAAATTTGTGTCCTATTAAAAAGTAAATTTAATATTTTAATTTTCTATTATAAATAAAATATTTTAATGTTAAACACTCTTAGAAATAGTGTAATTAATTTGTTTTTAAAAGAAAAATTTTAAATTATATTCATAATCTCTGCCCTCGGTTTAATACCATCAATGAATGTGTATAATTACAAAAATGATAATATTATAATGGAATAAATATATGTTATGTTCTTTTTTGTTTGTTAATTTCTAATAGCTGGGAATTAAAATAATGAAATTACTCCTAAATTTTAATATAATAATTGAGAAAATGGGAGTAGGTAGATGGCCTAATGTTATCTTCAAGGAAGGCATGAGTGAAAGAAAGAAAACATGGATGAGACAAAACTACACACGGATGCAAAAATGGAATATCTACCTCAATGCTTGTCCCACAAATAGCAAGGAGCTAAAGAATTTTGTTATGGAAAAGTTTTGTAAACATGTATGGGGAAAAGAGTTGGGTAGAAAGAAGAAGCACTACATTGAAGAATTCAACCCTGCGTATGATCTTCAACAAAAAGAGTACATTGGAGCTAACATTTCGTGGAGGGAAAAGGTTCTTATCGCTCTATTAAGAACCAAATCGCATTAACTTCGGTGTGAAACAGGACGATGGAAAAGGCCTAAAGAAGCTTGGGAAGAATGGGTGTGTACATTTTGCACGTCTGGGGCAGTGGAATCGGAAAAACAATTCATTTGGGAATGTGATGCTTTCAAATACATTAGAGAAAGTTATGGGAATATGTTAGCATCGATTTCTTGGCATTGTCTTTTCAGCGATGGGATTGTTGGAAAGTTGGGCCAGCTCATCATCATTTTGAATAAGAAAAGGACTGAAATGAAAAAGGTGGAAAACAGAAAACTCATAGTCCCATAGACTATTTTAGTCTCGTGGACTTTAAAATATCATTTCATTTCATTTTATATTTAGGCCTTTAAGCTAATAGGCGTTCCTTTTAAATTAGTTCACCTCCCATTTTATTTTACCTTTTCATCTCTACTTGAAATCTATAAACCATATGGCATCATAATTTTATTATGCCTAAAACTGTTGCCTACAAATTCTGTAATATTCCCAAATGGAAAAATCAGCAATATAGGCACCAAAAATGCATTTTTTCATAAAATTATGTTATAACAGTCAATAACATCCCATGGATCCATTAGTTTATACATAATAGCAACCAAATATGCAAGGATATCTGAAATAAATCACTTTTCCTTAGTTAAACAAGCCTCCCAAGCCCAGAATAGCCCAAAAACACTACAACCCCATGACTATTGCAACACAGAAATTCTGAAGCAAGTAACAACGCAATTTTAATGAGGGTTTATACTACAGAAATAGAGAAACAAATGGATCTGCTAATATATTAATCAAGAGAGCTAGAAAACTGAGATCTAGTCTCTTTTACACAATTCCAAGATAACCCAGCAAGGATTTCCTGAAATATACAATAATACCAAAATACCGGAATGGAGCTGTAGGGTTGAATAGCAGTTGCTACTAAATAATTGGATGAATATGGCTGTAGGTGATACATATAATGAATAAATCTCCTCCAATATATCCTTCAAGTGAAAGGTTGATCCTGACACTGAAGATCTCACCCTCCAAATTAAGCATTGAAACCCCCACTGCAAATGCTCACTGAAATAATGTAGTCAAAGAGGGATACTACGCTAAAGATGATGGGAATATGTTTGAATAGTGCCAAGATGCGAGAGAAATCTCAATAATCTCCCTTACTGATCTACCAAAGAGAAGAATGCTTCCTCCTCTGAAAACTAGCCCCAGAAGTGGGTTTCTCAACCCTCCACTGCAACACCCTACAACACAACACAATACTCTGCAGAAACTGCGTTGTAGCTGTAGATTGAAGCTTGGACTTAAGCCTAATAGTGGAAATGATGGTACAATGCTCCTCCAAGAGGCTCTCAAGGAAGGAGTTGGGATTCCCTCTCGGGAACATCCGGTGCTAAATAGCACAACAATCTCAACTAAACAGTTGAAGAATGAAAAATAGCCATATAGACCATAAAATCAATAATCCATAACATAACTCACTATGGCTGCCTTTCCCTCCTTATAAACAATGTGAGCCTTCTCACCTTAGGTCCCACTCATAAGGGTTTCCACCATCATGGAGTCTTCCTCACATTCACATTGCGTTGTCTCTTAATGATGATCCACTCCCTCCATACCAACGTTGTTGACTTGGTCAAACTTGACCTTGTCCACATGTATTAGCCCCTGTTCACACATGAGGGTGCTTAATCCAGCTATGAATATGATCCCTTTTCACATTAAGAGGGATTTTATGCCTACTAAAGAGATTTATGTGCCTCCCTACCCATTTATTCAACTAACTAAATGACAAGAGAAAAATTAATATTCCAATTAGTTGCATGCTAATTTAGGAATATTACAGTCCTCCCCTCCCAAATGTTGCTTGTCCTCAAGCAACTGTAAGGATAGAACTAAAGAGCCTCCTCTCCTCCTCCTGTAGCATCCTCATATGATAAACTCCTCCAAGGAACAAGATGTTGTCTCATCAATAAATCTCTAAGTTTCCCCTCCCAAGTATGCAAGTTAGCTTTTGGTAACCATCCCAAATAGCTATCATCATGAAGAAGTAAAACACCCATGGAGGCAACAATGTCTTTTCTAGAGGCCTTATTGAGGCATGGGATCTGAAATATATTGGGAACTATCATTCCCATGTGAATCTCCCATCCCCAAGCTATCATCCATACAAAATGAGCGATCCTCCAAAATGGTAACTCATGGAAAATCTCCTCCACCTTTGGCTTCTGGAATGTAGGTGGGCTGCATAAATGAACATGGTAGAAAAAATGGCCTACCCCACGTTGTCTCTCTCTCCACTTATGGAAAGTGTAGAGTTGTTGCTGATATGTGGTTGCAATATTGTTGCCCTTAAGATACAAAAGGAAATCTAGATCTCCAAAGACCCCTCCTCTAGTTTCATGAGCCCAAACCATCCCATACAAAGTGAATGGTACATCACCCCCATGTGGTATCCAAATCAGAAAAATGTTGAAGGTTAGGTGAAAGTTTGGATAGTACCAATGGTTTCTCCAGTGGATACAACGCAGTTTTACCAACTGTTGTTTTAGAACATCATGTAGCAAGTTGTCTCCCAACAAGTTGCTAGTTGTGCATGTTTGCTCATCTACTATGAGGTAGTAAATGGCATGATATATCAGCTGAGCATAAAAATAATAACACCACAGTTGCCAAAATTCATGCAAATAAGGGCTATCTCCATCACAAATTTTGGTACTAGAATGACCATGAAACCCAAAGATAATCTTGTCCTCTTGTGGAGCAATGCACTGTACATAGATGATGAGAGAATGCAAATACTTTATAAAATGGTCAATAAGTACAGAAATACATTTCTTACCATGCATTGTGAGTAGGCTGAAAGTGAGGTCCATAGATGAGCCCTCCCATGAGAATCTCCTCATAAAGGTATGCAAAATGAAGGGATGCATACTCCCCTTGGAACACTCCAGAAATAGATCCATACTCCCAAGTGACAGCGTTCTTGGCCTTAGTGATAAGGCTCTTGCCTCTTCATGACTCCATTCTTTGACATGCCATATGCCAAAGTCTTCCACCATCATGCTGCTATGTGTGGGAGTCTCCTTCCTATGTGGAAGTACCTCCTGATCCTTCAATGTTGAAGGGTAGCCTCCTTGCACTTTGATTGTGCCATTCCTTCCTCCTAAAACATATTGCAAAATATGGGAGAAATACAGCCCATACTCTCCCAAGAGTAGCCAAATCAACAATATCTCTTGTTGCCTCACCACACCTCCATCATACAAATCATGAGATGAAAACATGATGATTGATATGAAGAATTCCATATCAACATAATGCACCCAAACTCCCTACTACCATATGATGCAAGTGCCATGCCACATTCCATCCACTAACATACTCTTTGAAATGGAATGTGTCATATGATGACCAAACTCTTTCAAGAGTAGCCAACGCAGCCACGCCTCCTGCTGCCTTGTGTCATAGATATGTAGGTGACTCACCAGCCTCTTGCTCACCATCCACACCCATTCATCCAAATGTGGGTGTCTCCTACCATGCTCCATCTTGGTATTCCTCCAATGGAGAATACCATCCTCCCATATCAAATTTCTACCTTTGCATCTCATGGGATGTTGAAATTCAATCTCTTGGAGATCCCCAAGTGAAGACCACTCATCAATAACCATGTTGAATCCATAGGGATCCAAGTATGCTGAAGGCAAAGGCTTCTCATTGAGCTGTGAAATGCTCTTCAAGAAAAATCCATCACAACAATGAAAGATAAGATGCCTCTCATCAATCATCTACCCATCCAATATCACACAAGTAAAATGGCCATCAGAATGCTCCAATAATAGTTGGGGCCCCAATCCATCACTGCTGCTCAATGGCAGCGCTGTTGATCTCCATAATGGTGTATTTTTTGTCTCATGCTCATACTCAATGTTGGATTTTTTAGGACAATGCTCATCCTATCCTCCAAAAATCCACACTCCAACCCCAAAAGTTGTGTGCATCTCATCAATGAATAACTAGGATGATTGTTTATCTCCTCTTGGAACCAATCAAGGCTCCTCAGCACAGTGATAGTTTTCTGCTCTAAATCAACAATGTATCTTGACCCTAGGTCATGCAATGGCATATTCCCACACTTTTCCATAAGATGTGTTGAAATGATATAAAGTGGAAACATTTGCATACCTTGGTTTTTCTTGGGAACATCTTTTATTGCTACAAGGGTTCCTTCCTCTAGTGTGATGACTTCCCCAACTACTGACGATGGTGGTTTCTCCTCTATGGATATATCAACGTTGGTACAAGTCTCATCCTCCTCATGCATCTCTAGAATAGTGCATGGGGTTCTAAATGTCAAGAGATCAAGACCACTTTGAAAAGGTGCAAGTGTTCTTTCTCCTGATGCAAGTGCTCTTGCAGCAAGTGGTGGTGAAGGCCTATTCTCCTCTGATTTCTTCTTGTCAAATTTCTTGATCAACCTTTGAGTAAAATCTGCAAATGCAGTCACTCTTGCATGACTCAAATGGCTGAACCACCAAACGTTTGCTTCACCCTCAAGGTGCAGCGCTGCAATATCAACAGCTTCTCTTTCTACCACTGGATGTAGTAGGAAGAAAGCATCAAACTTCATTCCCCAAGCCCTTGCTGTACATGTGGATGACCCATCAAAGGTAGAAAATAGAAATATATTTCCCTTTATTTTCCTATTTCTGCAAGGTCTCCTTTCTTCTTTGAACTGAATGAATTGTGGGAGAGTTAGAGTCTCCTTGAAAGCTCTAGGTTGAGACTTATATTTTGCCAGGTATTCACTTAGAATTTCATGTTCCAAGTGCCCTTCATCTCCATGCCTCTTGTCTTCTTCATCAAAAGAAAAAGGCATAGTGTATTGCTTTGGAGCTCTATGCAACACTGGTTCTTTATTTTTTTGATAAGAAGTACATGGCCCTTCCTCTTCTTAAAACCCTCTAGAGGTCTCATTGTATCTCTCCTCTTTCATCTGCTTAACCTCCTTTGAGAGGTTCTTCATAGATCTGAAAAGTGATGAGACAAAGCTCATTCCTTCCATAATTTTAGATCTCTTCTTCTTCTATTCTTCTTCTTATAGCATAATGGCTGAAACTCACAGGCTGAGCCAATATTATGCTCTGATACCACTGTAATATTCCCAAATGGAAAAATCAGCAATATAGGCACCAAAACGCATTTTCAGAAAATTATGTTATAACAGTAAATAAAATCCCATGGATCCATTAGTTTATACATAATAGCAACCAAATATGCAAGGATATCTGAAACAAATCACCTTTTCCTAGTTAAACAAGCCTCCCAAGCCCAAAATAGCCCAAAATCTCTACAACCCCATGACTACTGCAACACAGAAATTCTGAAGCAAGTAACATTGAAGTTTAAATGAGTGTTTATACTACAAAAATAGAGAGACAAATGGTCTACTAATATACTACTCAAGAGAGCTGGAAAAATGAGATCTAGTCTCTTTTACACAATTCCAAGATATCTCGGCAAGGATTTCCTGAAATATACAAAAATACCAAAATATCGGATGCAGCCCTAGGGATGAATAGCAGCTGCTATTGAATAACTGGATGAATATGGCTATAGATTATACATATAATGAATATATCTCCTCCAATAGATCCTTCAAGTGAAAGGTTGATCCTGACACTAAAGATCTCACCCTCCAAATCAAGCACTGAAACCCCCACTACAAATGCTCACTGAAATAACGTAGTCAAATAGGGATATTGCGCTGTAGATGATCAGAATATGTTGGCCTAGTGCCAAGATGCGAGATAAAGCTCAATAATCTCCCTTACTGATCTCCCAAGAGAAGAATGCTTCCTCCTCTAAAAACTAGCCCCAGAAGTGGGTTTCTCAACCCTCCACTGCAACACCCTAGAACACAACACAATACTCTACAGAAACTGCGCTGTAGTTGTAGACTGAAGCTTGGCCTTAAGAATAATAGTGGAAATGATGGTACAATGCTCCTCCAAGAGGCCTCTCAAGGAATGAGATGGGATTCCCTCTCGGGAACACCCGGTGCTAAATAGCACAACAATCTCAACTAAACAACTGAAGAATGAAAAATAGTCATGCAGACCATAAAATCAATAATCCATAACATAACTCACTATGGATGCCTTTCCCTCCTTATAAACAATGTGAGCCTTCTCACCTTGGGTCCCACTCATTAGGGTTTCCACCATCATGGAATCTTCCTCACATTCACACTACGTTGTCTCTTAATGATGATCCACTCCCTCCATACCAGCATTGTTGACTTGGTCAAACTTGACCTTGTCCACATGTATTAGCCCCTGTTCACACATGAGAGTGCTTAATCTAGCTATATATATAATCCCTTTTCACATTAAGAGGGATTTTATGCCTACTAAAGAGATTTATGGGCCTCCCTACCCATTTATTCAACTAACTAAATGACAAGATAAAAATTAATATTCCAATTAGTTGCATGCTAATTTAGGAATATTACAAATTCTGCAGAGACCTTTGGACAAAAGCTGATAAAGGTTAGCATCCCCTCCCACAGGAGATTGTTGAGATTCGTCTGGTTGGAGGATGCCAAAGAAAGACTACATCGGATTCACAATTACTGCAATTCTTATGAGGAGTTGTTGTGAGCTTGCATGGAGTCAATGCAGGGGTACAGAGAAAGAAGTAAAAGGACTACCGAAGCTACTTGAGGAATTGGGACATGTTCTCGTATAAACAACATTGTCTATATTTTTCCTTACAACGTATATCTAATTTATTCCTTATTTATGATTTTTGAGGCTCTGGATTCGCTAATTTTAGGGTTCTTGGTTTGGGTTTCACTGTTATTCTTTTTATTTTTGCATGGTTCAGATAGCAAGAGCTTACAAGAATATATTCATGCCTTCTCCCTTAGTAGCAAAGAGTGATCCCTGCAAAGGAAGAGCTAGAGAGATCAGAGAAAGAGAGAGTAGAAATTGATCGAAAGCGGAGAGTCATGCCATGACTATTACATTTGGAGTTGGGGGTTTTTTGCCTTTAGATCATGGGTTTAATGACGCTAACATTCTGGGAATTTTCATGGGATGTGATGGAGCCCATATGCTTCTTTCTTACCTCAATTTACTTCATGGTTGGATATATGTTTTTCCTGAACACATCCACAAATCCTTCATTCGAGAGCTTCTTCAAAATTCACTTTGGTGTCTGGCAGAGAAAACTGATGAAGAAGAGGAATTTTGATGCAAAATGCTTTATAGAACTTCAAAGGTTATCTAGGCCTGGGTTGAATCCCTCTTATTGTCACAGGCCTATCTGTACCTATGATGATCTCTAAGACCTGTAATTGGGTGATTTTATTAGCATTTTGATGTTGACACATGATAACAAGATCTTGAATGAATAAATATCCATGACATATGTGCCGAAAAGGAGTAGTTATAAATATATTCCTTATACTTATATAAGGACAAGTTCGTTCTTTGTTGAATCATGATTCAAATAGGTTTATTCCGTTTTAAAATATATTTCTAAAAAACATTTATTCTAGGAGAAATCAATTGTGTTCCTCTTGAATCCAAAATTTGTTCTTTCAGATCACATTTTGTCTTTCATATCTATTTTAACACTCCCATGTCTAGTTGGTCTTCCAGAAAATATATAAAAAGCTAACAAATCTCTATGTTCCAATGTCTCATCACTAACTACTTAACTTTGGTTTTAACTTGTTAGTTTTTAAGTTTGAAGAAAGAGATGTTGAATTTAATTAGGCTAGATTTGCAAATAAATCGATGTTTTTATTGGGATTGGAGAAATTTAGATGATATGTGAAAAAATAAATTATTTTCCTAAAAAGTAGTTTTTATTTTCAAATCCTTTAAGTTTGAACTTAAAATTAAATAAAAATTAAACTCTATAAAATCTATCTAATTTACACTTCATAAATAATTTGAAATTATTAAAATAGAAATAAATAATTTAAAATTGATATAATAAATTATCCTACTTTAAAATTATTATTTTCTTTGTTGTTTTGTTTAGATGTCAAGATGAATCTATATGAAAACTAGTTAATAAGGATTATTTAACACATCAATAAGAAAATGATCACTTAGTTTAAATTAATGTTTCAAAATTTTTATATAGAGAGAAAATATTGTCTTTTTATACCTAGCTTTATGACAAAATAATAGGCTTTATCTAAGAAATAATTTGAATATATTCATTGGCAAGTGAAACATATAAGTTTAGATATCTTCATTTTCACACGGTCACAAAAAACAAGTTTAATTCTTTGTGTTTGTTGTACAAGTAATCACACTGATTGCAATAATTTATCAACTCTTAGATCCTTGGCTTGAATCATCAAAGGCAATGTCCAAGGTTTTCTCTATTTTAGAAATTGTCACATTTACACAGGATGACTCCATACTCCACATTGGTGAGAATATTATTGTTGTCGCACCAACCTCAATTGTTAATTGCTTGTTCGAGTGTCCAAACCAAATGAATGGGATGTAGCATGGAGGTTCAAATCTAAGAAGGAAAAATCATGAAGTATAATTATTTTAGAATATTCATTCTCAGTTTCAATCTAAATTGAAAATGTAAGGTCACAAGTGCATCAAAGTTTGAGGGCATGTTTCCTCCATACCCTAGGGGTTTTTTATAGCCTTTGAATTGATGGAGAACCTTGGATTTATGAAAAAAACATAGGGTTGAGTGGAAGTTGGACTTTTTGTTTCACCTAATTCCAGTCCTAGTACTTTATTATGTCGATACACATGTCGTTTCCACTTACTTAATTTTGGGAAGTGTGGCTCCAAGACTTTGTGAGCGACTTTCATGGTGCATGACCGCACGACCAACACTGTCATTTTTTATGATGCACAGCCAACACCTTGTGAATTCCATGACACACGATCAACTGATTTCCTACTATGTCGGGTCAAAGTAAATTCATCAACAATATTATCTACATTGAAGTTGTGTATTATCCCTCTTTATATTTCCTTTTTCTCAGTTCCCTGCTTGTATTTGTTGTTTCTCGGTTTGAATCATTGGGTAAGGTTGTTTGACAAACATAATCTTGTACTCTGAGTATACCAAGTCAAATTCTCATACACGGAGCCCACAAAGACCAGACAAGGTAGGGAGTGTGAAGCTTTGCTCATTTATATTTTGAATTTTCTTTTTATGGCATGAAAATTCATGTGGAATAACATGAATTCAACTCTATGGGAGTCCCCTATATTTATTTTTGGTTTTTCATTAGGGTTCATGGCCTTATTTATTCTTTATTTAATGCATGTGATGTCTTTCTATTGAATGCGATGTATGAATTTTGAACTTGTGATTCTATGGGGATTTAACTTGTGACTTCCCTTTTTGGAATTGTCGCTCTAAAATGAGGCAGAGGTAGCATTTTTTTTTTCCTTGTTTGCATCTTCCAACATTATGTTCTTGGTGGAATTCCCTGTCGAAGTGGAATCAATTTTTTTCGCAAAACCCTCGAAGATGTTTGGTGCACTTTAGCTTGCCTTAGGCTTATGTAGGTATATTTCCTTACAAGCTGTAAAAGTAAAAATATGTGAAAAATCATCCTAAAACCAAAAGGAAAAAATATAGTATTTAGTGTACATGGTCATCGGGGGCTCCAATTCTCCATTATCTAAGTGCATCATGTGGGTAATGTCCGTTGTGGTTGTATTCTTAGCTTCTCCAGATGCATCCATTAGCTTCATGCATTGGTTATGTAGTTTTCCCAAACACACCTCTGAGGCTGGGGAGAAGCCACAAAGGGAGGAGTCCCCCGAAGTATCATTGCTACTTGGAGGGGGTGATACAACTACCTCCTTGAGGAGGTTAAGATGCATTTTAATGTGTACACAACTAAAGATTGCATAGACATCAATTGTGAGGCAATATCCCACTACTTTTTGTGTACCATTGTGAAGGATCTCACTTTAGTTAGTTGCTTGAACATTACTGCACTTACTCTCACACATTGCACAACATTTACTACGATGTTTCCAATGTGCTATTTCTTCCTCTATTATGGGTGGGAACTAGAGGGCACTATAAAACCTTCTTGCCATCCCAAAAATTGTTGCAGATATTTGGTTTTTCCTGCATTTCTCATTAGGTAATGAATTGGATTTAGAGAAGACATTCCATAACTCAAACCAATGTAAGGATCCCCACATGCAACATTGAATTTATCCGTTGTACTGATCTTAAGGGTGTAAGTAGCGGAGAGTTGCAAAAATTCCTTTCCATTTTTGCTTGCATCACAATAAAATCTAGCAGAAATTTGGGGCTTTGCCATAGTTTTGTGGGGTCAAAGTTCCAGGGCATATTTCCTCCATGTCCCCAGGAGTTTCTAATAGCCTCGAAATCGAGAGAGAACCTTGGATTAAAAAAAAACAAAGGGTTGAATGGAACTTGGACTTTTTGTTTTTCTTTATAAAATATAATCTCATGTAAGATGAATGTATGTTTGCTTTCAACCTTTCTGTAGAGCATCCAAGGACTAGGTAATATTCTTTCAGTATAGAAAGTGTAGGTTTCATCTTTTACCATTCGGTCATCTCTCCCCCCATATTTTTATCACCATTTTTATGAAGGTGAAAAATAAGATAAATCCTTACATTTGTCAACTAACTAGATCTTAATGAGAGGATAACACTTTAGGTTTAATATTTACTTGTTATTAATGCTCATATATACGCAAACCTCTGCATCACCACTAATTACAACCACTATCAACATAGTGGCATGTGTCTATCACAACATCCAAATGGCAACACCCTTGGAAACCTCCCATTGTAGATAACAATGGGAGTCAAGGGACAGAGCCTAAGCTCTATAAAGTTTGCTATACACAATTTTTCATTATGCATGCTTGTAAGCAATTGAAGAAAAGAGGGCAATCATACAATTTTCAAAATGGATAACAATGCTTGCATAATTATGTATTAAGAGATACATGGTTTGCAAAATTGTCATGCATTGATCAAATGTCATGGCAACCAATGTGCATTTGTCATAGTAAACTGAGACCTTTTCCCAATCTAGCCTTTGGTCAGGAAAGATAATCCAAAGACACTAGAGTTGCTTCCAAGAATAGTAAAGATAGTATTTGGTGATGTAGGTGAGCCTTCAATAGTAAAATTTGTTGTGCAAGGGTGCAATAAAGTCATTTATTGTGTCGTTACATGCTCTGCCATTACTGGAGACCTTAATAGAGTAATCTTGGCAGTCTCTTGTTGTAGATAACAAGGGGAGTCAAGTGATAGAGCTAAGATATATAAATTTTGGTATACACAACAACCTGCATGCCAAGTTCCATCCTTGCAGCTCACCGACAACTCACGGGTCCCTATTTTCTTCATTTATGCCTTTCAATTTATAATATTTGATTTTTGATTTCCTATGTTTAAAATTCTCATTAATAATGTTAAATAATATTAATAAATCCTATTGGCGTATTTTTGCACCTTTTAGAAAAATTACTAGTTATTATAATTATACCTTAAAAGGGTAAAAAAACTCACCTTGTTTAAGTTAAAGAGTAACGTTGATGTCATTGTGAAGAAGAGATGAGGCAATGATAGTCATTAGAAGTGTAAGTAGTAATTTAATTATAGTTTTTTTTCATATCCAATGAAACTAGCTTGATAGTATTTCCTAGTACCCACATTTGCTTTGTATTAGTAGCTAGCTTAGAAATTTTGTGCATAGATAGAATACTTAGACCCTCCAGTAAAGTTTGATAGTTGTATCAAATAAATTCCTATAGAATCCATAGTCGTGTGTGTCTTTTGCAGGATATTTACCCCTTGCAATATGAAATTCCATCATTATAATACTGCTTACATTTTATGGATTGATCCATTTATAAGTTGACTATGATGGTTACCGGGGCTCTCAAATAAAGATATGTTATCGTCACTTGTGTGTTACTATGTTCTTTTCATTCGTGGACGGGGAAGGAGGATTGTAGAATATTGATTTTAACCTGTGGAAGCCATTTGTAATCTCTACATGGTTAAATGAGGTTAAGAATTACAACTTCTATTAGTGTTTGGAATAATTAAGATATAATGTAGAGTTACTCTAAATGCATATCAAAGTGTTTCATGGTAATTATACAAGTTTTTATACTTGAGTAAATAGATTATATTGTTTTTTTTTTTTTAGTCAAAAAAATTTGATTTTCAATTAGTTTTGAAAATTTTAAACAAATTAATATATATATATATATATATATATATATATATATATATATATATATATATATATATATATATATATGCATTTGTCGATAGAGGGAGCCCGCGCTCTGTCTCCTGGTCTACCCTGTGCATAGGGTTTCTGGTGCTGCGGCAGGGTGGTGCAGGTCGAGATGCTCGCCCTGGCTTGGGTTCGGCCCAATGGTGGACTCTCAGGCCCCTCCCCCACCTCCTCCTCCTCTTCCTCCTAAGGTCGAGACCTTCAAGCTACTGATTTCTTCCCATCCGAAGAAGAAAAAACAACTTGCCTCTAAGTTCATCAAGAGATTGGATGAGATCCCCTCGGTGGCTCTCCCACCTGAGGGTCCGATGAAGGTGGCCCTTTCCCTTGCGGATCGAGCATTGGTTAGGCAGTTCTTGGGCTTATGGCCTTCACAAAAATCTAAGGAAGCCTGGATCACCCAAAACTAGAAGCCCCTGATTGCAAATAGAGTCACCTCGTACTTTCTGGGGCAGGGTTTCTTCTTGTTTGAATTCAACTCAAAGGAGGATAAGGACTTTATTTTCAGGAACAGGCCCTATTGCATGGGTCCTCAAGGATTGTATTTAAATCGTTGGACTCCAAAATTCGACCCCTCGGAGGATGTTACATCTGTCATTCCAGTCTAGGTCAGGCTCCCAAACTTGTCGGTGCACTGCTGGAACTAGGAATCAATGCAGAAAATCGGCAACGCCCTTGGAAAATTCATAGACAGAGAAAAAAACAAAGATAAATATGACTACACCAAAATCTGCGTGGAGGTTGATCTCGATGTTAGGTTTCCAGAATCCATTAAGCTAATGGTGGGAAATTGGTCCCATCTGCAAAAATTACACTACGAACAACTGTCATTCAAATGCTGCAGATGCCATAAGTATGGCCACTTTGTCAAGAAATGCCCCAAAAATGCAGGCCCGGAAAAGGAGAAATAAGAAGGATGGAAGCAAGCCAAGAAATATAGAACGAACCTTAGGCTAGGGCTAATCAGACAAGGAGCGGATAAAGGAAAGGGAATTACAGCACCCACGGGGAGCATTCCTAAAGTCAAACCCACCTAGAAAGGTCAAGAGAAAAATTTTGCGGTCTTGAACTCAAAGACAGACGAAGTCCAAGAAATCGTCCCACGGGACATGTAAAAGGATTTCCAAATGCAGGAAGCCCTAGAACCACTGAATATTGGTGATTATCCTGGAGAAACCCTTAAAGAGAAAGAGCCCATCTCTAAGGGTGAAGATCTGGATTCAGAGGAGTCAGAGGAAGAAGGAGAAATTGGGGATTCCCAAAATTCGGTCAGAAGATCGACCAGGGGACGGAAATCCTCCAGGGAAAAGAGAGAGCAAGAAACCTACAAGGAGAAGTTGCATGGGAGCCAGCTGACCCTAGAAAATATGTTGGCAAGAAACCCTAAGGAAAACAAAAATCAAAGCCAGGGCTCTAAGGGAGCCCTCTCAACTCAAAAAAGGAAGTAATGAAGATCGTCTCCTGGAACTGCAGAGGGATGGGGAGAAACCTAAAAGAGGAAGCAATGAAAATTCTAGTAAGGTTGGAAATGCCAAAAATTCTTCTCATCCAAGAGACCAAAATGGAGGAAAGGGACTTTCTCCACAAAAGCAAATAGTTTTGGGGAAATGGAGGACATATTGTTGTCTCCTCTAGAAGCACCTCAGGAGGGCTGGGAATTCTATGGGACGAGACATGCTTTGAGAAAATCCTGGTTAAACTCAACCCAAACTGGATTTTTGCTGAGTTTTTGCATCTCCATACCAAAGAGATAGTGAATCTTTTCAATATTTATGCCTCAGTCATCTTGGGAGACAAAAATAACTTTTGGGAATCCATTAGGGGTCTAGAAAATGAGATTCAAATGGATAATGTCATCCTCACTGGAGACATGAACTTTACTTTAAGCCAAGGGGAGAAGCGAGGGGGCAGTATTGTAAGGGATCGAGCCAGAGAATGGGTGGAAGAACTCATTCAGGACTAGGATCTATTAGACATCAAGCTAGTCAAGGGAAAATATAAATGGACCAATAGAAGAACAGGTCTGGGTCACATTGCTGCAAGGTTAGATCGCTTTCTCATCAAGAGTTCCTTCTTGCTTTTAGGTCTTGATGTCAGTTATGTTATTATTTATTTGCCAGTTTTCGATCACAAGGCCATTAGGCTTGAGATGAAGACACATATGAATATGGGGCCTATTCCCTTCCGTTTTAGTGCTCTTTGGGTGCAACATCTTTACTTTTTGGACAGAGTTGAGGAAGTCTAGAGACTCCCTATCAGTGGATCCCCCTTCTTTTTGTGGGAATAAAAGCTGAGGAGAGTGAAGAGGGCCCTAAAAAGCTGGGCTAAAGCCCTCCCTTCTCTGACCAAGTCAAGGCGGGTTGCCCAGGCTTGTTTGCAGAGTCATCAAAAACAAATGGAAGATATGGACATCTCAAAGGACGACTTAACCCCTGAAGAGAAGCTCCAGGTTAATCTTCACAAGGCTTGCATTCGGGAGGAGGAATTCTGGAGACTTAAATATCGCAGTATGTGGCTACATGCTGGGGATAGGAATACCTCCTTCTTTCATAAGCAGACTCAAGCCATAAGAAGCTTCAATTTTATAGTGGAGATAACCTCAGGAGACCAATCCTTCTCTAACTTTGCCAGCATCAAAAAATTTTCCCATCATAACTTCAAAGACTTGTACACAGAGGATAAGAAAGTGAGTCACAACTCTAACCTGCTCGAACTAGTCCCTCTAAAGGTCAATGCCCAAATTAATGCTATGTTGACTGCTCCTGTCGCCATTAATGAAATCAAGCAGGCCCTTGATGAAATGGATCTAGACTAGGGTCCTGGGCCGGATGGGTTTACTGCTCGATTCATTAAAACTTGTTGGAACATTGTCAAAAAGGAACTATACAAAATAATCTTAAAGTCTCAGACCTGCCACAAGCTTGGGGGCAACACAAACTCGACCTTCTTGGCCCTTATACCTAAAGAGAAGGGTGCCAGTTCTTTCAACATATTTAGGCCAATTTCTCTCTGCAACATTGGCTACAAGCTCATCACTAAAGTCTATTGGACATTGGGTTCAACGCTCCCTGCATGTTTGGTGACATGGACTAACCGCCTCTCGTGGATCCTAACTCTAGCGATTGTAGCGGAGACTAAGCCTGCGGGTTTTGGTATAACAACAATTGTGTTTCCAACAAGTGGTGTCATAGGGACGGGCCTCGAGTTCGAAACTCACCTGACTCGCATTGGGGGGGAGATTTTTGGACATTGGGTTCAATGCTCCCCGTGTGTTTCGCGACATGGACTAACCACCTCTCATGGCTCCTAAATATGACGATTGTAGCAGAGACTAAGCCTGCGGGTTTTTGTCTAATGACAATCGTGTTTCCAACAAAGTCATGGAAAACAGGCTGAAAAGCCTTCTTCCGGAAATCATTCCTGAAAATCAAGGGGGATTTGTCAAAGGTAGGCAGCTAATTGATAATTTCATCCTTGTTCAGGAAGTGATCCATTCAAGAATCCAAAGACGAGAAAAAGGCATGGTTGTCAAGCTGGACCTAGCTAGTGCGTTTCACAGAGTTAGGCACAAGTTTCTCTTTGGGGTTATGCAACAATTTGGGTTTGATTGTCGTTTTATAAGCTAGGTCAAGGCCTGCATTGTGGAACCATGGATTGCCCCACTTTTCAATGTATGTGTTGCTTACTTCTTCAAGGTGAGTCGGGGGATAAAGCAGGGATGCCCTCTATCCCCCCTTCTCTTTGTCATTCAAGCCTCTGTCCTTAGTTTTATGCTGGAGAAAAGATGAATCGATCAAGAGCTTATGGGTCTTAGAATCACTAGGGGAGTCAAAGACATCAACCATGCACTCTTTGTTGATGACTCCATCCTTCTGAGGGGTGTTTCCTCTAGCTCGGCCTCCCGCTTCAAGTTAGATCTTGATCGCTACTCCCTCGATTATGGGAGTGAACTTAACACGAGAAAATTTTTCATTTATGCTTGGAACTTTTTTGGACTCGAGCTAAGCATGATCACCAGAATTTTTGGCTTCAAAGTCTCCACGAAATGGGTGTCTTTTAAATACCTTGGACTACCAATATTTCAAGGTTTCCCGATTTGGAGGGACTGGTACCCCTTCCTAGACAAATTCAAGATCAAAATGCAAGCCTGGGACACGTCGCGGCTCAATCTGGCAGGTAAGAGTGTTCTCATTAAGTCAATCCTTAATAGTCTTAAATATTTCAGAGCTCTGTTATGTTGGCTCCTATTTTCATTCTTCGCAATATGGAGCAATCAATTCACTCTTTTTTCTGGAAGGGAGGGGACAATAATGCTAAGATAATTCCGTTGGTCAGTTGGGATAAGATCGCTATGCCACTGCTGGAAGGTGGCCTCCACATAAAAGACCTCAGGGAGCACAATATCGCTTTGGGGGGCAAGACCTTATAACAATAGGTAGCAAGGAATCCGGGATGGGCACATATTGCTGTGTGGAAAAAATACAGCTTTGGAAAGCATCTTTGCATCATGGAGAACTCTCAAGCTAATCGACATGGCTCCCCGATCCATCAATTGTGCAAGCGTGCTCTCCTACTACTGCATGACCGCTTGTTCTGGATTCCAGACAATGGGAAGCTGATCAGCCTATGGGAGAATAAGATCATGAACGCAGAAGAGATCGGGGATGATCCTGAGTTGTAGCAGCTAAGAACGTGGATGATGGCAGATGGTCAACGCACGATGTGGGACATTTCAGAGTGGGACAACAACTACTGGGTAGGGAAGAGGATAGAGATTCCTTCTCATTTGGAGCAATCGTGGGCCAAATTTATGGTAGCGCTAGCTGGGAAATCCCCTATAAACGCAAGAAAAAAAGACATAAGGGGTTGGGGTTCCTCGATAGGATGTTATTCCGCAACACAAGGCTACAGGTGCCTTAAGGCCATTTCCACTATCCCCTGCAGCCTTGCGATTCAGAAAGGGATTTGGTAGGTTAAAAGCATTCCGAAGATTGATATGTTCACCTGGAATCTGGGGCCCAACAATATCCTCACAGCTGAAAACCTGCAACGTCGTGGCTTCCACAGCCCCTCTCGGTGCCCTCTCTGTCAACAACAGGATGAAAATTCGGTCCACATCTTTCTCAAGTGCCTCTATGCTCGGTAAATTTGGAATGAAATCATGTTGATTTGGAACAGCAACCCCATCATCCCAATCACCATCATGGGTATGTTGTCTAATTGGAGAGACATGTTTCCTAAGTCCTTCCCCGGGAGATTCTGGCCAAACGAGGGGTGGATGATTATCCCTAAGCTCATTTGCTGGAAGATTTGGCTTGAAAGAAACAATTGGATTTTTCAAGAGAAGGCACTAAGCCAACAACAAATAATTGTGAAAATCATAAGCTTATTCAAAGAAATAATGCAGGCCAAGGTGAACCAGAAGCGAGTTTGTAGCTTAAACCAGCAAGGTAGGGATTGGTGCCATCAGTTGGGGCTAAACCTTCCCACTGGGCACAAAATGGAGAAGTGTAGAGAAGAATGGAAAATCATATTAGAGGATGATGACTTCGAAAAATGGAGAAGGAGCACATATATCCACACCATGTTTTTTGACAATGCAACAAAGGGGAATCTGGGGAAGGCTAGAGGTGGAGGAATTATTCGCTGCCCTTTAGACCAAATCATTTCCCACTTTGCCTAGGGTTTGGGGCTTACTTCGAACAATCAAGAGGAAGCCATGGCTCTCCTCCAAGGCTTGAAACAACTACAAAAACATGGAATCAAGGAGACTTGAGTCATTGGAGATTCACAAATCCTCATTGGCTTGATTGTGACAAAATCGGTCCCTAAAGACCTCCGTCTGCAACGGTTGTTCGCTCGCATCAATAAGCTGATCGTGTCCTTTGACAAACTTCAATTCTTTCATGTCCTTCAGAAAAATAACAAAGATGCGGACCTTGAGACCAACATTGTTGTCTCTTTACAAGCGGGATCTCTCCTCTGCGAAGAGGGGGATTCATGGGATCCTCTGCCTTAGCCGGCCCCTCTCCTTTGTCATGTATTTTTGTCTCTTACTGCAGCAGTTTGTTTGTATTAGAAGGTTTTTTAATCTTTGGGAAATTGATATATTGATTGTAAGAAGCAGAGTAGGTGAATTTTTCTTGATCGGAAACCCCCTAGACATTGGGTCTCTAGATGTAATACCTCCGAGCATAAGCCTCAGACCTTTTGAATCAATATAAAAATCACTGTTTCTGTTAAAAGAAAAAAAACTAAACAAATTCTATAAGTTTATTAAAGTTTTGAAAAAAAATATTACATTGAATATTTTTTTTTTTTTTTTTTAAATGTATTTTTTTTTTCTAATTGGTTGATGACAATTTTTGTGTAGTTTTAAATTGAATTGTCATATATAAAAATTATATTAAAAAATAAAAAACCTAAAAAAGTTTCTACTAGCCAAGTGTCATAATAATTTAGGCCAATACAAATACTTATCAATACAACTTGCCCAAAAACCATAACTCTTTCAAAATCAAAATATTTTATAGATATTTTATTTTAATTTAATCTTATAATATTTTTAAATGAAAACTTAATACTTATAATATAACAAGAATCTCATTAACTTATAAATAGGTTTTGTTGTAATACCATGGGCTACTTCCATGGCTTATCAATACCACTAGCCCAAAAATCATAACTCATTTCAAAATTAAAAATAAATAAATAAATCTAAATAATGTGGCTTAAACAATCACTTAGATAACCATATAAATCCACAATTAAAAGTTCATTAAAAATAAATATAAACAATATAAATTCAAAGTATGAAGATATTTATGAACACTCAAAAAAAGATATGGTAAATAAAAAAAAAAAAAAAAAAAACTAGAGATATGGTAAATAAATAAAACCTCTTTTTATACTTACACTAGAAGAGATATTGTAAATAAATATAAATATAAATAAACCATAGTTATGGTAAATAAATAAAACCTCTTTTTATTATTGTCCTGAGAGGCCCATTTTACAGCCCAGTGTGACCCGATGTGTAAGTATGCCGTAAGCCAAAAACAAAAAACAAAAAAAACTAAATAAAATTAAAAAAAAATAAATCTAAATAATATCGACTTAAACAATCACTTAAATAAACATATAAATTCACAATTAAGAATTCATTAAAAATAAATATAAACCATATAAATTTAAAGTATTAAAATATTTATGAAAACTAAAAAAAATATGATAAATAAATAAAAATATAAAAAGCTATTCTTTATCATAACGTCAATATTCTAGTCTTGAAGTTGTGGTACAAAGCTTTGCACCCTAAATTCTACTCGACTCTCAAAAATCACTCCTATAGCTCTTATGGACCTACATTTCTAACAGAATATGTGATGTGTAGTAAATCTCAAATTTGTAAGAGAATGAATCGCTCTTACCAAATATTTGGCATCACCCACACGAAATAAGTACTAAAAAATTATTTATTCTATGCTCACTTGTTACATTGTGGATCTTATAGCTAAACCTTGGATATATGTCCTTCCAATAATTGGATACCACACAAATTGATTTTAATTGGAACAAAAGACTATTGATTGAAGAGTTATTCAAACATTGGTGGTGGTCCATGCATTAGATGGGAATCAAATCATATTAAATGAATATTATCATTGCTGGAACTTGTGAAATATAATTACAGACGGCTAAAAAGTCACATCTCAAAAATATTATTGGTCCTTGCCATCTACGGCATGGGACAAATAGTAATCAGTTTTTTTAGCTTATATCGTTTTGTGCTTAAATAAAACCTTTTTACTCAAAGTTTTTATTTGATATTTCACAAAGCATTGTCTCTAAACCTATCAAATAGGTACAACCGATTTTTTAACTAATATAATTTTTTGTGGTCTTATTTTGCTTCTTCCTGAGGCACCAGTCTATATTCTCCACTTATTCCTTAAGTTAAAAGGGTGTGAACCATTCATATTTTTTCAAGTGGAAGTAATGTTAAGTAATGATAACATTACTTGATTATCTTTAAATTTTTACTTTATAATTGCAAAAATGAAAACCTTTCTTTGTTCCCTTCGATGGTCGGTTATTGATGGAGGGGCCACCGACATGTAAACAATGTGGCTATTAATGGAGTGGCAATTTGGCCACCATACATCTCATGTTGTCTAGGTTTAAAGCATGGGTAAATAGGTTGTAAACAATTTCTTCTTGAAAATAAGCTAAAATTTGAAGTTGTCAAAATATTTGGGCAAACGAAGAATTACTCGTCAACAAGGGAGGGAGATGAAGGTCTGCGTGTGCTGGCTACCTTTAACAATTTCTTGCTTCACCGCTTCCACATACTTCTATTCCTATACCTACAAACAGGAAAATGATGGAGAACCTATAAGTATAAATTTAGAGACGCAACTTCAAAGTAAATTTACCATAAACTTACTCAAATGCATCCATTTTTTTTCTTTAACTACATCCATTTTTTGTTGCATTATTGGTGATATTAATGAAATTCAACAAGAAGAGAACAAGGCTCAACATGAAAGACATCATCCACATTATATGTTATGCAATAATTCTTTGAATACTTTAATATGTTTTATGTTAATATTGCATTTGACAAAGAGTGAGGAAGGGGCTTCCGTCCTAAATAGGAATAGGGTGGTAGACTCTATCACCGGATTCCGTCGCTGATGCATATTGACCTACGATGTATGAACTAGTGAAGCTTTCTATTAAGCTTTCCTTTAATAGAGCACTTCCTTTATAGGGTAAGCAAGTGGCCAGAGCTCTCTAAAGGAAATTTTCCCAGGATTGTCTCATCAATTGTATTTTTTTTCTTTTACCCTAAAACTAGGTAGACCATTTCTATGATATCTCTGGATAAGTCAAGGAAAATAATAGCTTGAAAGGGCAATGTGATTTCTGGGAGGTTGGATTCCTTTGATAGATATCGTGATAACAGGTATTTCATTTGAGTTGGGGGCTTTAGTTGCCCATAGCAAAGGGATAACTAGGCACTTCCTTAAGAAGCATAAGTCGTTATGCTCTGCTTGCTTGCTTACCAGAAATTATCGTACCCCTCCTATCTTTCTCATGTGTAGCCCTGCTTGTTGGATGGCATTAATTGTGCAAGCCAAGGCTAGTGTGGAATTCCTTTAGTAGGAAAAAAATCCATATGAAATGGAGTTGAGAGTGTTCATATACACTCTGCACACTCTACTCTAAGAAATATCATTATCGGTCAAACGGTATTTACGCCTAACCGAGGAGACGTACATTTGTCTCCCTAAGACATCAATTTTGATCTTGGATCTTGCTTCTTGTTGTTGGAAAGACATAAAAATTGCTCAGATCGAACCCATATAATGGAGACCATATGGAGAACTACTAGCAGATGATCAATCCAAATAACCAATATGACCATGGGGATTCCCCAAAGATGAATTATCATATGAAAGGGTTGATTAACTGAAGTAGTTATGGAATGCCTAAATAATTGAGAAAGTAAACCTCCATCTCAGCGTTGTGCCTCCATCTGAACTAGATTACACAACCTTGATTGTAGGGATAGGATCTATTCATTATGGTTTTGAAAAGGGCTTCTCCATTGTGAGGTGGGTCTGTCCCTATGGTGGAATATGCATGTTGTTGTTTTTTCCTCTCAATATGTTATGAGATGGGTACTAAGAATACACAATATCGTGGGTAAGGGCGTATACATTAGTTTTGGTTTAGTGCAAAGGTAGGTTTTGTCAAGGTAAAGGAATTATTTTGGAAATCCTTGGAAGTAGAGGGAAGCCTCCCTTTGGGTGGAAGTATGGGAGGGTGGATGTCTCGACACCTTCGTTCGGTACATCTTTCCCTAGTCTCAATTGTAGTTGTCTCTGGATGGATAGAAGGATTGCATTGTATGGATGGAATGTATATCTTTATGAGTTGTTAGTGTCATCCTATGATGGAAGGTATCTACCTAGATAGGTGAGGCTCTACCTACTCATTTTGCGCACACAGGCATCCCAAACCCAAGTGGCAGGCAAAGCGTCCTAGACCTGATGGAGCGAATGAGTGAGGGGTGTTATTAAGCGTGCCACTATTCCCATTTGTTATAAAGAGAGCATGGGTTATAAAAAAGGAAAAAGTTACGCGCTTTGAAACCAATTCCAAGAAGAAGGGATTATCAATTCCATTCTAGGTATTATGGGTTTTTGGTCAAAAGTGCGCTTCAAACACATTTTCTTGAAAACTTTGGGTTCTTATAATCCACGCTATGGTGGGTGGGAAACACCCAAAAAACTCACTGAATTGATGACCACCATCTATCGCATGTGTAAGAAGGGGAAATAATATATAACCACCCCTGAAACCTGAACAAACAAAGAGCCATTTGCCTATGAAGTATTTCTCCAGCAGATCCTGACTCGTGGAATAAAAGTTCTAGCATAAACTTTGAAATCGCTTTATATTCAAGGTAAGTACTTCATATTCGCATATTTCTTAATGTAATCACTTTAACCAATCGTATTTACTCATATTACGATAGATATGCCTTGTGTAGCTACTCCTATTCCTCCTTATAGTGCATTGTACATAGATGGTGCAGGAAATTGATCCAATAAAGTATATAGAAAAAGTTCCAAGGTTGTGTTGATCAATCCCTTACCGCTTGCCTTTTAGGATACTATTTGATTCGCAAGACAAAGAAATAAGAAGTAAGAGGTGAGTCGAAGTACACCAAATAAATAAGTACAAAAACATAAAATGTCTAAAAATTGGAATAAAAGTTATGATACATACCCATGAAATACTCTCTTCCCTTCCTCTATTTTCAATGAACAACATACAAAAACCTCCTTCCACCTTATTTGAGGCCTGATTCAAGTGTGATATTTATACATGCAATGCAAATGCAAAGCTTCAAAACACATGGCTTCCTAGCGTATTCCAACATCAAGCACTGATTGAGCGGATAAAAAATATTCTGAAAAAAAAAAGTGCTCAGAATCTCCCAAAACCAGCACCAAATGGTAGATCTCGATGTTTTGATTCCAATGATGCTTGAATCGCCTCAATTTGACATCGTATGAGGAAGTTCTCACGTTCTGAATCTTTTGGAACACAACTAAAATGTCAACTTGCAGGGTTGACTGGGTAGTGTATGGATGCGACATGGCAGTCTCTATGATGAAATCATCATATAATTGGGCAGTATGGGAACCAATCAAAATTCGACACATGGACCTGTCGTATGTGGACATTGGGCGCATCATTATTGGTTGAACGCTTTTGGGATGGGCTAATCATAGACTGACAGGTGGCACAATCCTAGGGTGCCACGTGGTTCTCTGGATGAGGCTAAAATTTTTTAAGCAACCAATTGACTTCTTATGGTTTGAGTACACGACCTCCAACATACCAATAGACCACTCTACCGTTAGACCACATGTAGTTCTTGTTAAACATGGGTGGCAGATTTATATTTTTTAACATATGGTTTCGATAGTGGGGGAGAGTACATGACCGTCGGGTGTCCCCAACCAGCCCAACCCTAGGTTATATGCCAATTCCCATGACCAATGGTGAATTTTTGGGAAGGGCGGGGCATGTAGCACCCTACCCACGATTTTGTGTGTTGTGATGACCACGAGCAAAGGACACGGCAAGGGTGCATGCCCAAGGGTGTGGATTTTAGCATCGGACCACAATCATATCAATTGCCATGAGACCGGGAGTGAGGCTAAGGAGGCACATGACCTATAGCTGGAACCCCTCGGTCACAATATGCCCACATGACCAGGCAGGGAGTAGTGATATCGATGGAGGGGCTTCAGCCATATATATATATATATATATATATATATATATATATTAACTAAACAACACAACGACACACACATTAAATATTGTGGATTAAACCTAAGACCTATGTGTTTCAAATGGTCCACCTTACCAATAATCCAGAGAACCAGTTTGTTGAATTTTTTGTAGAGGAATTATTTGTGTAGAGAGTTTTATACGAAGATTGAAGGAGGAGGCCTATCTTGGCCATTTTTCAACCTTTTTGAGCCCAAGAAGAGACTACACAGGGGTTTTGGGGAATTATGGACACAATGGAAGTGTTATTTTTTCAATTTGAGAATTGTATGTTGATGTATTTTAACATTTAAACATACAATAAAAAGGGCCACCATTGGAAGTTGGATCTAGAGACGTAGCCTAGGAGGGGTGAACTCCGTCATCAATTTGATGTGTTTTGATGTTGCTTATTGTCCATTTTAAAGATTAAAAAGTCTGTAAAAATTTACTTTAGTTTCTATTCTTTTGAAATCATGATCCATTGCCTAAAAGACATAAATTAGCTTGCAAAACATTACATGAAACCTTCATTTTTAATTTCAGATCAGTTTGATATCAAAGCATGGTTTTTTTGAAGGTTTGAAAAATTTTGCAAGTTTTTTTTGAATGCTTCCAAGGTGTAAATTGAGAAGAGGACAAGGAGTACTCCACAATTCATGAAGAAGGACAAGTATAAGGACCAGAGTTGATGTTTCAGAATGAGAGAGCTTTAAGAAAGGCTTTCTATGATATGACCTAGATGGCGAAAGTGTTGTAAAATGAGAGAACAATAAGGTTGCAAGGAGAAAGTTATAATCAACCAAAAGGTAATGGTGGTAATGGGAGAAAACCTTCACCTCCACCTCCTCCTTCACCTCGATATACACCTCCATCCCCACCTCCTTTTTCGCCTCCTTCATTCCATATACCTACTCCTCCTACATCTCCAAAAGGACATGCTAAGTCTCCTTTGATTAAGCTTGATGTAAAGTTTGAATTGCCTATGTACAATGGGGAAGTAAATGTGGAAAACTTGGATAATTGGATTCGTCAAATTGAATTCTACTGTAGGATTCAAAATATTGATGATGATGTCACAAAGTTCCACATTACTTCTCTTCGCTCAGAAGGTGGGAGGTCATAACTCAAGGATATTGGAAGAAAAGTGATAAAATTGTCTCTTCTTGGAATTATTTTATAGTTGCATTAAGAAGGAAATTTTATCCATTAGATTACATTTAAAAATAAATTATGGATAGGAAAATTTTAATACAAGCTAAAGGTTAGAGTGTCCAAAGTTACACACAAGAATTTAGAAGAAGAGCTTTAATCTTGGGTGTTGATTTGACTTCACAAGATACTCTCCTTAAGTATATAGGTGAATTACATAGTTATTTGAGACATACTTTACTTATGTTTAATCCCACCAATCTATATGAAGTATGTGTTCAGGGAACTCAGTTAGAATCAAGAGGAAAGATTTTTCCTCGAGATTTCAACAAGAAACCTTTTAAATTTGGAGACAAAGGAAAAGGGAAGTTTAAGGAAAAGGAAAAAATAATGCTACTATCAAGAAAGAGGGAGAGAAAGTTACCTGTAAACATTATTCAAAATATGGCCATGATTAATATCATTGTTGGAAATTACATCCAAAATTGAGGCCAAACAAATTCAATAAGAAGGGAAAACAAAACATTATCGCTACAGCTCAACAAGATCTAGGATCTTATTCAGGTTATGAAACTAAAATCACATCCATGGGAATGAAAGGTATAGCTTCTAATGCAAGTACTAGTTCTTATGGTAAGCTTAATGAATCTCAAAATGATAAAGAAATAAGTGATCCTCTCCATATCAAGGTCATTACAAAACATACAAATATTAATACATTATTTGATAGTGGATCCCAAGTCAATATTATCTCTGAAGTGATTAGCAAGAAACTTAATTTAGAAACAAAACCTCATGAAAAACCTTACCCTTTGGGTTGGGTATATGATGATGCCAAATTACAAGTGACAAGAAAATGTAAACTCAGATTCACTATCACTCCTAATTTTATAGATGAGGTAGAGCTTGATGTTGTACCACTTGATATTTGCAGGATTGTTTTAGGGAGTCCATACTTATATGACTGAAAGTCCATATTCTATCACCATGAGAACAAATATCATATTTTTAAAGATGGATTTGAGTATATTTTTAGAGCACATCGCAAGAAGATGAACTTATCTCTTGTTAGTGTTGGTCACATGAAATGGCTTGTAAATGCTAGTAATAATTTTGTGTTGTTGATGATTAAAGTTAAATACATTGTTGAATCTGAAGCTTTCACACAATGTGATTCTAAACTCAAGCATGAATCGGTTGAATTTGTTAACACTTATGACAAGATGTTTCAAGAACCTGAAGGGTTACCTCCAATAAGAGGAATCCAACATGAGATTCAATTGCAATAGGATGCACCATTTTGGAATATCGACATGTATAGAATGTCATTTTTTTAGAATGAAGAAATTAAGAAGTAGATTCAAGAGCTTCTTGACCAAGGGGTAATCATTCCTAGTACATATCTTTGTGGATCTCCTATTGTTTTTGTTCCGAAGAAAGATGGTACATGGCGTATGTGTGTGTATTTCCAAGCTTTAAAAAATATCATGGTAAATAATCGCATCCTCTTCCTCATATTGATGATTTTCAAGATCAATTAAAGGAAGTTGATTATTTTACAACATTAGATTTGAGAAGCGGTTATCATCAGATAAGGATTGTTGAAGATGATATTTCAAGAACTACTTTCAAGACAAAACAAGGATTTTTTGAATGGTTAGTTATGTCGTTTGGGCTTTGCAATACACCTGCCACATTCATGAGAGTTATGAATGATGCATTGCGACCATTCCTTGATGATTTTTTCATAGTATACTTAGATGATATTATGATTTTCAATAAGGCTCGTGAAGAGCATGTAAACCATGTGAAACAAGTTCTAGATGTCTTGAAAAAGGAAAATTTGTATTTGAAGATGTCTAAATGTGAATTTGGAAAAACTTATTTGGTTTATTTGGGTCATATTTTTGGAGGTGTTAAATTAACGATTGATCCCTCCAAAGTTGATGTTATTTTTAATTGGCCTAAACCCGACAATGTAACAGAATTTAAGAGCTTTTTAGGAGCATCCCAATATTGGAGAAAATTTATCACTAACTTCTCATTCATTGCAGCACCATTACCTGCTTTGAAAAGTGTGAAATAGGTCTTTTAGTGGGGAGGCAAGTAGCAGAAAGCCTTCAACACTTTGAAAGAGAAAATCAGTACAAAACTAGTTCTAATACTTCTAGAGCTTAAGCAGCCATTTGAAATTCAAACCGATGAAAGCGATATGTTATGGGAGCAGTTTTGATGCAACATGGTAAGTCAATATGTTATCATTCTAAAACCTTTACCAATGCAGTAATTAACTATAAAAATTATGATAAAGAGTTGTATGCTTTGGTACAAATCGTGAAGAAATGGAAGCATTATTTGATGTGTAAAGAAACGATTATTCATACTGACCATCAACCTTTGCAATATTTACAATCGCAAACCAAGCTACAATAGGCTAGACATTTTAGATGGATGGGATTCCTACAAAAATTTCATTTGGTAAACCCTAGAATCCAAAGCTCTGATACCAAATGTTGTGAAACCAGCTCCAGAAATAGAAGAAAAGAGATATCAATGCCTTAGAAATAAGCCACTTTGAGGGGGAAACCTCCAATACATTACATGAATGAACAATTCTTGGATGATACAAATGACAAAACCTCCTTTCTATATATTGGAGTCCATGGGGCCACAATGTAATTCTAGCCGACCTAACAATAATAATGTAAGGGCACAATAATAACAATATGGGGGTTACAGGGGTACAATAATAACAATAAGGGGGGCTACACTAACATAATAAGGTACTACACTATTAATATAGGGACTTAACATAAGCAAAAAAGTTTCTCAATTACAGAGGTATTGTTATTGGGATCGCATGAATGAAATTGTATCAAGATATGTAAAAGGATGTTCTATGTGCGCTACTAGCAACCCAAGAAATAGGAAATTGGGTTTGTATACTCCACTTCCTATCCCTTCTCATCCTTGGGAAAGTATTTCTATGGATTTTTTAGGGGACTACCAATGTCTAGGAAAGGTCATGATTATTTATATGTTGTAGTGGATTATTTCAGCAAAATGTGTTTGTTGATGCCATGTAAGAAACAAGCTACACCTAAAAAAAATGCAAATATGTTCTTCCAAAATGTATGGGTTCATTTTGGGTTACCTACTTCAATTATTTTTTATCAATATTCTCGCTTTATTGGGAAGTTTTGTTCAATTTTATGGAAAATCATGGACACAAAGTTAAAAAAGATCGCAACATTTAACAGAAGTAGTGAACAGAACAGTAGTGTATCTCCTTCGAGGATATTGTGGTAAGCATCCTAAACTTTGGGATGAGAATTTTCATTACATCCAGCATGCCTACAATCATGCCAAACATTCATCTACACAAGTATCTCCATTTGAAGCTTGTTTGGGATGTTTGCCAAATTATCCATTGGATTTCATCTTTGGTAAAAATATTGCAATAGATGGCCATAATGATGTGGATAAATCCAAAAATTGTATTGAACAAATTCAGCTAATGTATCAAAGGGCACAAGAAAAACTGGAGAAAATTTAAGCCAAGTAAAAAGCAAGACATGATAAGCATCAGGTTGATCATGATTTCCAAGTGGGAGATAAAAAAAAATTGTACATCAACAAGGAAATACTACAAGGTGAAGGTAAAAAACTCAAGCCAATCATATATGGTCCTTTCAAAATCTTGGAGATGATTGAAAACAATTCTTTCCGATTAGATTTTCCACCTTACATGCAAATTTATTATGTTGTGACTATGGAAAAATTGAGATTGTATGAGCCTCTTATGATTGATGATCAAGAAGAAAATGTTCAGATTACATCTATAGAATATTTTTCTCCTGAATATTTAAATGAGTTGTTGGAAGACTCAATTATTGACGGGAGGATAAGCACTTCACTATAACAACCCAGGTGAAAAGTCCATGTTGAATGGGACACTTATTCCAAGTTGAATGTTGGGAAAAAAATCCTAGTGGTGTTCATTTGGTTTATTATGGCTAAGAAAATTGGCAAAGGTGAAGGAAAAGGCTTTGAAAAGGAAAAATGGTATTTTTGGCACATTTTTTTATGAAAATGATGGAAATTAGGAGAAAAGGAAGATGAAAGGTTACAGGTTTCATGTTAGGAGGAAAATGAAGGAAAATAATGGAAAATGAAGAAAATAGAGGCCTCTTCTATAAAAAGGCTTCTGAAGATCAGTTGGTACCTTTTTTCATTGCATTTTTTGGATCTCTCACATTACTCTCTCTCTCTCTCTCTCTCTCTCTCTTGGACACCTAGATTTTTTGGAGCATTTTTTAATTTGAGGAAGAAAGGCAAGAAAGTGGGAAAAAGGAGGAAGAAATCAAGGAGGAGCATGAATCAAGCAACTACAGTAGGATTCTTGGCAGTTATTGATTTTCATGTGTATTTTCCTTGCTATATTTGGCATGCATGGTATTACATGTGGTTCTTTTTTGTCTTGGCATGGTTTTTCCAGGTGTGACAATGCTTTCAGCCTAGCCTTTCCATTTACGGATATCCATGGTGTTGTGGAGCTCTTATGTTTTGGTTTAGCTGGATTACTGGATGGATTCAAAGTTGAGTGGGGAAGTTGAGTGGGGTGGATCTCTGAATTGATGTACCACAAAGGCCTAGTGGTCCCTAAACCGGACTGTGGATCACGGTAAAGCCACTGTCCTAGTAACCCGTGAGCCAAAACGTGGGTTGCGGTAAAGTCAGGATTGTGTTGCCTCGGTGGGCCTAGGAATCCTCAAACGGTGAATGGCGGGGTATATGCTAAATCCTAGAGGTGGTTTTCTATCCATCAGGCCTATGAATCTCAGGTTTGGGATATACGGTAAATCCTGGAGAGTATGTCTTAGTTTAGGGTCTAGTGACCCCTGATTCGGAGTGTGGGTTGTGGTAAATCTTGAGAGACTAGGAGACAGGAAAATTCCTCAAGGTGTAGGCAGAGAGAATCTGGTGATATCCATGCTTGTGTTGGTCTAATGATCGGGTATAGATCATGGTAAAGTTGGTTATGAAATTTTTATTGGGTTGGCCTAGTGATCCAGGTTGGATCATGGTAAAGCTTGATTTCTATTGATGAGGGCAAGGTGGATTAGCCTCGGGATGCCCTGGTTGGTTTTTTCGATTTGAGCCCCACATTCATGCTTGGAATATGGCATGGGGCTGATTGTCTAAAGTAATAATTGGCACAACCAATATATGGTCGGGTGGAATGTGGAAGTCCCATCCCCAGTTGGTTTTTACATTCAGTAATGAAGAGCTCATTCCTTTGGTGTTTGGTATGCAAATGTATTGGTTATTATGTGGATTCTATTTTTGTTGTATCCATGGTATTTCGATTGTTATCATATTGGTTATAAGCATGTATTTTATCAGTGATGATGTATGTCTCTATCCATGTTTTTACTTGTGAATTAATGCACATTGGATCTATGGTCAAATAGATTGTATTGCAGCTAATGATGTAAGGGCACAATGCTTCTTAGTGATTCTCAGATAAGTATGAGACCCCTATGTTTAAAGCTGATTTTTACACATGTAGATGCAATGTTTGTGACATGTTTGACGAAATTTATGTAAAGGCTAGGAGGGGTCCATATGAGTTCCTGGTGATGCGATTGCTTTCATACCTTTATTTTAATGTTATTTATCATCTCGTATAGTTTCATGAAGTTATGGGCAGTAACCTGGGCTCTGGGACTTGTTTACATATTGTTACATATTGAATGTGCATTGCTTGTTTATTCTAGGTCACATATGGGTCATGCTTGTGTATTTTCTTTGTATGCTTTCTTGTGTAATGTTATATTCTGAATATGAATTGGTCAGTCATGTTGGGTTACATGTCGTTTATGCTTGTGTATGTTATGTGCTTGTTATGGTGTATGATCAAGTTGCATTGGTATGGTTATGCATTAGGTCAGGTTGTATATTTGGTATGGGCATGCATCGATGACTGGACCCCCAACTTAAATGATGATTATGCGATAGTATACCATGTGTTATGAATTTATATGTCGTTATGATTTTGTATATACATGTATTACTCTGATTGGTTGATCTTGCAAGAAGTATCCTCCCCAAATTACACTAAGATATGTTGGTTTATTGCTATTTGGTTTAGCTGACATATTATGCTTGGCAGGAGAAAGATAAACATGGATAGAAAGATGCTAGATTATAAGGACTCTCCCTATGAGTTATATGAGCAGCATGGTGGGCACTCTTCTGTTTTGGCAGATACATTAAGAAGCCTAAAGGAAGAAATAAGGATTTGTAAGGCATACAATGATAGGATCATACAAGCACAAGAGAAACAAGTAGAGGTGAATGAAATACTTCTTCAAAGCTTGTCATATTTGCAGAAACAAGGGCCACTACGTATCAGTTATGGAAATGAGGAAAGAACTAATGGGCCATATGTTAGTAGGTCTCCCAATAGACACAAGTCAGATAGAGTAGACATAGTGAGAGATGGAAGTTTTTTGGACACTCGGAATAGGGGGGGTGATGAGTACAAGTACCATTCTAGTTCTGGTTCGGATAGACATCATGATCGTCATTGGTATCATCCTTATAGGAGGAGTCACATGGGATAATTTCTAAATGAATTCAAGAAATTAAAACCACCTACTTTTGATGGAGACTTGAAGAAACCGAAAGATGCAGAGGCTTGGATACTTGGAATGAACAAATCCTTTGAGTTGCATGAGTACACACATAATATGAAGTCCAAAATTTCTATCTTTAGTTTGAAAGGTTAAACGGACATATGGTAGGAAGATGTGAAGTGGTTAAGAGACATCAGAACAAAGGACTTGAGTTGGCATGAGTTCAAGAAGCTTTTCAGGAAGAATCATTTGTCAGAGAGGTATTACGAAAGTAAGGCTAAAGAGCTATATGAGCTAATAATGGGATCTATGAGAGATGAAGAGTACATGACCAATTTCTTGGAGCTATTGAGGTATGTGCCATATCTTACCGATGAGAAGGCTAAATTTTAGTGATTTTTTAGTGGTATTCCATTAGCATTCAAAGATCAGATTGAGTATGATGAGCCCAGTCACTTGAGGAAGTCATTGGGAAGTTGAATCATTGCTATGAATAGTGGAAGCGCAAGAATGAGTCTTAGCAAGGATGGAAGGGGAAAGAAAAATGTAAAGGTAAATGGAAGCCTAAGAGAGAAAGGCCTAATAATGCAGAAGAGAAAGAAAATGTGGCACCGCAAAAGAATTTTAATGCAGCTAGACAGAGACATATGCCACAACAGCAACATGGGGGTAATGGCATGGGATGGTTAGAATTTTGGACATGTGGTGAGGAGCATATTAAGAAAGATTTTCCACATAATCAAACAAGTAGGCCTAAGATATACAATTCACTAAAGGCACAAACCATTGGGGATGTTGGGCAGAGCATTCCTCGTATTTATGCAGCAGTGGATAATAGGCAAGCAAATCACCAGGATTCTATCATTAAGATGGGCGATAATATTTGTGATCACGTTATTTCTATTTTGATTGACCTTGGATATAATTATAGCTATTTTAGTCCTAGCTTGGTGGATAAGTGTGGTTTGAGTAAGGAAATACATGCATAATATTGGTTAGTGTAGTTGGCCACAGATACGAAGAAAATAGTTCACCATTGGGTAAGAGCGTGTGCATTTGAGTTAAATGGCATGCTACAATAGTGCACTTGAACATATTTACATTGGTTTCATACATTATGCTATTGGTTGTGGATTGGTTATACCTTCACAGGACCAAGGTACACTGCTATGACAAATTTATTGAATTCGTGTATGACAATGGGGAACCGAGAGTCTTACGGGGAAAGAAGAAAGCCACATCAGTTAGGATGGTGACAGCCATGTTGGCCAAGCACAGTCGCAGGAAAGGGTGTGTGATATTCGTAGTCCATATGTCTAGTGACAAAGGTAAGGAAGTCGAGGATGAAAAATTCTTGAGCAAATATCCAGTTTTGTAGCAGTTTCAGGATGTGTTTCCAGCAGAAATTTCTAAGTTGCCACCTCACAGGGAGGTATACTTTTCCATTGAGTTGGTTCTAGGGGCAGCTTCAGCATCAAAATCACCTTACAGGATGAGTACACCAGAGTTGGTAGAGTTAAAACTGTAATTGAAGGAAATGTTGGACAAAGGGTATATTAGGCCAAGTGTATCGCCATGGGGTGCACAGTGTTGTTCGTGAAGAAGTAGGATGACACTCTCAAATTGTGAAATGACTACAGGAATATGAACAAAGTGACCATCAAGAACATGTACCCATTTCCAAGGATCAATGATTTTTTTGATCAGTTGAAGGGAGCATCATTGTTTTCTAAGATCGACTTGAGATCGAGATATCATCAGATACACATCAAACATCAGTTCATCTACAAGGCCACATTCAGGACCAGGTACGGGAATTATGATTTTGCTGTAGTTCCATTCAGTTTGACTAATCCTCCATATGCATTTATGTGTTTGATGAACAATGTGTTACGTCCTTATTTGGAAAATTTGTGATTGCGTTCATTGATGATATATTGGTGTATTCTAAAAATGACGAAGAGTGTGTCGAGCATTTGACAGTAGTGTTGAGGTTGTTGAGAGAGCATCAGTTGTATGCTAAGTTCAGCAAATGTAGTTTATTTCAGACTGAGGTACACTACTTGGGAAATGTTGTCCCCAAGGAGGGAATTGTAGTAGATCTAGAAAAGATAAGGGCCATGATGGAGTGGGTAGCTCCTAGGAATGTAGATGAGGTGAGATCATTCATGGGATTGGTAGGTTACTACAGGAGCTTCATCAGGAACTTATCACAGATTTATTATCCTATTACATCATTACAGAGGAAAGGTAATAATTTTGATTGGACAAAGGAGTGTGAGGCTAGTTTTAAGCATTTTTTGACACATGATCCAGTGTTAAAGATTGCAGATCCAGACAACGAGTTTGTAGTGGGTATATATGCTTGCAAGAGAGGACTTGGTGGGGTCCTTATCTGTGATGTACAGGTGGTATGTTATGAGTCATGAAAACTGAATGAGCACGAGAAGAACTATCGGACACATGATCTTGAGCTAGCAGCGATCATTCATGCACTGAATATGTGGAGGCACTATCTTCTTGGCATGCGGTTGTATTGATGAGTGACTACATTGGGTTGTGGTACTTGTTTGAACAGTTGAATTTGAATTCCAGGCAGGCTATATGGTTGGGCATGATCAGCAAGTTTGACTTTGATATCAGGTACATTAAAGGAAAGGAGAACAAGGTCATAGATGTTCTTAGAAAGTGAGTATAGGTAGATCACTTAGCGTGGATGAGCTCCTATGGGACAGACTTACAGGATAGGATCTTGTAGGCAGGTCAATAGTATCAGAGGTATATGGATATTGTGCATAGGTTGTAGTAGATCACAGGTGTTGTTACAGGTACAGGTGCAGGTGTTTTCACATGTATAGGTACATGTGGTAACGGTACAGGTGTTTTCACATGTATAGGTACATGTGGTACATGTACACATGTACATAATTTGGATTACCTTCTCACAGTAGATGGATTGGTTAGATTTAGAGACATGATATACGTACCAAATAGCAATGAGCTCAATAAGGTGACCATGAGAGAGTTTCATGCGAAACCATCTTCAGTTCACCCAGGCTACCAGAAAAAATTGACTGCAGTAAAGAGGTTCTATTATTGGCTGAATCAAAAGAGGGATGTGGCAGAGTTTGTGGGCAGATATTTGGATTTTCAAATGGTTAAGGCAGAGTGTAAACATCTAGGTGGATTTCTACATTGCAATACCATAGTGGAAATGGGAGGTCATTTCCATGGACTTCATCACAGGTTTTCCTAAGAAAACTAGACATCATGATTCCATATGATGGTTGTGGTGGAAAAGTTAGCAAAGGTTGCACATTTCATAATGGAAAAGACTACATACTCAGTTAATGATGTAGCATAGGTGTTTATCGATACATAGTTAGATTGCATGGTGTTCCAAAGAATATTGTGTCCGAAAAGGATGCAAATTTCACTTCCAAGTTTTGGAAGGAGTTGTTTGCAGGGTTTGGTGCTGATTTGGCCTTCAGCACCTCTTATCATCTGCAGACAGATCGACAAAATAAGAGCATCAATGGGATACTAGAGGATATGTTGAGGATGTATGTGATGCATCAGCAGTGCAAGTGGAAAGAATATCTTCCAATAGTAGAGTTCGCCTACAACAACGGGTATCAAGAGTCATTGAAGATGAGTCCATTTGAGGCTATGTATGGGCATAGTTGCAACACTCTTATCAGCTGTAGTGATCCTCTTAATAGGATACTAATTGGACCAAATATGTTGGCAGAAATGAAATAGGAAATGCAGATGATCAAGAAGAACTTGAAAACAACGCATGATAGGCATAAGAGTTATGCAGACAGGAACAGGTCGTTCAAGGAGTTTCAGGTTCGGGATCAGGTGTACTTGCGTATCAAGCACAAGAAACGATCCTTGCAGATTGGATCATGTGCCAAGCTAGTATCAATATTTTGTGAACCCTTTAGGATCATTGAGAGGCTCGAACTAGTGGCCTATCGACTTGCACTACCTTCCACAGTGAAATTCCATGATGTTTTTCATATATCATTGCTTAAGAAATATGTTAAGGATGTTTATCATGTGATTGAATGGTCTCTATTGCAGGTGGAACCAAATGGCGAATTCCAGTCGGAGCCTCAGCATATATTGTATAAAAAGGTGCTCATGCTCTAGAATCAAGTAATAGAGCAAGCTAAAGTGAAATGGAAGCACTTTGGGCCTGATGAAGCTACATGGGATATGGCAGATCAGATACGAGCCATGTATCTATTAGGTCCCTATAATACTAATGTATCCCCTTATTATTATTGTTAGTGTAGCCCCATTATTGTTATTTTTGTACCCATGTACTCCCCATATTGTTATTATTGTGCCCCATAGAATCCACTATTGTTATTGTTGTTCCCTTACATTTTTATCGTTATGTCAACTCTAATTATATTGTGACCCCTTAGACTCCTATATATAGAAATTAGGTTTTGTCATTTGAATCATCCAAGAATTATTCATTTATATAATGTACAGGAGGTTTCCCCCTCAAAGAGGTTGATTTCTAAGTCATTGATCTATCTTTTATTCTATTTTTTGATTTGGTTGCATAACATTTGGTACCAGAGCTTGGGATTCTATGGTTTCGCTTCTTCAAACATGCCATCTTGGCATTTTCCATATAGATTTTTTTTCTACGAGGCTTCCGAAGATTAAATTTTACCATGTGGAGACGAAATCTTGTTGAACTTTGTGTAAAAAATTTAGATCTTGGTTCACTGTATTTTCGAAGATGACCTGAGGAAGTTAGGGTTTTTGCAAGCTCCAAAATTTCATCTCAGACAGGTGACCGAGAAAAAATCGTCATAATTTTTGTTTCAGGCATCAGATTTGAATTCTGTAAAAAGTGGCCGAAATTTCACGAACTGTGGTTTCTTGTGTATCAATTTAAGAGTTGAAGGTTGAAACAGGGGCACGCCATATAAGTTCGATCTACTAAATAATTCCATAATTAGGTAATTGTGGGAGATCGAGCATAACTTTATCTTGAAGAATCCAAATTAGGTCTGACATGTGGCATTGGAAATAAGACTCAGAGGGATACTACAAGACCGAAGTTCAAATCTTAGGGATCTGAAATCACAAAGATACATCAGGTTCAATATCGATTTCCTCAAAAGCAAGAAAAAGGTGTGTATTTTTTCTAAAATTCCATAACTTTTGTTTAACAAAATCAGTTTGAAATGATTACAAGGGAATATTGAAGCATTAATATCAGTATTGGATTCTAAAATGCCTCCCAAAAAGAATTCCACACCCATTAAGCCCTTAGAAATCTCTACTATGACGCATGAGGAGGAATAAGTGCAACATGATATATCAAAATTATGACACCAAGTTCAACAAATGTCGCTCTCGCAAAGAATAACCAAATATGAAATGGAAGCTAACATGGATGGTTTAAAGAATGGTTTCAAATTAGACATGGAAGGTTTGAAAAATGGTTTAAGATCAGACATGGAAGGTTTGAAGAATGGTTTATAATTAGGCATGGAAGGTTTCAAGAATGGAATAGAAGCAAAAATGAAAGGCAACATGGAAGACATGAAGAATGGTTTAAAAGTAGACATGGAAGGTTTGAAAAAGTTGCTACAAGAAATTATTACTAATGGAGAAAAGGTAGTAGATGAAACTCATGATGAGAAAAAAAGAAACGTTAATCATGATTTCATAGACTCTAACGTTGGATTGAAGAGCCGCCATATTCCAAAGATATGAGGAAGTTTGATGGCAAGGATCTGGTAACATGGATACTACAGATGGAGCAATATTTTGATCTCCATAATGTGCAACACACACAAAAGGTATGCATTGCAACTTTACATTTAGAACCCAATCATTTTGTATGGTATTGATGACTTTGTTCTCGTAAACAACTTGTCACTTGGTCAATTTTTATGGAGGAAATGATAGCACATTATGAAGATACAAAGAGAAATACCTTCTTTAGCCAATTGATAAATATCAAACCAAAGGGTTCAATAGCATGGCACATTGAGGACTTCCAAAAATTTAATATAAGGGTAAATGATATTCCAGGGGAGCATAGGATTGATGTATTCTTAGGGAATTTAAAGGATAACATCCAACATGAAGTTCACCTCTGGGAACTTGATTCATTAGAGAAGACATTCAAGTTTGCAAGAAAAATTGAAAGAAAAATTATGGCAACAAGGTATCCTACCACTCACAACTATAAATATGGAATTTTTGCTACTCTTATCCTTCCACAAACTACAAGGTTGACACCACAACAATTGGAAGAAAAAAGAGCAAAAGGGCTATGTTAATTTTTTGATAGAAATACACTAAAGGTCATAAGTGTGCTGAGAATAAATTATTTTACATAGATTGTGAAGAGGAGGAAGAAAAGGAACAAGAAACTTCAGAAGAAGAGGATATACACCATGAACCAACCTTAGATAAAGAATAAATCTTGTAATTATTTGGCAGGAATTACCACTCCTCAAACTCTCAAGATATAAGGACATATCAAGAAGGAAAAGGTAATAGTTTTGATTGTTTTAGGTAGTACCCATAATTTGATTCATTGTAAGATAGCCAAGGAATTGAATTGCTTCCTATATCCAGCACCAGAGTGTTAAATGATGGTTGAAAATGGAGGAACTATAATTTTTCTGGAAAGTGCCATAATATCAAGCTAACCATGGGGGAATAGTATTGAAAATTCCAACCCTTTATATTCCAATGGGTGGTGTTCATGTTGTACTAGGAGTCCAATGGTTACAATCCTTGGGGACTATAGCTTTTAATTTTCAAGAAATTTTCTTGGAATTTTTTTTGGGAAGGAAAGGACATTGAATTACGGGGTATTGTAGGGAAAGCAGGAAAGATAATCAGCTCTAATGTCATGATAAATTTTCTGAAGAAAGAACAACGAGGCATAATTGCACAATTATGCTCACTGCAAGTTCAAACATCAAAATTTGATATTCAAAAGTTTGTGGCAAAATGTTTGGTTTTCCAAAAAAATAAAGGTTAGCCAATTAAGACCCTAGGTCTATTACAACCTTCATCCATTCCAAGTCAACATTGGGAGGAGGTTTCAATGAATTTTATCGCAAGTTTACCCAATTCTGAAGGAAATAGTGTCATCATGGTGGTAGTTGATAGACTTAATAAGTATGCACACTTTTGTGCATTATTGCATCCATTTAAAGCTAGTATAATTAGTATTTTATTTATGGAAACAATAAAAAAGCTACATGGAAAACCAAATATTATTGTAAGCGACAGAGATCCCATTTTCATTGAAATTTTTTGGACAGTATTATTTTCTTGTCTGGGTAATAAATTAGCTCATAGCTCATCTTATCATCCTTAATTTTATGGGAAAACTAAGATAGTGAACAAATGTTTGGAAGGATATTTTCTTTGCTTTGTATCTAATAAACGAACACGATGGGTCAAGTGGTTACCTCTAGTTGAATGGTGGTATAACACTTCCTTCCATACTATCGCAAAAATGACCCCATTTATGGCACTTTATGGATATCATCCACCATCCATCACATCATCTTTAAGAGAAAATTCTAAGGTTAAAGCAATGGAATATCACATCAAGCATCAGAAACAAGTTCTCCAACTCTTAAAGGACAACCTCACATTGGCGCATAATTGAATGAAACAACAGGCATATCAACATCACAGCAAAATAAGTTTTGATGTAGGAAATTGGGAATTTTTATGGCTACAACCATACAAACAAATGTCCCTCAAGCAAGCTAAGAAGGATAATAAATTATCACCAAAGTATTATGGTACTTACAAGGTGTTGCAAAATATTGGTACTATGGCATACAAATTGGAGCTTTTGGCATCTTCCTGAGTGCACCCAGTTTTCCATGTTTCATGCTTAAATAAGGTTATAGGTGACAAGCTCTCAGTTTAAACAATATTTCCAAAACTTGACAAGGAAGGAAAAATCATATTGGAGCCTGAAGCAGTCACAGAAACAAGAACTCGACAGCTACGAAATCGATCAATTTCAAAGTATCTCATCAAGTGGAAGAACTTAATCGTCGAAGATTCATCATGGGAGGATGAGAATTTTATACAGAAGCATCCATAACTACTCAAGTGTTGAGGACGAAACTTTTTTGAAGGAGAGGGGCACGTTAGGTCCCTATAAGAATAGTGTATCCCCTTATTATTATTGTTAGTGTAGCCCCTTTATTGTTATTGTTTTACCCATGTAGTCCCCATATCGTTATTATTGTGCCCCATAGAAGCCCACTAATGTTATTTTTGTGCCCTTAGATTTTTATTGTTATGTCAACTTTGATTATATTGTGACCCCTTAGACTCATATATATAGAAAGTAGGTTTTTTCATTTGAATCATCCAAAAAAAATTCATTTATGTAATGTAAAGGAGGTTCCCCCCTCGAAGAGGCTTATTTCTAATTCGTTGATCTATATTTTCTTCTATTTTGTGAGTTGGTTACATAACAGTATCCTTTCTTGTTTTTTGATTGAGGAAAAGACGTTTTGGTGTGATGTTGGTATATGTTTTGATGATGTTTTCATATATGTTTTGATGTGATGTTCGAGTATATGTACATATGTGTATGGATTTAAATACCACCATGAGCTATGTTATAAGGCTCCAATAAGCAGTATGGTGTCATGTCATTATAGTTGTCGTGTTTTTATGATTTCATGTTGGTTTGATTTTCAGCAAGGTCATCATTGTAAATACTGCATCGAGCTATGTTATAAAATGCCATGGAAAGTATGGTTGCTTTTCAACTATTTTTCTGAGGTATATGTGTGGTTGAACACCGAGGACGGTTTCCCCCAAGGGGGAGGGTTCTGTAATAGCCCTAGTGAAAATTCCATGTAATAATGTTAAAAATAATAACCATGGTTGATGGGACACTTATTCCAAACTGAATGTTGGGCGAAACATCCTAGTGGGTGTTCATTTGGTTTATTATGGCTAAGGAAATTGGCAAAGGCAAAGTAAAAATGGAATTTTGGTACTTTTATTTATGAAAATAATAGAAATTCATAGAAAAGGGAGATGAAAGGTCACAGGTTGTATGTGAGGAGGAAAATGAAGGAAAATAATGGAAAATGAAGAAAATAGAGGCCTCTTCTCTAAAAAGGCTTCCGAGGATCATTTGGTACCTTTTGTCAATGTATTTTTTGGAGCTCTCTCATTACTCTCTCTCTCTCACATTCACTCTTGGACACAGAGTTTTTGGAGCATTTTGGAATTTGAGAAAGAAAGGAAAGAAAGCAGGAAAAAGGAGGAAGCAAGCAAGGAGGAGCAGGAATCAAGCAGCTACAACAGGATTCTTGGAAAGTATCTATTGCATGTGTATTTTCCTTTCTATATTTGACATGAATGGTATTGCATGTGATTCTTTGTTGTCTTGGCATGGGTTTCGCCAGGTGTGATAGTGCTTCCAGCCTAGCCTTTCCATTTATGGATAGCCATGGCATTGTGGAGTTCACATATTTTGTTTTAGCTGGATTACCAGATGGATTCGAAGTTGAGTGGGGTGGATCTCCTAATTGATATAGCACATCGCCTAGTGGTCCCTAAACCGGACTATAGATCATGGTAAATCCATTAGCCTAGTAACCCCTTAACCAAACTATGGGTTGCGGTAAAGCCAGGATTGTGTTGCCTTAATGGGCCTAGGAATCCTCGACTGGTGAATGGAAGGATATACGGTAAAGCCTAGAGGTGGTTTTCTCTCCATTGGGCCTAGGAATCCTAGGTTTAGGATATACCGTAAATCCTTGAGAGTATGTCTCGGTTTAGGGCCTAGTGACCCATGATTCAGACTGTTGGTTTTGGTAAAGCGTGAGAGACTAGGAGACAAGAAAATTCCTCAGGGTGTAGGCGGAGAGAATCTGGTGATATCCATGCTTGTGTTGGCCTAGTGATTGGGTGTAGATCATATTAAAGTTGTTTATAACATTTTTATTGTGTTGGCCTAATGATCCGGGTTGGATCATGGTAAAGTGTGATTTCTATTGATAAGGGTGAGGTGGCTTAGCCTCGGGATTCCATGGTTGGTTTTTTCGGTTTGAGTCCCACATTCATGTTTGGAATATGGCACGGGGGTGATTAGTTGAAGTAATATTTGGCTCAAACAATATATGTTCGGGTGGAATGTGGAAGTCCTGTCTCCGGTTGGTTTTTACATTCAGTAATGAAGTGTTGATTCCTTTAGTATTTGGTATGAAAATGCATTGGTTATTATGTGGATTCTATTGTTATTGTATCCATGGTATTTCTGTTATTATCATGCTGGTTATAAGCATGTATTTTATCGGTGATGATGTATGGCTCTATCCATGTTTTTACTTGTGAATGAATGAACAATGGATCTATGGTCAAATATATTGTATTGCAACTAATGATGTAAGGGAGAAATGCTTCTTAGTTATTCTTAGATAAGTATGAGACCCCTATGTTTAAATCTGATGTTTACACCTGTAGATGCAATGTTCGTGACATGTTTGACAAAATGCATGTCATGTTTAGGAGGGGTCCAGATGAGTTCATGATTATGTGATTGATTTTGTACCTTTTTTTAATGTTATTTATCATCTCCTACAGTTTCATGAATTTTTGGGTAGTGACCTAGGCTCTGGGGCTAAAATGTAGGTTTTAACCCTGAACAGAAATTATCTACACACGAATCTTATACCAGAAAATGAACAATAGCAAGAGAATAAAACATAAAACAGATAAACATAGAGATTTTCCCCTGGATCCCAAATTGGGACAACCAGCTTGATTTTTCATTATATTCCTTTTAGTGTTACAACACATATATATACATGCCGAAGCATACATAAACCCCAATCCATTAACCCTGGATTAGAACATAACTGTAGTTCTCTTGACCGGATCTACAAAATACCAGGGGTTGAAAACCATCGTACCCCAAAACCATGTGCAAACTCATGCAAAAAACATGGGTGGCTCTGCATATGAGTGGGACCGCATACCAAAAAAAATTTCGCCGGGGCATTACACCCGGCACAACGTACAGCACGTGGGGCTAGTCGTGGAAAGAATATAACACATACCCAACATAAAAAAGTGGCACAAATCTCAGAGTTGCAGGCACATAACTGACCATTTGGGGCGCTAGTCGCTACGTTTCGTTGGCATACCTGCAGCTATAGGCTCCCATCCTCTACCTTTCCTTGGCATGCCTACGACTATGGCTTAAAAGGGTCAAAATTCAGCCTCCCTCGAGGTTCAGGGGCCTGGAAGGTTGGGTCAACTCCTGAGGATGTTGTTGATGTTATGTAAGGTGTGTTAGTCTTGTTTTCATCGATTCCACTTCCTTAAGTTCATCTAGGAGGTTGAATCTAATATTAGTAGCCTCTCATCGCATGTTTACCTCGGTTGGCTGGTTACTTGGTTATATGTGGGAGGAGGGTGTTACATTCACGTAGAGGCAATGTGGAGTATATTTGAGTGGGGATCAATGGTACCAATCCAAGCAAATAAAGGTGGATAAGTATTAACAAAGTGAGGGAGTTTTACCCTCAGTTAATTTTTGATTAAAAATAGACTTTTGGTGGTCCAAAAGCTTCTAGTGGGGAGGAATGATCTAGGGGATCAAAAAAATGCTACAAAATTTAAATTGCTCAAAATCTCCCAAAATAGGTTCCAAATCGTAGATCTCGTTGTTCTGATTCCAAAGGTGCTTTAATCGCCTCATTCTGACACTGTATGAGGAATTTATTGCATTATAAATTTTTTAGCAAACAGCTAAAAAGTCAACTTGCATGGTTGACTAGGCAATGTACGGATGCCACGTGGTAACTTGTACGATAACATCATGCTAACATCATGTTGATAACATCAGTTGACTCGGAAGTATGGGATCCAATCAAAATTTGACACGTGGACCAGTCATACATGGACTTGTGGTGCACCATTATTAGTTGAAGGCTTTTAGGATGGGCCAATCACGAAGTGACACATGGCCCAATCCCATGGTGCAAAATGGCACCATGATGAGGCTAAAATTTTTTTAAGCGACTGACCAACTCCACAAGGTTTGACCATGCGACCTCCAACATACGAACGAATCACTCTACCGTTAGACCACATGTAGTTCTTCTTAAATGTGGGTGGCGGGTTTATATTTGTTAACATATGGTTTTTTCATTATGGGAGAGGGTCGGACCAATGGGAATGCCTGACCAGACTAACCCCAGGTTATATGCAAGTCTCGTGACCAATGGAAAATTTTTGGGGAGGGAGGGTCGTGTGGCACCTTTCCCATGGTTTTGTGTGTTGTGGTGACCATGGGAGGAGGTTACAGTCGTGGTGTAGGAAAAGAGCGCAAAGTTTAGTCTCGAACCACAATAATATCAACTGCCACGAGACTGGGAGCGGGGACAGGGAGGTGCGTGGCCTATGTCCCGAACCCCTCGGTCACGTATATGGCCACATGACCATGCAGGGAGCAGTGAAATCGGTGGAGGGGCTTCGGCCATTAAAAAAAAATTACTTATTAATTAAAAAAAATAACACCAAACACTCTGTAGATTGTGGATTAAACCTAAGACCTCTAGGTTTCAAACGACCTACCTTATCAATATGCCATAGAACCAGTTTGTTGCTATTTTTGCAAAGGAATCAGTTTTGTAGAGCATTTTGCAGGAAGATTAAAGGAGGCCTATCGTGGCCATTTTTCACCCTTTTTTAGCCCAAGAAGAGCCTACATAGGGGTTTTTGGGAATTATTGACACAATGGTAGTGCTATTTTTGCAATATGAGCAATGTATGTTGATGTATTTTGACATTTGAGAATATCATAAAAAGGGCCACCATTGGAAACTAGACCCAGAGATGTAGCCCAGGAGGGGTGAATTCCGTCATCAATTTGTTGTGTTTTGATGTTGCTTATTTTCCATTTTAAGTGTTAAAAATTTTGCAAAATTTACTTTAGTATGTGTGCTTTTTCAATCATGATCCATTGCCTAAAAGACATAAACTAGCTTGCAAAACATTTCATGAAACATTCATTTTTAATTTTAGATCAAGCACCGAGGCTCGTAGGTTTTTGCTTGGATTTGGATAACTATAATTTGTCACCCATTTCTTCTAAATGTGGCACTTACACCTTCATCAAATCTATGCAATTATGGCTAACCAATCCTTCTGATCACCATTAAAAATTTCAAGAGTGGGATTCAAACATACATTGCAAGAGCAAGGCTCCACAACTCGGGGCTTCTTGGTGTGTTCGAACATCAAGCAATGAGGCACGTAAGTGTTTACCAATACACAATTTCCATTCTGGGAACCCTGAATTTCAAGTTTTCCAATACACATCTGATAAATAGCCTAGTTTTTCTACACAGAGCCATCAATGACATGAGTTACAAGCTCAGCTTCTTGTAGTAAAGTTGAGGGAAAAGGTTCGCACCCTCTATTTCATGGAAGTAGAATCAGACAACAATTTTCAGAGGCATGCCAATGAAGACAAGTTTGATTTTCTCTCACCACATAGTTGTCTTTGTCGGAGGCATGAAAATAAAGACAAGTTTCATTTTCCCTCACCACTTGGTTGTACTTTTCTGCACTTTATGGACGTGCGTTCACAATTAGCATTAATGCAAAATTTGAAAGTCTTGTGGTTTCTGGAGAGACTGTATGGTTTTTCAAAAAAAAAATTGGCCCCTCAAGCGATGTGGGTTTATCCTTGTAGGTCGCGGTGATTCATCTATTATAAGAATCAATCCAATGTTGAGAAGTTAACGGAGGCTATCAAAATATTTTGGTTTTGCACAAGAAAAAAACTTTTTCAATATTATGGAGAACTACTAACTAATATATTTAAGATATTGGTAATACAATATATTTTCCATTGGAAAATTATGGTTTTAATATTTCCTTTGTCTATATGTCTAAGCATTCGCATAAATCTGTTTTTAAAATATGTGAATACACAATTTCCATCATAATTTCCACACGACTGTGTTTATATATATTCAAACATATTTTTTTTTTTAATTTTAATATATAACTATGTTATAAATCATTATTTTGATTGATGTATTGATATTTAAAGTTATCTGCTTGAAACCTTAGAATTGTTTTTCAAAAACAATCATTTATAAAATTATAAAGGGACTTCAATGAAAAAATAAAATACATTTTATTAATGCACTAGGATCTTAATGTATGATGTCAATGAACTAATACAAAGTCTAGAAAACGAACATTAAAATAATCCATTTTAATTTTACAAAATTTGAAATTATCACTTTCAATTTTATGAATTACAAAGATTTTTAAATTCGTTAAAATAGGCCAATTAGTTGAGATGAAGATCAACAAAACATAGTAACAAACAACTAAAAACTTTAAAATTAAACATGTTACTAAGGCTAATGGAGATGGAGACCCCATGACTTCACTTCCATGTGTTGTTCATAGCATTAAGTATCGTTGTGATTATGTATGGAGTTTTTGTGTTGTTCATAGGCAATGTTGTTGCATTTTGTTCTCACCAAACGCCTATTGTGCTTTTGGCAGCCTTTTGTATGATGATCTACTCTGGAACATGATAAACATAATATTCTTTTATAGAGAGAAATTATAGAATTCAACCAATAGTTTTTTATATATCAACTTAATGCATTATCCAGTCTTTTTTCATCTTTCCAACACATCAAAGAGCTACATTACTTATACGAGCAACTAACTACTACAATGTTGATCAAAGGAGTTTAACAATCATGTATCTACTTTGTGGCATAAATTAGTAGTGCCTATCAACAGGCTTTAACCCTTGTTAGGATATCCAAGCTAGAAACCTCATAAGATTGCATTGGTTTATAAAATTTCATCTCCTCCATTTTATTCATTATACAAATTGGTTATAGGTTTTCTTTTGCTTTTTTTTACATACCACTTGGTTCAGTTCCACATAGATGGAAAATCCATGTTAAAAATATTGTTGGATAGCCATATTTATTGTGCCTGTTAGCACTATAAATGTTAATAGTCTAACCGCCATTGTATCACTATTTTCAAATTTTTCTTGTTCCTTAGCCTATGTCAAAGTTCTAGTCATTTTCAATAAAAGCCAAAAAAGAGTCTCAAAACCAAAAAGATTTTTAAGTTTTATAGGTGGTATTGTGTCTTAGGTTCATAAAATAAGTTAAAACTATTGTTTTAACTTAGGTTAGTGTCGAAAGTTATTGGTCATTTTTGTAATAAAATAATAGTTTCTCTTTCTAGGATAATAGCTACCCCTGTTTAAGTTTCATTGGTAACACAGTGATAAAAAAGGGCAATTATTTCTCTGAATTGAAGGTTACATTGGTGACACAGAGAAAAGGGTGGCTATTTCTTCAGGATTATGTCTTCATTGGTGACACAGAGAAAAGGGAAGTTATTTCTCTGAAGTTTGGTTACATTTCAACACAGAGATAAAGGCAGCTATTTCTCTGAAACTACATAAGGAGCTGCAAGGAGTATTTTCAGGGAAAAGATCATTCCTCTTTTAAATTGATTCAAGATACTCTATGTTATGACATGATTATTCTTTTCAAAAGAGTAATTATTTTTTACTTAGGAGAAATATTATAGGTGAATGGTTATATCATTAATGCAACTAACCTATAGCTACCTTATTAAGGCTAAAGTGGATATTAAGGTAGAAGGTATCAATTATTAAATGATGCAATGGAGTGTTATGTGTTATGGGGTGACTTGGCGCTCGTATTTGAATAATTTCAAATCATGCCATTACACCATACCATGATTAAAGGCGCAGATTCAGAGGGTTAGGTTCATTGTTCTCATGACCAAGGTTCTCTGTGGAGGTTACAACTAACGGAGTCACATCCTCCAGTAACCAGTTTATCTTTCCAAAGCATAAAATCAGGACTGCGTGTAGGGTTTTACCTCCAGGTTAAATAGTTGTGCGTGAAGAGGGAGCTTAGGTGTTGAAAGAATGGGAAAAGGTGGGAATTTTAACTGGTCTGAGCCAGCAAACACCAATTTTGTTGATGCTAGAGCAAAGCCCCAATTTAAGTCAACAGGCTAGTATAAGTTTTTTCCATAAAATTTCCGAAGAAAATATAGCTCTAGCACAGGCCTTTGCCCGAGAGTTTTGATGGTGAGAAAGTCAAGCTTGGGAACAACACTTTCAAAATCTCTGAAACCATCATAGCGAGAGATACTCAAACCTCAGCCACTGGAGAACGTTGGTTCAAGAAGAAAATTGCAAACAAAATTAATTCCCTTCCTCAAACCTGAGCATGTGAATATCAAATGGACCCTAACTGTGCATATTTGTTGTTTTAGGGTAGAATGGAAACATGTAATAACCACTGTGTGATGCTACATTACTTGTGAATGTATATTATCCTCTGTCCACCAATACCAAATGAGATTTCTCTCTCATATCTCAGGTGCCAAACCTTTGAATTTTCCTTTATTCCTATACAAATCCTTTCTTAAAATGTCCTTGAAGTTGCAGAAAATCCCTAACTATTCCCTGCATAACCTCTATCATCACGGTTTAATTAAAATGTTGATTGTCTATCACCTTAAGATGAAAAATACTACCAGGGATAAATTCCTAACAGAGGAGGGATTTGGAAGTATCAACTGTAGGAGGAGGGTAGAGAGACCCAAGAAGAAAAATTCCCATGAACAAACTGGCACAACACCTGTGCCAAACAGTTCGCAGCCAGCTCGGTCTATCCCATCAACTAGTAGGAAAACTAGAAGTTCAACTAGGAGAACTAGAACTGAACCTGTCACTCCCATACCCATGGTACGACCAACAGAAAATATTTATGTGAGAAAAAATTCAAAGGAACCTCAAACTTTAGTAGCATTCATCAGAGAACATTCCATGAGATTCAATCAAGGGAAAACTCAACCTAGCAAAGGAGTTAAGTCTACAGGTGAGGAAAACAGAGCTTCTTCCTCAAGATATAGAGGCATAAGAAAGTGGATCCTAGGAGAAGAAACTCCATAGGAAGCCAGCCCTGAAGTACCAGTTCAAGTACCAATTCAAGCACCAGTTCAACATCCTATTCTAGTTCAACACTCTATTCCAGAAGTTGTAAAAGAGAAAGAATAAAACAGGGACACCCCTTTAATAGAGGAACCAACACTAGCTCAGTTGTTTTCTTCCCTCAAGACATCTAAGACATCTACCAGGAGAAAGGATAATAATATCATTCACTCTTATTCATCCTTCGAAGAAGACAACACTGATGAATATTTCTGAGAAACATAGTATGAAGAAGTTTAGTCTAGTAGTATGATGCAGAAGAGAAGAAGGGTTTCCTATATTCCTAACCCATACCTTAAGAGGCCTCACACTAGGCCTAAAAGCAAGCTTAGACTGAATAGAAAACTTATTGCTAATCCTAAACTGAGAGATGAAATCATCAATGTTGATGAAAGCCCAGGAAAGGAAGCTAAGAAGACCAGAGCTCAGAAAAAAAATCATATAGGAAAAAGAACTAAAAGGCTCACTAAGGCAGAGTCTCTCAAAATCTTTGCTTCAATACTTGATTTTATTTAATCCTTTCAGGAGAGGCTCACACATTTTTTGCTTAATCAACAAACACAGCTATTTTCATAATTTTTGGTAATAGCTACCTAATTCTGAAAAGGGCAGCTATTATTTCCTGAGTTTTTATATGAAGGGAGTGGAGGCAGTTTTTGTTCAAGTCTTGAAGGATGCTACTGAGGAGTAATCACATGCATACATTATCAATAGAAGAAGTTGCTGCCATGTGTCAATTGATCAAGTTCCTTGCTAAATTTTAGAATTTTGTTTTGCACTCTTTGGGGAAACAGCCAGATGTCATCTTCAACTGTTAGTTGCACTTTTTGAGGAAGTGGTTGTACCAGAAAAGAGAAGTAGTCTGCCAGCAGCTTGCCATGTCATTCCAGCCACTTCAAAATATAGGCCATCATGTTGTTTATTTTATTTATGTTTCACTGCTTTTTATTAAGGTTATGGATAAGCCTTGCCTTATGTATAGGAATGTAATAAGTTCTTTAGAAGAGATTCACACTTTTTGTGAAGATGTCAGCATAATATCTCTTGTATATATATGATGAAACTCAATGGAGAAAAGGTTCATGGTTTGTGAATCTTATACTCATGTGATCAATGTATTGTTTTTAGTTAATGATATTGAGAAGACTTTTAAGGACTTATTACCAATTTGATATGTGTATTGTTGATTTTTCTTATGTGTTTCCACACCTAAATCTCTTCAGTTGCAGTTTGTAACTTCAAATAATGTTGTATGTTTTTATGAACCTCTTGATGTGACATGTATCTTATCAATTTTTATCAGTCTTACTCAGTGAGATTTCTTGATGAGATATGTATATTGTATGCTTAAAGAGAATTCCTTATGACAGTAACTTTTATGATATTCAATAAGATTTTTGTAAGTCTTGACATAGCCTTCTCTTGTTGATATATTTTCAAACTGTTTCTTGTGCTATTTTTCATCAAAGCAGTGGATTTCTGCCTTGCAGACCCACTGTCTCTTCTATTATTCCACACTTTCTTCCTTCCATAGACTACAAACTTATCTTTTTCTACCATATCAAGTCTCAATACCCTCATTAGTATGACAGTGGATTTGACTGAAATCCATTTTCAGTGATTGAGAGCTTAAAACACCTACCAATTATATAATCCAAATCATTAAATTGACCTAGATCTTAGGATGCGACTGGTCAAGCACTTGAAGAATTCTAAGTGTTGATTCCAACGCTAACATATTTTGGTGCGTTGGTCGGGAGACAAAGGCCTTGAAACAAAGTATTCTCCCGAGTCTCCTGTTTTAAATTGTTGATGATCATTCTTGATGGTGAACAAGAATTGGTGACTTGAAGAAGACTCCAAATTGGTTCACCTAGCAACTCCACATAGAGGAAGAGGAGTTTCAAGACCTCCTACTACAAGGAGAAACCAGAGATCACCTACTATGACTCCAGTTGCTGACCAGAGAAGATCATTAAAGATGCAAAAGGAAAATAGAGATCAGCTAGAGCCACATCTCAGTCAGTGAAGAAGGTACATAAAAAGTACATTCCAAAGCAAAATGTACCCTCATTTACTTTAGAATCAAAATAATTTTTAGTGTCAAAAGATTCTGCTGAAAAAAAATCTCAAGTTGAAATTGCTTCTCTAGAAAACAAAGTAGATGATGTTAACCTAGGCTCAGCTGAAATTTTCTCTCATTCATCATTTATTAAATCTGAGATAAGTACTATTCCAGTTAAAGAAGAAAAAACATATGTTTTAAGTGTTAATAAGGAATCACAAGACTTTGTGCTGACAGAAGGGGAGTTAGAACAAGTATTGGAAATTGCACCTTTTCTAGATAGGGATGTTTTGACTGAAGAAGATTTTAAAACCATTCTAAATTTCCTTCAAACTCATCCTGAATATCAGTCTTTTTATACCCCTCAGCAAGATTATTTTCCTTTTTCTCGAAATCCAGCTGTTGGGTCATCCTCTACTCATCCAGTAGAAGGGAATGTTCCTGAAGGCCTAACTTTCAACTTATCTGACTTTTTAGCTCAGCAAAATAAATTTGAAGATACTTCATCCCCTCAAGAGACAATATTTGAATCTGATTCTTATGTAGAAGGTGAAACCAAGACCTCCTATGTTCATCCCTTTGAAAATCCACTGTTTTCAATCCCAAAACCCGAAGAATCAGCCCAAGATTCCAATTTTTTGTTGTCCCAAATCATATTCAAAATCCACAGATTGTAATTCCTAGTTCCCAAACAACTACATCAACCATTCATCCATCAATTGTACATCAGCAAGCCATGGCTCAGCCTCCCCTTACAATGATGCAGCAGATAGTTGTTGCAAGATATGCACCACTTGCTCATCCTCAACCTTTGCATCCTCTTCCTCAAGGGGATTAGATGAAATACCTTCCAAAATACACAAGGGAGGGAGAAGGAGTTTCTGATGAGGAAAATTTGGTTTCTTTCTATAGTTATGCTGATAACTAGAACATTGAACATGAAGATGTCCGGTCAAGACTCTTTATTCAGATCTTGGATGGAGAAGCTCGTAAATGGTTTAGAAGTCTGCCACCAAACTCAATAACAGGAATAGATGAATTGGAGGAACTATTTGTGAAACAATGGGGTGATAGAAAAGACTATGTGTATTACCTTACAGAGTTTGGAACTCTAAACAAGAAGACTGATGAGTCATTGGCTAATTTTACAAAGAGGTTTAATAAAATTTATCAAAAAATTCTTGAAGAAAGTAAGCCTCCTAAAACCACAGTTATGACAACTTTTGCCAATGCTTTAGATTCTAAGTTTGCTTGATGGTTAAGGGATGAGAAAGAACAAACATTGATGGATATGCAAGAGGCTACAATTAGAGTGCAGTCTAATCTTATGGCTTTAAATAAATTGAAAATGGAAGAGGATAAAGAATCAAAGGACAAAAAGAAAATGAAAGAAGAAAAACCTTCTTCCTCCAAAACTCTTACAGCAGAAGAAAATATTGATCAAATGTCCAATTTGATCAAAGAATTTGCCTCTATGATGAAAAAATTGGAGTTAGAGAACAAACCAGCTGCTAGAGCCAATAGAAATCAGGCTCCCTTCAAAAGGCCTTTTTAGCCTCAACTCTTACAACGCCCAAGGAGGAATTTTGATGATCAAAATGTTTAGTCTCCTTTGAATAATTTTGCTGAAGAAAAGCAACAAGAACATGAGGAAGAAAATGAAGACATAAACCTTATAGGAGAAACATCACAATCAACTTGTTTGACTTTGCAAGAATATGAAGACCAGTCAAGGATATATCTATTTTCAGATGATGAGAATTCTCAAATTCATACACAAAATGATAAAAAATAGCAAGAAGCTCAAAACGTAAATTATCCTCTGAGGTCCAAACGTCATGTCCAGCAACCTCAACAAAAATCAGATTCTGACAAACAAACTGTTAAACAAAAGGCCAAAGTCAGTGATGTTCCTCCACCTCATAATTTTTCCCCAATCATTAAAAATTTTGTAGAAAATAAAGAATTAGCTCCTCTTTATTTTAGTTTCAAATCAAAACTCAATAAAATCAAGATCCCTGTCCCACTTCTGGAATTGTTGAAAAATCCAGCATATAAAGAGTCTTTTAAAAGCCTGTTACAACCACATCTCGCTCGTGATTCAGTCAATCTTGAGGATGAACATCCTAATATTTACTTAGGTTTCCATTTCCAAGACAAAAATGATGATAATTCACCACCTTTCTATCTTTCACTCAATATACATTACAAATTGCTGCATAATTGTTTATTAGATTCTAGGGTTTCTCACAATCTAATGCCAAAGAAAGTGATGGCTAAATTAGTATTAGAAATCACTAAGAAATACCATGACCTATACACATTTGATTCTAAAAAATTCAAGTGTTTAGGAGTGATTAAAGACTTGGTTGTTTCTCTTACCCAACTTCCTATGAAAATTTTAGTGATGGACATAGTAGTTGCAAACATGCCTTCTAGATTTGGAATGTTGCTTTCCAAATCTTGGTCTAAAAAATTGGGAGGCACCCTTCAGATGGATATGTCATATGCCACAACCCCAGTGTTTGGTATAGAATTCAGGAGGTTGTGAAGGGAAACGCAAATGGAACATATCATCAGTGATCAGCATAATCCCTCAAATCATCCTATATATGCCGAGGAGAAGGAATTGGGGCCATCCATATTACACCTTGCTGCTGATGACAACAATTTCCAGCCTAAAATCAGTGAAAAAAAGCATTTGCAAGATATAAATGAGCAGCATTTAGAGGGAGGACAGATCTGGAAATTATACTTTGATGGAGCCTCATCAAGAGAAGGATCGGGAGCTAGTGTAGTTATCATTTCTCCCACTCAGCAAAGGGTAACTATATCATATAAACTGTAATTTTCTACCACTAATAACATTGTTGAATATGAGGCGCTTGTTTTGGGTATGAAGGCAGCGGAAGATTTGGGAGCTAAACAACTAATTACTTTTGGTCATTCATAATTGGTGATAAGGTAGGTGAGAAACAACTATCAAGTGAAAAAATCCAAATTGAAGAATTATAGGAATGAAGTGTGGGACTTGATTGGGCATTATTTTTCAGCATTTAGTGTAAATTTTTTCACTAGATAGAAAAAGCAAATGGCCAATTCACTAGTTATTGCTCCTAGTAATTTTAAAGTTCCTCTATGTTCAAATAAAAAACAGACCTTATATTCCTAATAATATCAAATACTGGCAAATATTTGAAGATGACAAAGAAATTCATAAATTTTTGGAGTGTGTTGAAGAGTTTGCAGACATTCAAATTGATGATGAGCAGGACATTTTTGAAAATCAAAACAGTAAGTCATTCAAAGAGACCATGGTTGGGAAAGACATTATTGATCTGAAAACTGACTACATTCCTAAAGGCCTAGTTCATTTGGAGAGGTTGTTTGACAATAATGATGTATTTTTAAAGCCTGAAAATAAATCTAATGGAGAGAATACAATTGACTACAATATTGGTACAGAAGATCAGCCAAAATTAGTTAAAGTTTCTAAATTTCTTTCTCTAGAAACTAGAACAATATATGTCAAGCTGCTGAAACAATCTTCAGACATTTTTTCATGGTACTACAGTGAGTTGAAGACCTATGATAGAGGTATAATGGAGCACAAAATTCCTCTAAAAGCATAAGCAAAGCCTGTAGCACATAAGATAAGGTATATCAATCCCATGTTGCTCCCTATCATTGAAAAAGAAATAAGAAAATTATGGGAAGCAAAAATAATTCTACCTTTAAGATTTTCTAATTGGGTAGCTAATATAGTCTTGGTTCTAAATAATAATTCCGAAATAAGAATTTGTGTTGATTTTCGCAATTTGAACCGGTTCTCATTGACGGATAAATATGCATTATCCAAGATGGATTATATTTTGCATAAAGTTGTAGGCTCCAAGAGATTGTCAATGATAGATGGTTTTTCAGGGTATAATCAAATCTCAGTTGATAAACAAGACATATAAAAGACAACATTTACTACACCCTGGGGGACATTCATGTACAACAAAATGCCATTTGTTCTAATTAATGTAGACACAACATTTCAACGGGCAATGGATATTTCCTTTGCAGGAGAAAAAGACATATTTGTAGCCATTTACTTGAATTACATTACATTCTTTTTGAAATTAGATGAAGATCATTTGAAACATTTGAAATAATTTTTTGACAAATGCATAAAATTTGGTTTGTCCTTGAACCCAAAGAAGTCATGCTTTGTTGTTAAAGAATTAAAATTATTGGGACACATTGCGACAGAAAGTGGTATTTGTATTGATACAGGGAGAGTTGATTATATTTAGAAGATTGGTTTGCCAAGGAATAAAAAATAATTGCAGTCATTTTTGGGGAAAATTAATTTTCTGAGGCGCTTTGTCCCAAATTTTGCAGAGCTGATCAAACACATAAATGTCTTGCTTAAAAAAATTGCAGAATTCAAGTGGCGAGATCAAGCAAAAAAATATTTTTCAGCAATCAAGTTTGCCTTGACTGAAGCTCCAGTTTTAATCAGCCCTGATTTTGACAAATACTTTATGATTTTTTCTTATGCTTCAAAAGAGACAATTGCAGTTTTTTTGTTACAAAAGAACAAAGAAGTTTTAGACCAGCCTATTTCATTTTCCAGTCGTGCTTTAAGAGATGTTGAATTAAAGTACAAATTGACTGAAAAACAAGCATATGCACTAGTTAAGGCTTTAAAGTCTTTTCGAGTTTATGTGTTACATTCAAAAAATTTTGCTTTTGTGCCAAATATCACTATCAAAGATGTATTGTTGCAGCCAGACACAGATGAAAGGAGGGGAAGATGGTTAACCAAGATTCTAGAATTTTATATTGAGATCAAACCTACTAAATTGATAAAAGGACAAGGCTTAGCTCGCTTTATGGCTGAATCTAATTGCAAGGCTCTAGATCTGAATATCGAGGTAGCTGACGAAAAAGATGGAGAAGGTATATCTAATTATCCTGAAATCTTTCATTCAAATTGGCATAAATATATAGTATACTTTTTGTTAGATTTCAGTTGTCCCCCTAAAATGGAGAAGTAAAAAAGGAGAGCTTTTAAATTGAAAGTTGTTAAGTATTGCATGTTGGAAGACCATATTTACTGGAATGGCCCTGTGGGAGTTTTATTAAGATGTGTAGATGAAGCCGAGTCACAGAATATTATGTCATAGATACATGCAGGGGTGCATGGCAGACATTTGTATTGGAAATCTACTACAAACAAAATCTTAAGAGCTGGCTATTATTGGCCAACTCTTTTCTCTAATGTTTTTTCGAAAGTCAGGACTTGTGTTGAATGTCAAAAATTTTTGGTAAGCAGAAGCTACTTCCATTACCTCTTATTCCTATTTCAATAGATGTTCCTTTCTAGCAGTGGGGGTTAGACTTCATCGGCGAGATTCATCTGCCTTCATCAGGACAACATAGATGGATTCTTACAGCTACAGAGTATTTTACTAAGTGGATCGAAGATGTTCCAACTAGGAATGCCACTGACACGATAATAATCAAATTTATGTTGGAAAACTTTATGTCTAGATTTGGTTGTCCTCAGAAATTAGTGACTGATAATGCAATGGCTTTTAAGTCTACTAAGATGAATAGCTTTTGTCAAAGATATGGTATTGAATTTACTCATTCTACACCTTATTACCCTCAAGGTAATGGGTTAGATGAGTCATTCAATAAAATATTCGTGAGAATCATTAAGAAGATGTTGCCTTAAAATAAGATAAATTGGGACAGTCATCTAATTCATGCTCTTTGGGAAGACAGGGTAAGTGGCAAAAGATCAATTGGGATGTGTCCTTTTCAACTTGTCTATGGTATTGATGTTGTAATTCCATTGCAATTAAATCTTCCTTTTATGAAGTTTCTGCAAGATGAAATTGATGATGAAAATCTAATTCAAAGGAGAATGTTGCAGTTGATAGAATCTCATCAAATCAGAGAATCACTAATGGAAAAAGTACAAAAATATCAGACCAAAGTCAAATGTGTTTTTGACAAAAGAGAAAATCAACAATTATTTCAGTAAAATGATTTGGTGTTGCATTGGGATGTCAGGAGAGAAGACCATGGAAAGCATGGTAAGTTTTATAATTTATGGTTTGGGCCATTCATAATTGCTTAAGTTTTGGAAAACAACACATTTCTGCTCAAGCATCTAGATGATGATCAGCTGACTGGAGGTCCAGTTAATGGTCATTTTCTTAAAAAGTTATATTTTTGATAAGTTAGTTAGTCATTCCATTGTAAATATCTGGAGTGATGTGTCAATAAAACTCCATTCCCAATGTACTTGTGTCTATAAATATGGTCAATCTTGAGTCCAGTCAATCAAAGGTCAGTTCAAGTCATAAGTTCTTAAAGTTTTATGAGTCCTTAAAGTTTTAAGGCATTGAGTCTACAGTCCTTGAAGCCTCACAGGGAGGACTTCATCCCCAATAGGAGCCATTTTTAGCGCTATAAATGTTAGTATTCTTACCGCCATTGTATCACTGTTTTCAAATTTTTCTTGTTCCTTAGCCGATGTCAAAGTTCTAGTCATTTTCAATAAAAGCCAAAAAAGAGTCTCAAAACCAAAAAAAAATTTAAGTTTTATAGGTGGTATTGTGTCTTAGGTTCATAAAAGAAGTTAAAACTATTGTTTTAACTTAGGTTAGTGTCAAAATTTATCGGTTATTTTTGTAATAAAATAATAGATGCTCTTTCCGGGATAATAGCTACCCCTGTTTAAGTTTCATTGGTAACACTTTGATAAAAAAGGGTAGCTATTTCTCTAAATTGAAGGTTACATTGGTGACACAGATAAAAGGGCAGTTATTTCTTCAGGAGTCTATTTTCATTGGTGACACAGAGAAAAAGGCAGTTATTTCTCTGAAGTTTGGTTACATTGCAACACAGATATAAAGGCAGTTATTTCTCCGAAACTGCATAAGGAGCTGCAAGGAGTATTTTCAGGGAAAAGATAATTCCTCTTTAAAATTGATTCAATATCTTCTATGTTATGACATGATTATTCTTTTCAAAAGAGTAATTATTTTTTAATTAGAAGAAATATTATAGGTGAATGGTTATATTATTAATGCAACTAACATATAGCTACCTTATTAAGGTTGAAGCGTAGATTAAGATACAAGGTATCAATTATTAAATGATGAAGTGGAGTGTTATGTGTTATGGGGTGACTTGGCACTCATATTTGAATCATTTCAAATCATTCCATTACACCATACCATGATTAAAGGTGAAAATTAAAAGGGTTAGGTTCATTGTTCTCATGATCGAGGTTCTCTGTGGATGTTACAGCTAACAGAGTCACATCCTTCAGCAACCCGTTTATCATTCCAAAGCAGAAAATCAGGACTGTGTGTAGGGTTTTACCTCCAGGTTAAACATCTATGAGTGAAGAGGGAGCTTAGGTGTTGAAAGAATGGGAAAATGTGGGAATGTTAACTAGTCTGAGCCAGCAAACACCAGGTTTTTTGATGCTAGAGCAAAGCCCCAATTTAAGTCAGTAGGCTAGTATAAGTTTTTTCATAAATTTTCCAGAGAAAATGTAGCTCTAGCACAGGCCTTTGCCGAGAGTTTTTATGGTGAGAAAGTCAAGCTTGGGAGCAAGAATTTTAAAATATCTGAAACCATCATAGCCAGAGCTACTCAAACCTCAGCCACTGGAGAACGCTGGTTCAAGAAGAAAATGCTACAAACAGAGGTAAGTCCCTTCCTCAAACCTGAGCATGTGAATATCAAATGAACTCCAACTATGCATATTTCCTATTTTAGGGCAGAATGGAAACATGTAATAACCACTGTGCAATGCTACATTACTTGTGAAGGTAGATTCTCCTATGTCGACCAATACCAAATGAGATTCCTCTCTCATATCGCAGGAGACAAACCTTTGAATTTCCCTTTCTTCCTATACAGATCCTTGCTTAAAATGTCCTTGAAGTTGCATAAATTCCCTAACTATCCCCTTCATAGCCTCTATCATAGGGGTTTAATTAAAATTTTGATTGTCTATCAGCTTAAGAGGAAAAAAATTATCTAGGATAAATTCCTAACAGAGGAGGGATTTGGTAGTATCAACTCTAGGAGGAGGGTAGGGAGACCTAAGAAGAAAAATTCCCATAAAAAAACTGGCACAACACCTATGCCAAACAATTCACAGCCAGCTCGGTCTATCCCATCAACTAGTAGGCAAACTAGAATTTCAGCTAAGAGAGATAGAACTGAACCTGTCACTCCCATACCCATGGTACAGCTAGGAGAAAATGTTTATGTGAGGAAAACTCCAAAGGAACCTCAAACTTTAGCAGCATTCATTAGAGCACATTCCATGAGATTCAAGTAAGGGAAAACTCAACCTAGAAAAGGAGTTAATTCTACAAGTGAGGAAAACAGAGCTTCTTCCTCAAGATATAGAGGCATAAGAAAGTTGATCCTAGGAGAATAAACTTCATAGGAAGCCAGCCCTGAAGTACCAGTTCAACACTCTACTCCAACAATTGCAGAAGAGTAAGAAGAAAACAAGGACACTGCTTCAGTAGAGGAACCAACACTAGCTCAGTTGTTTTCTTCCCTCAAGACATCCAAGACATCTATCAGGAGAAAGGATAAGAATGGCATTCACTCTTATTCATCCTTCGAAGAAGACATCACTGATGAAAATTTCTCAGAAACAGAGTATGAAGAAGGTCAGTCTAGTAGTATGATGTAGAAGAGAAGAAGTGTTTCCTATATTCCTAACCCTTACATTAAGAGGCCTCAAACTAAGCCTAAAAACAAGCTTAGACTAAATAGCAAATTGATTGCTAATCCTATACTGAGAGATGAAGTCATCAATGTTGATTAAAGCCCGGGAAAGGATGCCAAGAAGACCAGAGCTCAAAAACAAAAGCATACAGAAACGAACTAAAATGCTCACTAAGGCAGAGTCTCTCAAAATATTTTCTTTAATACTTGATTTTATTTAATCCTTTCAGGAGAGGCTCACACATTTTTGGCTTAATTAACAAACGCGGCTATCTGCATAATTTTTGGTAATAGCTACCTAATTCTGAAAAGGGCGGCTATTATTTCCTGAGTTTTTGTATGAAGGGAGTGGAGGCAGTTTTTGTTCAAGTCTCGAAGGATGCTACTGAGGATTAATCACATGCATACATTATCAATAGAAGAAGCTGCTGCCAAGTGTCAATTGATAAAGTTCCCTCCCAAATTTCAGAATTATGTTTTTCACTTTTCGAGGAAACAGTCGGATGTCATCTTCAGCTGTTAGTTGCACTTTTTGAGGAAGTGGTTTTACCATAAAAGAGGAGCAGTCTGCCAGCAGCTTGCCACATCATTCCAGCCACTTCGAACTATAGGCCATCATGTTGTTTATTTTATTTATGTTGCACTACTTTGTATTAAGGTTATGGATAAGCCTCACCTTATGTATAGGAATTTAATAACTTCTTTAGAAGATATTCACACTTTTTTGTGGAGATGTCAACATAATATCTCTTGTATATATATGATGAAACTCAATGGAGAAAAGGTTCATGGTTTGTGAATCTTATACTCATGTGATCAGTGTATGTTTTCAGTTAATCATATTGAGAAGAATTTTGAGGACTTATTACCAACTTGATATGTGTATTGTTGGATTTTCTTATGTGTTTCCACACCTAAGTCTCTTCAGTTGCAGTTTTTAACTTCAAATACTATCGTATGTTTTTATGAGCCTCTTGATGTGACATGTATCTTATCAATTTTTATCAATCTTACTCAGTGATATTTCTTGATGAGATATGTATAATTAATGTTTAAAGAGCATTACTTGTGACAATAACTTTTATGATATTCAATAAGAATTTTGTAAGTCTTGATATACCCTTCTCTTGTTGATATATTTTCAAACTGTTTCTTAAGCTATTTTTCATCAAAGCAGTGGATTTTTGCCTTGCAAACCCACTGTCTCTTCTTTTATTCCACACTTTATTCCTCCCATAGACTACAAACTTATCTTTTGCTACCATATCAGGTCTCAATACCCTCATTAGTATGATAGTGTATTTGACTGAAATCCCTTTTCAGTGATTGAGAGCTTAAACCACCTACCAATTATATAATCCAAACCATTAAATTTCCCTAGAGATTAGGATGTGACTGATCAAGCACTTGAAGCAGTCTAAGTGTTGATTCCAGCGCTAACAATGCCAACACTTACAACTGTGGCATGTATTATTATAATGTGCATTAAGTTTCTTCAAAAATAATGTTTGCATGTGGTTCGAGAAGTGCATCAAGGCACAGTGAAAGTAACATTTGGCTAGACTATCATGCACTCTCAGAATTTTGTCATCTTAATAAGAAAGAGGGATATTTATATTGAGAGGCAACTAGTGGGTACTATTTACATTTTTGGGGGAATTTGGATAGAATAAGAAGTCCCTGGGTGGAGGTATTTTCTCCATTGTTGAAGATATGTTATGTTTTGTGTATATGCATGAAGGACAAGGATGGAGCTATATATAGCATCAAATATTAAGCAAAGAAATAGAAATATTATCTTAGATTGATTATACTAATTCAAGTTCCCATCACTTTCATTTCTTCATCCCAAGCAGTGGGACGTTGCTTTATACATACACAAGCAACAAATCCATTTTTACATGCACAACAACTCAATTTTTTAAACAAAAGTCAAAAATTTTATTTTGCACACAATTGTATTGTGATTTATTTTTTTATTGGTTGGAATCATTCCCAATAATTCTAAGTGCAAAGTAAAATACAATATTAGCACAAAACAAGATGATAATTGTCAAACCAAGTTATAAGAATACAGTATGATTGACAAAAGCAGAACATTAGGAAGTCCAAGAGATATTTTATAGAGAAACAAAGGTAACATAATCAAGAACACAAAAGATTGAGTGCAAAAGAAAATGCAATATTAGTACACAACAATCCCAATGAGCATGTGCACACTTATAATGCACTTGAAAGTGCATACATAACCTCTATAAATCGAACATGCTAACAAGTTTTTAGCTAAAAGCATTGAGATGGGTGTCATGGTCATGTATTGTATCCTTAGATAAAATAAAAATAAAAAAAATTACAATGTAGTTGTTTCCTAGTGTCAAAGCTTCTCTGAGGTAAATGGAATTGCATGGAAGATATGTTAATCTCTACAATTATAATTACATGTTATATTCATGATGTTAAATTGCATTATATTTGGAAATATTCAACATCAAGGGAACTTAGTTCAACATAAAAAATTGGAATAATAGTGACAATTGTTATTTTTTATTATACAAATTTATTTATCAAGTTAACTAGAGAAAACAAAAACAATTGACACTGGAATTTTCCTTGTGCCAGAGATATCCCTTGTTAAATATCTATAAATAATATAAATAAAGATAATTGAACTAGAAAACACTTCTTATATTGGCACTCTTATTTTTTACCTCTGAAATCTATGCCAACCAGACTTAAAACTAAGCGGAAACAAGTATAAATGCGTCAACCATAATTATAGTGTTATAGGAAGAACCGAGTCGTTCACTCAAAATAACAAAGGGATTAATCCTTCCAAAACGTTAATTTGGATAAAAAATTATTAGTTCCACATATAGAAATGCAGCCTATGGGGAGAAACAACAACACACCATGGAATCTACGCATTCTGAACAGAATTATTATTGAACAAATTATAAATTTGAATAAATTCCAATACTAGAAGAAGAAGAGGCAAGAGACAAATCATGTAACTGATACAGAGGAAATCTTGGGGTTAAACTACAAACATGCATAGCATATACCCATCAAGGTAATTTTATCAATCAACTGAAATGGGGCTTACCAAATCTATAAACTTATGTGTGCCTCCTTTTTAATTTCAAAACCTAGAAATGGGAGAATGGAATATTAAATACAAGTCTTAAAGCCCCCACAAAATAAGAAAAATTACACTTCCTACTCGACAAGGACTTGTTGCTTATCAACCCATATTGTCAATTCATACTTAGTCCTTAAACTCGACCTGGAATAAGTTTGAACAAGCCTTCATAAATGAGTAATCTCATAAACTCACATATGCAATAACATGTATTTCAAATTGATCGACAAAGAACTTGAACATATTCATATATTCACTTCAAACTTCATAATAAATTATTAAAATTATAGTGATCCATAAATACTACATAACCACATCACTATGCATCTACTAGTGGATCATTATAGCTTATATAATCCATGTATTACACTATCAACTTGTAATTCTGCATTAAGACCTTGTAAATAGATGAATTGGTAAATCTATAAGGGTTAGCTTAATTGGTCAATTATTCTTTGCCAAAGCACCTCGCCAATGGGAGGTCATGGGGTCAATATTCCTCGACACCCTTGGGGTTAGGCTCTGCTAGTAAGCTAGCAAGATGTGATCCCTTCGGGTCATTTGTCCCATTTTCTCCTTGGAAAATTTAAAAAAAAAATTATATATATATATATTCTATTAATTAGATTTTATTCTAGTAGTATTAATAAAAATTACATCAATGTTTATTTGTTCCTATCAATCGTATGTTATATTTTTAGTCAATGTAACTAGTTAAAGACATGAATATATTAGTAATCTTGATTCAAGATATCATGAAGTGCTTTATTGATAAGTAAAGTGTGTTATTACGTCTCACGGTTAAAACTAGAATGAAAAAACGTTCCAAACTAGATCTAGTAACATCTAAATTTTTCATTGCTTATAAGTATCAAATCTATGAATTTTAAAAGTAATTTATTAAGAAATCATCATAAATATATACCACTTTTTTAAGTAGTAATGAGTATATATTTTCATTAAATTTGCGGTTGGTCACAATAAATACTCGGGAAGTCATTACACTTCATCATTTCCAAAGGGTCCTTCAAAGAGGAACTGTTTATCAAGACTAGATAACTACTAACCAAAAAAATACAATATCAGTCTGGCATGCATGGATTCTAAAAAATTGAGACAAAAAAAATGAAAATTTACAATAAGCTGCCATTACATAGGAAAAATGGGGTCTTCATCAGTTGATTTGTTCAAGTCGAAATTTAGATTTTCCTCAGTTGGGCCTAGAGGAATTTTGGTAGAATTATAATTCTCTACAGTGTTACCATTGTTTTGGAGATCCTCATGTTGTATTCTGATAGCATCAATCTCATCATGTTGACAAGAAGATATGAGGTTTAGAGACTGAAGCTCCTCAATAACAATAATTACGAGATTATCTTGTTGGAGAATTTTTCATTTTAAGTCTATAATTTCCACGTGGATAGTCTCCAAGGGATTTTTTCTTACGCCGTTGGGAGAATTGCCAAAGGAGCCTAAGGAATTAATATTAGAGGACATGGATATCCGGTCATAGGGGAAGCTAAGAGGAATCCAAGGGGGAGTAGATACAGTGTTGTGATAAATGCAGGCGGAAGAAATGAAGGGTCGAAGGGTTGTGATGAAGATACAAGAGAGAAGGGGAATGAATAAGATCAGAGAATTCCCAAACTGAGAGCCCAAGAGAGCGCAGGGAGCACCTTGAGTAACAAGGAAGGGAATACAGAGGGGCTAGGCACGGGCTAACCATGACAAAGCAGGGGAGTGAAAATGAAATAGATGTTAACCAAAGAGGTGCAAGAAATACACGACTAAAAAATTCACCACATGACCATAATCAAACCATAATAAATCATAATTCGAGCAACAAAGACATACCTTGAGATGCCCAATTATGTTGAGCCAGTAGAAGTTGAAGTTGAACCATGCACATTCTTTGTTTCTAATCACTGTAGAAGTGGTCCTCACAAGATAATTTCTCCAAATCGAATTGTAGGGATGGGGGAGCTAGAGTCTCATGCCACTTATCAAAAAAAATCTGTCAATATAAAGGGGCTCATTATATAACCACCTGGAACAAAAGCACACACATGTCATGAATCCTAAAAATGGGAGGATCCTAGGTGAATCGAGAAGGCAGGGAGAGAAGGACTTTAATGGAGGGTAAAGCATTCTATAAAAATTGGAGGGGTCGGGCCAAGCCATAATTTTACCTATGGGGAGATAACCTTCCTACGCTAGACCCATCTTGTCATAATTAAAACTCCAGAGATTTTTTTTCTTCAAAGCCACCAATACGAAGGGTGGAGGAGTTGGGATCAATGCCTTATGTAGTACTTTTTAGGGGTGAACTTGGAGGAATATAATGGCCTCCCACACATGATATTTGTGTTCTGTTATTGCCACGACATCGACCTTCAAGGCCTTAGGAGTTTTCATTTTATTATTGCTAAGGATTCAAAATTTATTCATACGAGGGTGGATCCAATAGGGATACATAGGACAAGGAATGGGCATGTCAAACTTTGGTATGGGGTATGACTCCTCGTTTCCATTGATTTCTTGCTGGCCTACAACCAATAAGCAGGCTAAGTTTTCTTGATATTCGGCCTCAAAGTTTTGATTATGGAGGATGTGAAAGAGAAAATGAGGGAAAGAAGCTAAGAACATGGTTAATGAGATTAAGGAGATTTTCATGAGGATATGTGTCATTGATCAAATGTTGGATATTGATCATAGAGTCTCCCAGTATGATAAGTTCTAGGATTCCCATATCGCAAGCTAAAGTTAATCCCAAAATAAGGCCATAAATATCAGCTTGACTGTTGGTTTTCTTACTTAAAACCCATGAATATTTAATTTCATTTTTTCCAGCAGGATTAGTGATAATCCCCCCCTCCTTCCACCCCCAATATATACCTAAAATTTAATAACTTTTAATTTTTATATATATACTGCTATGAGAGCTTAGCTTGCGCTTTGTATTGTTTGCTTGGTAGTCAGCCTCAAAGTTTTGATTTTGGAGGATGTGAAAGAGAAAACGAGGGAAAGAAGCTAAGAACATGGTTAACTCTTTTAAAGAGGAGATTAAGGAGATTTTCAAGAGGATATATGCCATTGATCAAATGTTAGATAGTGATCATAGAGTCTCCCAGTATGATAAGGTCTAGGATTCCCATATCGCAAGCTAAAGTTAATCCCAAAATAAGGCCATAGATATCAGCTTGATTGTTGGTTTTCTTACTTAAACCCCATGAATATTTAATTTCATTTTTTCCATCGGGATTAGTGATACTCCCTCCCCCTCCTACCACCCCCAATATATACCTAAAATTTAATAACTTGTAAGTTTTATTGTTTTCATAATATTAAAAAGGAGCAACACCTATCATACTCTCACACATTTATGTGTATATAAGAGAAAAAAAAAAAATATATATATATATATATATATATATATATATATATATATATATATATATATATATATATATATATATATATATATAAGTGAAGGCTTAGTTTTCACTTTGTATTCATCAGCATTATAACTAACTAATATTGTTGATGAATACAAAGTGCAAACTAAGCCTTCACTTTTGTGTGTGTGTGCGCGCGCGCGCGTGTGTGTGTGTGTGTGCTCATTGTTCCTTCCCTTTAATAATAATTGGTAGCATGGATGATAGAAGTATTAAGTAAGTCATGAATTTGAATATATATATATATATATATATATATATATATATATTGGCTCTAGTATTTCATTTATGTATAAAATTAATACAATATTAAGTTAAAAACTAGCCTAGATCCATCTTAACTTTGGATCTATCAAGTGTCGAGAGGGATCAAATCTTTTGAGGTGCAAATCATTCCTCAAGTTTTGCACTTAAAAAGTAGTTTTATACCTTGATAAATTTGATCTCTCTTAGCGCTTGATAAATTTGGAGTTAAGATGGATCTAGGTTGGTAGTTAAATATCATATGTATAAAACGTCAATGTCTTAACTAAAAAGACACTAAGTGTTAAAACTTGAGAAAATAATGTAATATTTTTAAATAAATATAATACCTTATAATTTAAAGTAGAATTTAAATTCAAAACTAATCATTTTTAATGGAAATTCTTAACTAATTCTTTAATTAAACATAAAAAAATTAGTCCAACTCTTTAATTAAATATTGAAAAAAAAATGGTTAATTGGAGTTATTTTGGGTGGCTGGATAGAATGATTACTATCCTAACCACTTTGTTTCAATTTTTTGATAGTGACATGTTGAGCTTTGATGCCTTCATGAATATTGTTAAAATGTCTTAGAGCTTGAAAAAAGACTATTAATTATGGGTTGGCCCAGTACCAACAACCTCACTCTCCCTTTTAAGTTGAGAAAAAAGTTGATTGCTTTGCACCTTCACAATACTTTCTAATGAACTTGGATGTAATTAGAAGTTGAGTTTAATTGTATTAGTGTAACAACCCTAGTCAAAATTCCATATAATAAAGTTAATAAAGGATAATAACCAAGGTCACCGAACATGTATTCCAAGCTGAATGTTGGGAAAAACATCCTAGTGTGGGTGTTCATTTGGTTTATTCTGGCTAAGGAAATTGGAAAAGGCAATGGAAAAGGCTTTGGAAAGGCAAAATGGAATTTTTGGTAATTGATTTATGAAAATAATGGAAATTAGGAGAAAAAGAAGGTGAAAGGTCACAGGGTGCATGTGAGGAGGAAAATGAAGGAAAATAATGGAAAATGAAGAAAATAGAGGCCTTAGTAATAAAAAGGATTTTGAGGATCAATTGGTACCTTTTTTCAGTTCAATTTTGGAGCTCTCTCTCTCTCTCACTCTTGGACACTTAGAGCACTCTAGAATTGGATCAAGAAAAGAAAAGGAAGATCAAAGAGGCAAATGGAAGCAAAGATCAAGCAAGGAAGAGTAGAATCAAGTGGCTACAGTGGGATTACTTGCAGGTATCAATTTTCATGTGTTATTTCCTTTCTATATTTGGCATGCATGGTATATGCATGTGTGTTCTTGGTTCTCTTGTTTTCATTGGCATGGGTTTTCTAGATGTGACAGTGTTCTTCAGCCTTTCCTTTCCATTTATGGATAGCCATGGTGTGGTGGGTCCTCTTGTATTTAGTTGAGGTAGATTTCCAAATGGATTCAAAGTTGAGTGGGATGGTCTCAGGATTATACATAAGGCCTAGGAATCTCGAGATGGGTTACACGGTAAATCCTGGTTGTGAACACCTCGATTAGGCCTAGGAACCCTTGACCGGTGAATGGCGATATACATGGTAAAGCTCAAAGGTGAATACCCTTGATTAGGCCTAGGAATCCCTTGATCAGTAATGTCAAGATATACAATATATCCCAGAGAGTGGTGACCTCGTAAATGTTAGAGTCCCTTGACCGATAATGGTAGGATACATAGTAAAGCTGAGAGGTTGAGACGGAAAAAATCCTCACAGTTTAGGCAGAGATATCTGGAGGCATCCATGCTTGTTTAGGGCCTAGTGATCTAGTGGGGATTGCGATAAATCCTGGTTGTATTGATGAGGGTTTGAGGTGTAGGAATCCCTTGGTGGATATACAATAAATCCTAACGAAGTCCTGGTTGGTTTTGTTGTGAGTCCCACATTCATGCTTGGAATATGGTACAGGGGTGATTAGATGAAATAAAGATTTATTTTAACCCAATTTATGATCGAGTGGTTTGTGGAAGTCCCTAGCTTGGTTGGCATATGCATTCATTAATAAGAGTTCCTTCTCCCTTGGTATTTCATGTGTAAATGTATTGGTTCATATGTGGTTTTTATGGTTGTTATATCCTTGTTATTTATGTTGGTTATGAGTATGTTTTATGACAAACTTGATGTATGGCTCTCATCATGTTTTGATTAGAAAATGAATGAACAATGAGTATTTGACCTAATATATGATAATGCATTTATTGTGAAAATCCATCCATTCTTCTTGACGATTCTTAGATAATTATGATACCCTTATGCTCAGATATGTTATTATGACTTCTAGATTACATATTTGTGACATGTTTGATGAAATGCATGTCATGGCTAGTAGGGGTCAGATCAAGTAATTGTACTATTGATTGCATTATTAGCCTTATTCCATTGTTATTTATCATTTTTTAAATTTTCATGAAGTTTTAGGCAGTGGCCTGAGTCCTGGCCCTAAAAAATTGGCACAGAATCTGGGATTGCTAACTCAAAACTGCATGGAAAATTCCACAGTCAATGGCATGCCTTATTGTGGGAGCGACTCGAAGGCCTCAATCACATGCATGGATTTTCATGGGAGTGTTTGAGGGTCCATATCAGAAAAATGATAATTTGTCTTATGGGTTAAGCACATGCAAGTGTTGGTTGCCTCTTGGAAGGTTTGTAGCTCCTAAGGAAGGTCAGAATGGTTTTGTTTTTTTGGTTCCACTTCCTTATTGTACATGGGGATTTGAATCACATCATAGTAGCCTCTCGTCACATGTTTGCCCCAATGGACCATTTAGCTTAGGTAAATGTGGGAAGAGGGTGTTACAGAGTAGTATCAGAGCATGCTTCACCCTTGGACTAGATGGGTGGTGTGTTGGTCATGCATACATGTTGGTTGCATATGTGTTCTTTATTCTTGTGGTTTATGTGCTTGTTGTGTATGCATGATGGTGTTCATGGTTACAATTGTGTCACCATGTGAAATATGACGGTGCTATGGTCATATGTTGTTATTCATATATTGACATGGTGATAGTTGTCGTGTGTGAGGTCATCGTATGTGGTCAGTATGGGCATGCAATAATAATCGAACAATGGTTGAAATGATGTTTATATGTTGTTATGATTATGATTATACATGCATCATGTTAGTCTGGTTGATCTTACAGACGAGATATCCTCCCATGAACTATACTAAGGTATGTTGATTATGTTATGTTTTGGTTTTAGCTGACATGCTATACTTGCAGGAAAGAGATCAAAGATTACTATAAAAATGGTAGACTACAACTCACGAGATTCTCCCTATGGATTAGATGAGCAGCATGGTGGTGGGAATTCTTCTGACTTAGCAGACACATTGAGAAGCTTGAAATTAGAAATAAGAAGTTGCAAGGCAGATAATGACGGGATCATTCAGGCACGGTAGAAAAACGAAAAAGTTAATGCAGTAATCCTTCAGAGTTTGTCAAAATTGTAAAGATAGCAACTGCTTAGGATCATTCATGGATATGAGGATACGACTAATGGGGCATATATGGAAGTATATATCATGGTGGGCATAAGTTGGATAGGGATGACATGGTCATAGATGGAAATCTCTTGGATACTCTAGATAGGAGACGTGATGGGCATAGCTTCTATTCTAGTTCTGGTTCTTACAGGCACTATCATCATCATCGTTATCATCCTTATAGGAGGAGTGATAGGGGATATTTTCCAGATGAGTTCAAGAAAGCAAAGACAACTACCTTTGATGGGGATTTGAAGAAGTCGTAGGATGCAAAGGCATGGCTACTCGGGATGAAGAAGTTATTTGAGCTACATGAGTACACAGAGAATATAAAGGCCATAATAGTTATCTTCAGCGTCAAAGGGAAAGCAGACATCTGGTGGTAAGATGTTAAATGGGTCAGATACATTAGGACAGAAGACTTGAGTTGGAATGAATTCAAAAGACTTATCAGAAATAAATACTTGTCATAGAGGTACTATGATAGCATATCCAGGGAATCCTTTGAGAGAGAGATGGTATCAATGATAGATGAGGAGTATATGATCAAGTTCTTTGTGTTATCTAGGTACGTACGACATCTTAAAGATGATAAAGCTAAAGTTCAAATAACTTTTAGTGGATTTCCATTAGCATTTAGAGATTAGATTGAGTATGATGAGCCTCGGTCACTTGAGGAAGTCATTAGGAAAATGAAGCATTGTTATGAGTAGTCAAAGCATAAGACATAATATCAGCAAGGTTGGAAAGGTAAGGATAAAGCTAAAGGTAAATGGCAGCCAAAAATAACAAGGCCCCAGGATCTAGGTGAGAGAGAATGTTGTTCCTTACAATAATTTCAACATAGTTAGATAGGGACATGGGTCACAACATGGAGGGCAGCAGAATAAAGGTGATGGTATGGGACCATTGCAGTGTTGGACATGTGGTAAGGAGCATCTCAAGAGAGATTGTGCGCAGTATCAGGGTGGTAGGCCTCAGATTTACAGTGCACAAGAAGCACAGATAGTTGGGGATGTTGGGTAGAGCATTCCACATATCTATGCAGCGTTGGATATCAGGAAGGCAGATCACCAAGCATCTATTATCGAGATGGATGGTAAGCTTTGTGATCAAGTTGTTTCTATTTTGATTGACCTTGGGTCTAATTATAGTTATGTTAACCCTGACTTGGTGGATAAGTGTGGTTTGAATAAATAATTGCATGCAGAATCTTGGTTAGCGCAGTTTGCTACAGTTACGAAGAAAATATTTCATCATTGGGTAAGAACTTGTGCATTTGAGTTGAATGGTATGCCTACATTAGCACATTTAAATGTATTGTCATTGGGATCATATAGTATTTTTTTGGGTATGGACTCATTGCATCTTCACAGGACTAAGGTGGATTGTTATGACAAATTTTTTGATTGTTTGGATGGCAATGGAGAAAAGAAAAATTGTAGGGTAAGAAGAAGGATACATCAGTTAGAATGGTCACAGTTATGCAGGTAAAGCGCGGTCACAGGAAAGGGTGTGTGTTATTTGTAGTACATATTTCTAGTTAAAAATGTAAGGATGTTGAGGATGCGGAGGTCTTGAATAGGTACTTGGTTTTATAGTAGTTCTAGGATGTGTTTCCAGTAAATATTTCAGAGTTTTCGCCTCACAGAGAAGTATATTTTTCCTGTGAGCTGGTACCAGGTGCAGCACCAGCATCGAAGGCAGCGTACAGCATGAGCACTCCAGAGTTAGTATAGCTGAATTTGTAGTTGAAGGAAATTCTTGACAAGGGATACATTAGGCCAAGTGTATTATTGTGGGGTAGACCAGTGTTGTTTTTGAAGAAGAAGGATGGAACTCTTAGGTTATGCATTGATTACAGAAATTTGAATAAGGTAACCATCCAGAACAAGTATCCTTTTTTAGGATTGATGACTTTCTTGATCAGTTGAAGGGAGGAGTAGTGTTCTCAAATATTGATCTGAGATCCAGATATAATCAGGTACGCATCAAGGAAGAGGACATATACAAGACTGATTTCATGACCAAGTATGGGAATTATGGGTTTGTTGTAGTTCCGTTTAAATTGAATAATGCTCCAACTACCTTTATGTGCTTGATGAATAGTGTGTTGCATCCTTATCTAGACAATTTTGTTATTGTATTCATTGCTGACATATTGATATATTCTAAGAATGAGGAAGAGCATGTCAAACACTTGGCAGCAATATGGAGATTGCTAAGATAGCATCAGTTGTATGCCAAGCTTAGAAAATGTAGTTTATTTTAGATAGAGATACATGACTTGGGACATTTTGTTTCCAAGGAAGATATAGTAGTGGATCTAGAAAATATAAGGGCTATCATGGAGTGGGAACCTCCTAGAAGTGTGGATGCGATAAGATTGTTCATGGGACTATAAATTTATTTTAGGATCATCAGGAACTTATCTCGATTACATATCCTATTACGTCACTGTAGAGGCAAGGTAATATATTTGAATGGATAGAGGAATGTGTGGCCTGTTTTGAATAGCTGAAGTAGTTTTTGACGAATTCTCTAGTGTTAAGGATTGCATATTTGGACAAATATTTTGTGGTGTGTACAGATGCTTGCAAGAGAGAACTTGGTGGAGTCCTTATGTAGGAAGTATAGGTAGTATGCTATGAGTTACGGAAACTGAATGAGCACGAACAGAATTATCCGACACATAATATTGAGTTGCCAGTGATCATCCATGCATTGAAGATGTGGAGGCACTATCTTCTTGGTAGGAGGTTTGTATTGATGAGTGATCATGGTGGATTGAGGTATCTATTTAACCAACCGAATCTGAATTCTAGGCAAGCTAGATGGTTGGCCACGATCAGTGAGTTTGACTTTGAGATCAGGTACATCAAGGGTAAAGAGAACAAGGTTGCAGATGCTCTTAGCAAGAGGATAAATTTGAATCATATAACATCTATGATTTCTTATGGGATAGACTTACAGGATCAGATATTATAGGAAGGATAGTAGTATGACAGGTACATGGAGGTTAGGAACAGGTTATAGAAGGGTAAAAGTGAGTAGGATGTGAAATATCATCTTACAGAAGATGGTTTGATCTGATTTAGGGACAGGATATATGTGTTGAATGACAATGAGCTCAAGAATATTATCTTGTGAGAGTTTCTTTCAAAACCATATTTAGGCCACCCAGCATACGAGAAAACATTAACAATAGTGAAGAAGTTTTATCATTGGCTAAATATGAAGAAGGATGTCATAAAATTTGTGGCTAGATGCTTGGACTGTCTCTTAGCATCATGTGATCTTTAAATCATTTACTTATTCTCTCATCTAGGTGGTTTCAGTCGAAACAACATTCAATTTTGTGACTATCTATTGTGAGATTCCTCAAAGTGTAAAATTTGTTATGTTTGAGTCATGAGTTCAGTCCAAATTTCAATGGTTGGGTATCAACATTCATTTCATGGCAAAGGGAATGGTCATTATATTTTAGTGTGTGTGGACAAGATTTTATTAATGTCATCACCTCATAACAGCCATGAATATGTTCATCCTTCATTATACTACAATATGTCCTATGTATAGTCATGTATCATTTCACAAGGGTTCATTTATGTCATAACTCCATACCCCCTTGCTTCAAATTGATTTTATCTCATACTCCCCACACTCATGCTAAATCAAGTGAGCACTATAGGTGACCAATCAAGTTACAAGTTGGTTTCACTAACTATGGGAAATTTGTTGCGCACAAGTGCTACTCAAACGAGTCGTTTTGCAACCGTTGCGCAAGTGAGTATCAACCATTCAAGAGGTTTGCAAGAGTTGGAGAATCTACTTAAAGAGTTATACACCATCACACAGTGATTCCAAACCTACCCATGTGATACATTTTTCTAGAGGAGGTGTTCAACCATACATAGCATGGACTGCTACCCAGTGTGCTCGTTGCGCAACCGCTGCGCAGCATACTATGTTGTTGATATCCTTTTGAAACAACTATTTTGATCATATGGAGGAGAATTTTGGGAAAATGAAAGCGGTTTTCTCAAGGATAGTCCAAATAACAATAACCTCTTCCATTTTTTTCACAAGTGTCACATATCGGGAGTTTTGAATGCATCTTCAAAGCACATTATTCGCAATTTGTAAATTTCATGTTTTAGTCATTGTTTTACAAAGCATTTTCTGGGAAGTTGGGGCAGCATTTGGAGAAACTTAGAGAGGTTTTTCTTCAAAAAAATATCATATAAAATCACTTCCTTCAGTGTACATAGGTGCTACTTTTTTGGAGATACAGGTGTTTTTCGAGGGCTATTTTCACAGTTTTTTAGGCAATAATTATTAAAAAAAATGTTGGAATTCGATTTGGGATGGTGGAAATTCATGGATAATTTTGTAGTTTTTGGATGTTTCTGGAGTAACATAAGACTTAGGTTATTACTTGTTGGTCCTATTTTTGTTTTGGGGTGGGAGATAACAACCCAAAGTCAAATTTCGAATTTTGTTGCGCAAGGGTAATATTGGGAAAATTTGGAGCCTGTTTCACTCACGGGACCGTCAAATTAGTCACTTTCCACCTTAGACATAGATTAAACATCCTCATAAACCTACTGCTAGATGAAGTACACGTGAGCATGCTTAGTTGGATTGGCTACACCATCTTTATAGTTGTTGTCATACATATTTGTTTTTTCTATTTTGTAATTAGTCAAAAAAATGGCATTATGATAATTGTGGATAAGTTAGATAGGACTGGATGAATAAGAATTCGAAGATATAGATAAGTTCATGGTTTCAAGATCAGTTTTTTAGCTTGATATATAAGCTTTTCTTTTGGTATTTATCCCAAAAAGGACAAGATGTTTCTAAACCTGATGGATAAGGATGTGTTGTATCTAGTCATGATGTTCGTAGACAAAATTGGTATTTAATCTTAAAGATAATATGAAGAAGAGGTTTGACTTGCGAGAATAAGGTCGTGTATGTGTTTTTAGTTTCTGAACATAAATATATTTATTATTGCAGAACACTCAACACTTTTCCAGAGATTCATGTGGTGTGATTTTCTAGTTATGTGTTCCTTATTATGTGTATGTTTACTCTTTGTCTATGTCATTTAAATGTTAATTCTTGATTTCTGAATTGCATTTAAGTAGCTCATAATTCATCTTTGTTGGTGCTCTTAATGCTTTCTAAAACTATACTAGAATTCATCTTCCTAAGAGTTGATCCAATATATATGTTTCAGAATTCATCTGTTAGTGATTGTTTGTTTCATGTGATTGAATATCATTTTGTGCACATCCAAGTTATTTTCAAACCTCACCCAAAATTAGGTTCGTTGAAGGTGATGAAAGACCCATTATGCCACTATACTATGACATATGTAATAACTTGAATTCATACCTATATTTCCTTTATTTTCATAAGTGCTCCATTAAGCCCTGATAATTTCTTGTAAGATTTGAATTATAACTCCATTCCCATTAGCTCTTCCTCCTAAGTTGGTTAACCACCATCATTGAGTCATATATTTTTGTCACAGGTCTGGCCTTTGTTTTATGTCTTTAAGCCTTACTTTTTTCACATTTTGACATTATTTAAAGTGAGGGAGCCCCCTCCAGTTGGAAAGGGCTAGTTTCCAGCCCAAAGAGATTTGTGGTTACCTCTGATATTTCTCTCCTAAACCTGGAGAATTTACGGAGTTCTAACATAGTGGTGCCATTTCCGGGGACTGAATGAATGTGATAATTTACCCCAGGAGAAATTTCCAAATTTTTTGATCTGACTGTTGAAGGTGAACAACAAACAGGCATCAAAAAGGTTAAATCATTCACCTGGCGACTCTGAATTCAAAGGATCTAGAAGATCTGACTTTCAAAGAAACTCTACTAGTTCGATATGTGTTCTATATCTGGAAGGTATGCTCCTTTAAAACGAGATCATATTCCTCGTTTTCCAAGCTTCATGCCTCATGTAGATTTCAAAACTTATCTGCAAAAATTCAAAGACAAAAAGGGAGACGATGATGCTTTACATCTATTCAAATTCCATTTGCATGTACATAAGCTTGGGGTGAATTTTCCTGAGGACTGTTTGATGAAAATGTTCATGCTGACCTTAGAAGACAAAGCTAGATCCTGGTATGAAGGTTTTCCATTTGCCAGTTTATGCTCTATTACAAATTTTCAATCAATTATATATGAACATTGTAAGGAATTTTGTCCTCACGTCCCTTTGGCTGAAAACTATTGTGCATGTTTTGAAGATTTTATTCAATATCTAGAGGATATTTATGGTGATTAAGAGTGTATCGATGATGAAATTAAGGAACCATTTATGAATTTTCATCCCAATGTCAAGAATGTGGGAATTTACAGGGTAATTTCCTTAGATCAAACACCAAAGGTCACCACTCACAAACATATCACAGATAAGTACGCCAGTATTTGATGTGGTTAAAACCCTCGAAGAGGGAAACAGTCCATGACTTGAGCCAACGCAGCCACTTAAGGAAATTTATTAATATAAAGAAAGAAAATTTACCTAATTTTTTCTCATAAACGGTCTCGGACAAATGACCCTCCATGCTCTTTAAATAGAGATCATGGACTAATCGGGTGTTAAGCCACGGATCAAGTGTCGGTAATACTAAGGAGAGAATGAACCATTGGATCACTACATATCATGACCATCGGATTATAAGTTACAAAAGTACGTGACTAAAGAAACACACTTTACCTAACTTTACGCTAGACCAAGTTATACTTAACTATTTCCTATGTGTCGGAATATCCTAACATCCCCCCTTAAGAAAAACTTGGGATAGGAATGAAGTATTTACAAAGGGGACACAATAGGAGAAGGAAGGAGGCATTAAATTCTATCCCCCCTTAATGATAACTTTCCTGAACTCCAAGCATAGATCGAAGTTTGGTAAACTTCGCTTATGTGAGAGCCTTTGTAAATATATCAACAACTTGATCATTGGTTGAACAATAGTGCACTTCAAGAGCACAATCATGAATGAGCTTTCTGATGAAGTGCATGTGTAACTCAATGTATTTTTTGCATTGATGTTGAACTAGATTTTTTCATAATTGAATGGCACTCTGATTATCACACCAAAGTGTAGTTGGATGTTGTTGATGAAGACCAAATTTGGATAGGATTTGACGAAGCCACAGGGCTTACTTGTTGGCTTAAATAGCACCTTGATACTCTGCTTCTGTCGAAGAAAGAGAGATGGCACTTTGTTTCTAACAAGACCATATAATAGGTCTTGAACCAAGATTGAAGACATAACCTGCAGTAGGCTTTCGATCATCAGGGTCACCAGCCCAATCAGAATCAGTGAAACCAACCAACAGTGGAAATGCTCCTGCACTGTAATAAATCTCAAACTGAATTGTACCTCGAACATATCGAAGTATTCTTTTAGTTTCTTCCAGTGACTTTCATGAGGTTTTTCCATAAACTGAGCAACAAGACCAACAACAAAGGAAAGGTCCGGACAGGTATAGGTTAGATACAAAAGTTTACCAACAAGTTGACGGTATAAGGTAGCATCAGCCTCAGGGGAAGTACAAGTGACTAAAAGCTTGAATCTAGACTGAAAGGGAGAATGGGTTGGCTTATAGTCTTCCATGTGAAAGTGGTGTAGAATATCACATGCATACTTGGACTGAGAAAGCGTAATACCTTCTTTGGATTGCAAGACTTGAAGACCAAGGAAATAATGCAAGTGTCCTAAATCTATCATTTCAAAATTATTCTTGCATCTAGACTTCACATGGTTTATAAGGTTGGGATCACTACGAGTAAGGATAATATCATCAACATAAAGAACAAGGATTAATAAGGACTTACCCACTTTCTTAGTGTAGAGAGTGTTGTCAGAATGACATCTAGAAAAGCCATTATCTAAGAGAAAGTTATCCATTTTAGCATACCAAGCCTGAGGGTCTTGTTTGAAACCATAGAGATACTTCTTAAGGAAAAAAACAAGGGTAGAGTCTTTTTTGATAAAGCCAGGGGGTTGTTCCATGTAGATTTCTTCATGCAAGTCTGCACATAAGAAGGCAGATTTAACATCCATCTGAGGGACTTCCCATTTAAAGGAGGCAGTATGGGAAAGAACAAGGTGGATAGAATTCATTTTAGCAATAGGGTAGAAGGTTTCAATATAGGAAATGCCTTCAACTTGTGAAAATCCTTTAGCAACAAGATGAGCTTTATGTTTATCCACTTTTCCATCTGGTCCAAAATTTGTTTTGTAAACTCATTTGCATCTGAAAAGTTTTATTCCCTTTGGAAGAGGAATAAGATCCCAAGTATAGTTTTCCAATAAGGAACGATATTCTTCATTCATAGCCACATCCCAATCTGGATGACCTGAAGCTTCTTCAAAGGTATCTGAATCATAAATTTTTGCAACTTGATCCAATAAAGAAGAGGCTCTAACAAACTGAGAATGTGTATGAAATTGATCTGCAAGGTCACCTACAAGAGAACATGTTGCATCCCGAGTAGAGCAAACCCATTTTGGAAGCTGTGGAGCTGAAGTAAGATCCGAGGGAGGTGGAGGAGGATTTTCATCTTCGATTTCATCATCTGAAGTAGAAGGAATGTTGTCATAAGTAGAAGAGATAGAGAGAGGTGGCACATATGCCGAATCAGGCTCGTAGGCCAAAGGTGGCACACCCGCCGAACTAGGCTCGCAAGCTGATATATTTTCATCAAACTTTATATCTCTTCTAATGATTACATTTTTTTATTTGGGTTGAATAAGTCTATATCCTTTGACATCTTTAGAATATAAAACAAAAATACATTTTTCACTCTTGGGTTCTAAGGCTTTATGTTTCTCATATGGAAGAAGGGCCCAAGCTTCACTTCCAAATACATGAAAGTGACCTACATCTGGTTTCATTGAGCTCCAGGATTCTTCTAGACTTATATTCCATAAAAACTTAGTAGGAGTGTGATTTACTATGTAATTTTCACAATTAATTTCTTATGCCCAAAAATTAAAACTAAGTCTTTTAGATTAAAGCATACAATTAGCCATTTCTTTTAGAGTTTGATTCTTCGTTTTAGCTACACCATTTTGTTTTGGAGAATATGGAACTGTATGCTGCAATTGAATTCCATGCTCAGTGCAAAATTTGATAAATTTTTTGTTGATATATTATTCTCCATTGTCAGATCTTAACTTGAGAATTTTATGTTCAGATTGTTTCTCAACAAATGCCTTAAGGCCACATGTTAAAAACTTCACTCTTGAGTTTTAAGAAGTATACCCAAGTGCGTCTAGAAAAATCGTCAATGAAATTTAAGAAGTACTTGTAACCAGAGAAAGAAACAACTTGAAGTGGACCACATAAATCATTGTGCACAAATTGAAAAGGTGATCAGGAGTTCATAAATTTTTCTCAAAATTCAAAATTATGAGATTGGGTTGAAACTAGGATGGTTGCATATATCTCGTCTTCCTAATTCCAGTGTCGCGAACAGTTCAAAAAACTGATGTCGTACGAGGGAGATATCGCGTTCTGATCGAAATGCCAAACAGGTAAAATTGCGACAGTTTGACCAAGTTTGATTGGGATGCACAGTCAGCAAAGTGGAATGTACAGTCAGCAAAAAGAGAATATTCCTCAAAATATTCCTTTCCACCAGACCAATTTCTAATTGACAAGTGTCACAATGTTATTTGGTATGGGGTTTGAAGAGCCAATCAGAGGCTGCCACATGGCCAGCCTTGAGGCCGCCATATGGCCCTGAAATGGAATTGTAAAATTTTGTTGAGGGTCCGCAGGAATCAACCCTTAGACCTCCCACTGGGCACACACAGATCTTACCACCTGCGCTACACATTGGTTCTTAACCATGTTAGTCGACAATTTATACTTAAGGTTTATTACAATTGCATTCGGGGGTTGGGAACCTCTGGCGGTCCCAACCCGCCAGCAGTTTCGCATTATATATTGTCACATGGCATACAATAAAACGTCAACCAACCACGTGGTTTACTGCAAACCTGACAGCTCAACCCCAGTTCAAACATTAAAACCACAGTTTAATGCGAAGTGGATAAGCGCTCCGACGGTTATGTAACCCGCGGTTTGGGGGTGCACATGTGGCCACCCCCAACCGCAAACATTTAATGCAACAATCAGTTTTAGCGGTAAGTTAGAGGGCATGCCATTTTTGGCAGGTATGCCATTTTTAACTCCAGTTAAGTGGAGTTCTCCACTTTTAGTGGAGCTTTCCTAGGTGAAACTGGGCAAAAGTGTAGGAGGCCCAATTTTCGACCATTCTCAGTGAATGAAGAGTCATTTTTGACTAATTGGAGCATTCTGGAGCCATTGGTGTAGATAAAACAACGATTAGAGCATTGTAACTACATGTAATAGCAAAATTTTGAGCATAATGAAAGATGGACAAGCCATTGGGAGTCGAACCAGCAGATGTAGCCCAAGAGGGGTGAGCTGCTTCATCATGTCTGCTGTGTAAATTTCATGTGGTGACTTATTTCTCTATTTTACACTATTTTTCAGTGTTATTTATGCTTTTTTTATGCTTATAATTCACTTAAAAACAACTACAAATCATGAAACAACTCCTTGATCCTTATGCAAACTAATGAACTGATTATGCACATGTTTTTAAACTGAAAATACACTTAGCACAGCAAAACTAATACAGTAATTTCAGATCAGATTTGTATTAGAGCTAGATTTTATTCTCTAGTGTTGTTTAGTGCAAAGAATTGTTTAACTATTTGCAAGTTTTAGATGCTTACAAGGCTCAAGCTCAAAAGAGGAGAAGAAAAACTAGTGGAAGCAGAAGGATCTCAAAAGGAGCCAAAGAAAAGGAGAGCAAGATTGCCACAATCTCCACCACCTAGTTCACCTCCTAACGAAGGAGAAGCTCCATTAATCATGCCTCATGAGGAAGGAGAAATCCATGAATAGGTTGACCCTAAAGAGGAAGAAAGAGTGTTTAGGAAAGCATTTCTTGACATGATTGATATGGTTAGAATCTTTTATCAAGAAACGAATGAGAGACTAGAAGGAGAAGGATTTAAAATTCACAAGGAAGGACAAGGATCTTTAGGAGGTCAACATGATGAAGACAAGTCAAACAAGGGAAATGGAGGAAATGGAGGCAATGGAGAGCCATCGTCCTCACCCTCATCATCATCATCATCCTCTACTTCTTCTTCAATACATCAACCACACAAGTCCAAGAGCACTGGTAAATATCCTTTATTAAAACTTGATGTTAAGTTCGAATTGCTAATTTTTAATGGTGAAGTCAATGCAGAAAATCTAGATAATTGGATTACGCAATTGGAGGTCTATTTGAGAATACAAAACCTTCAAGATGATGATACAAAAATTCAATTAGCTTCTTTGAGAATGTAAGATGCAGCTCTTGTTTGGTGGGAAGCCAAGACAAAGGAGGATATCAAGAAGCATGGTAATATTATTCTTTCATGGTCAGATTTCATTACTGCTATTAAACAATAGTTTTATCCATTAGCTAATATGCAGAAATCCATCATGAACTGACAGAACTTTAGGCAATTAAAGGGACAAAATGTGCAAGAATACATCCAGGAATTTAGGAGAAGAGCTCTCTTACTAGGGGAGGATTTGCAGAGTCAAGATACTTTACTAAATTACATAGGAGGCTTACATAGCTACCTAAAACATACTATTCTCATGTTTAACCCCACCAGTCTAGATGAAGTTTGTGTTCAGGCCACACATCTAGAAGTTAGAGGGAAGAACATTTCTGAAGAGGGTAGAAAGAAACATTTTAAGGGTAAAGCCAAGGAAAATACCTCAAAGGGTAAAAACAAAAATAGTGAATCTATTAATAAAGAGGGAGAAAAGGTGGTTTGTAAAAATTGTTCAAAATAAGGCCATGATGAAACTCATTGTTGGAAATTACATTATGAATTGAGGCCAAAGAAACCCAATAACAAAGGGAAATAGAAAACTACTACTACAACTCAACATGATTTAGGATCTGATTCAGGTGATGAAACTAAAATTACAGCCATGGGATTGAAGAACATGAAGGGAAAATAAATTGAAACAAAACTCAATACCAGTACTTCAAACTGTTACATAAACACTCAAAATGAAGAAGAAAGAATAGAATTGTTTCATGTGAGGGTTATATCCAAGCATACCAAGATTGACACACTGTTTGACAGTGGGTCACAAGAAAACTTAATCTCTGGAGATTTGGTCAATAAACTTAACCTTGAGACCATACCACATCCAAAACCATATCCATTGGGTTGGATTTGTAAGAATGAAAATCTACAGGTTTCAAAGAAATGTATATTGAGGTTTGCAATCACTGCAAGCTTTGTTGACACAGTTGAATTAGATGTGGTTCCGCTTGACATATCTGGTATTGCATTAGGGAGTCCTTACATGTATGACAGGAAAGCGATCTTCCATCGCCATGAGAACAAGTATCATTTATTCAAATATGGCAAGGAGTTCATTGTTAGAGCACATTGCAAGAAGACAAACATTGCTTTGGTAAATGCTGGACAGGTAAAGAGGCTGGTAAATTCAAGTAAGAATTTTGTTATTCTTATGATTAAGCCCAAAGCTGATATTAATCATGAATCATTTGAGGGATGTGATCCTAAGTTGAAATCAGATTTATATGATGTGGTTAATGGACATCATGAGATGTTTCAAGAGCTAACAGGATTGCCTCCAAAAATGGAAATTCAACATGAGATTCAGTTGCAGCAAGATTTTCCTCTTCCAAACATCGGTATGTATCACATGTCGATAATGGAGAATGCTAAATAAAGAGGAAAATCAAAGAGATGTTGGATAAAGGAATCATAAGGCCAAGCACCTCGCTATGCGGTTCACCCATAGTCTTGATACCAAAGAAACATGGGACTTGGCTCATGTGGGTAGATTTTCGAGCTTTGAACAAGATTACGGTAAAAAATCGTTACCCACTCCCAAGAATAGATGATTTTCTTAATCAGCTGAAAGAATCAAAGTGTTTCACTAAGTTAGATTTATGAAGTGGATATCATCAAGTAATAATTGCAGAAAGTGATATATGGAAAACTACATTCAAAACCAAACAAGGACTCTTTGAGTGGCTAGTTATGCCTTTTGGTTTGTGTAATGCACCGGAAACTTTCATGCGAGTTATGGATAATGTTTTGCGACCATTCCTTGATGACTTTGTTATTGCGTACTTAGATGAAATTTTTATTTTCAGCAAAACAAGAGAAGATCATGTCTTGCATGTAAATAGAGTGCTTGATATTTTGAAGAAAGAAAAATTGTTTCTTAAGATGTCAAAATGTGACTTTGGAAAGAATTCTTTGGAAAGACTTCTTTGGAGGCCATTGTGAATTAGCCCACACCCAAAATAGTAACCAAGGTAAGAAGTTTCTTAGGTGCAGCTCAATATTGGAGGAAGTTTATTGCTAACTTTTCTTCCATCGCAGCTCCTATGCATGCAGTGACAAGTGTGAAGAAAGGCTTCCAATGGGGAGGCAAACAGAAGTAAGCTTTCGAAGCTTTAAAAGACAAGACCAGTTCAGCTCCAGTCTTTGCATTACCAAATTTGAGACATCCATTCGAGATACAAACCGATGCTAGTGATTATGCCATGGGCACAATACTTTTGCAGCATGGTAATCTTATCGCCTTTCATTCAGAAACCTTTAGTGGTGTTGTGACTAATTATCCTACATATGACAAAGAACTATATGCATTGGTACAAAGTGTCAAGAAGTTGAAACTCTACTTGATGGGTAAAGAGACTATTGTACACACCAATCACCAACCATTACAGTACTTGCAGTCGCAAACAAAATTGCAGCAATCAAGATATTTCAGGTGGATGAGATTTCTTCAACAGTTACACTTGGTTATAAGGTACAAAAAAAGTATATTCAATAAAGTTGCAGATATGATTTCGAGACCAATCATTAGTGCTTCTAATTTACTCAAAAATGATTATGTTGTACATGAGAGTTACATAGAACAATATGCACGTGACATTGATTGCCAAGATGTGTATGCTAGTTTGAGTGAAGGGAATCAAGTTGAAAAAAATATTATCACATGCATAACAATTTTTTGTTTCATTTGGGAAAGATTTGTTGACACAGTTGAATTAGATGTGGTTCCGCTTGACATAACTGGTATTGTGTTAGGGAGTCCTTACTTGTATGACAGGAAAGCGATCTTCCATCACCATGAGAACAAGTATCATTTATTAAAATATGGCAAGGAGTTCATTGTTAGAGAACATCGCAAGAAGATAAACATTGCTTTGGTAAATGTTGGACAGGTAAAGAGGCTGGTAAATTCAAGTAAGAATTTTGTTCTTCTTATGATTAAGCCTGAAGATGATATTAATCATGAATCATTTGAGGGATGTGATCCTAATTTGAAATCAAATTTATATGATGTGGTTAATGGACATCATGATATGTTTCAGGAGCCAACAGGATTACCTCCAAAAAGGGAAATTCAACATGAGATTCAGTTGCAGCAAGATTGTCCTCTTCCAAACATCGGTATGTATCGCATGTCGATAATGGAGAATTCTAAAATAAAGAGGCAAATCAAAGAGATGTTGGATAAAGGAATCATAAGGACAAGCACCTCACCATGTAGCTCACCCATATTCTTGATACAAAATAAAGATGGGACTTGGTGCATGTGTGTAGATTTTCGAGCTTTGAACAAGATTACGGTAAAAAAATTGTTACCCACTCCCAAGAATTGATGATTTTCTTGGTCAGCTGAAAGAATCAAATTTGTTTACTAAGTTAGATTTACGAAGTGGATGTCATCAAGTAAGAATTGCAAAAAGTGATATATGGAAAACCAAACAAGGACTCTTTGAGTGGCTAGTTATGCCTTTTGGTTTGTGTAATGCACTGGCAACTTTCATGCAAGTTATGGATAATGTTTTGCGACCATTCCTTGATGAATTTTTTATTGTGTACTTAGATGACATTTTGGTTTTCATCAAAACAAGAGAAGATCATGTCTTGCATGTAAATAGAGTGCTTGATATTTTGAAGAAAGAAAAATTGTTTCTTAAGATGTCAAAATGTGAGTTTGGAAAGACTTCTTTGGTCTAATTGGGACATATTGTAGGAGGGGGAGAATTGAGGATTGATCCTTATAAAGTGGAGGCCATTGTGAATTGGCCCACACCCAAAACAGTAACCGAGGTAAGAAGTTTCTTAGGTGCATCTCAATATTGGAGGAAGTTTATTGCTAACTTTTCTTCCATCGCAGCTCCTGTGCATGCAGTGACAAGTGTCAAGAAAGACTTTCAATGGGGTGGAAAACAGCAGCAAGCTTTCGAAACTTTAAAAGAAAATATCATTTCATATCCAATATTTGCATTACCAAATTTAAAAAGCCATTAGAGATACAAACCGATGCTAGTGATTATGCCATGGGCGCAGTACTTTTGTAGCATGGTAAGCCTATCGCCTTTCATTTAGAAACCTTTAGTGGTGTTGTGACTAATTATCCTACATATGACAAAGAAATATATTCATTGGTACAAAGTATCAAGAAGTGGAAACACTACTCGATGGGTAAAGAGACTATTGTACACACTGATCTCCAACCATTACAGTACTTGCAGTCGCAGAAAAAATTGCAGCAATCAAGACATTTCAGGTGGATTGGATTTCTTCAGTAGTTTCACTTGGTTATAGGGTACAAAAAAGGTATATTCAATAAATTTGCTAATATTATTTTGAGACCAATCATTAGTGCTTTTACTTTAATCAAAAATGATTATGTTGTACATGAGAGTTACATAGAACAATATGCACATGACATTGATTTCCAAGATGTGTATGCTAGTTTGAGTGAAAGGAATCAAGTTGAAGAAAAATATTATCACGTGCATAAAAAAATTTTGTTTCATTTGGGCAAGCTATGTATTCCACAAGGAGAGAGGCTAAGTGTCATGAGAGAAGCTCATTCTTCTCTTATTGCTGGACACTTTGGGGTAAGCAAAAAAGTGGCGCATCTACAGAGGTATTTCTATTGGCCTCGCATGATAGATAGTGTGTCATGTTTTATAAGACGTTTTTCTATGTGTACAACAAGTAAGCCTAGTAATAGGAAACTTGGATTGTACACACCACTACCGGTACCATCAAGGCCATGGGAGAGTGTCTCCATGGACTTTGTTGGAGGTCTACCTATGTCAAGAAAGCAACATGATCATCTTTATGTAGTTGTGGATAGATTCAGTAAAATGTGTATACTTATGCCATGTAAGAAAACCATTGCTGCTAAACAAACTGCTAAAATTTATTTTCAAAATGTTTGGATTCATTTTGGATTTCCAACTTCTATTGTTAGTGACAGAGATTCCAGGTTCATTGGGAATTTTTGGTCAAATCTATGGAGAATGATGGACATAAAGCTGAAAAAGAGTATCGCTTTTCATCCACAAACAGATGGACAAACTGAGGTGGTTAACAGAACAGTTGTGCATCTACTGAGAGGCTATTGCAGCAAGCATCATAAGTTGTGGGATGAACAACTGCATTACATTCAGCACACTTACAACCGGGCAAAGCACTCTTCAACACAGATCTCACCTTTTGAAGTATGCTTTGGGTATTTGCCAAAATTGCCATTATACTTCATCTTTGGGAAGGATGTTGCAATTGATGGCCATAGTGACATTGATAAGGCTCGAAATTTCATTGAGAAAATTCAGATTATACATCAACAAGTTCAAGAACATCTTGAGAAAATTCAAAGCAAATACAAAGAGAGGCATGACAAAAACCGGGTTGATCACAAGTTTCAAGAGGGAGATGAGGTATGGTTGCACATTAGCAAATAAAGGATGCAAGGGGAAGGTAAAAAGCTCAAACCCATTCGCTATGTTCCTTTCAAGATCATAAAGAGAGTTGGTAATAATGCATTCCAACTTGACTTGCCTTCTTACATGCAAATGTATTTAGTTTTTAATGTTGAAAACTTACACTTGAATAAGCCACCTTTGATCGATGATCAAGGAAGTGATGTTCAGCTACCTTCTATTGAAGATTTCTCGCCAGAATTTCTGGATGAGCTCAAAGAAGATACAATTCTTGATAGGAGGACAAGAGCATCAAAGAGGGGAAGTGTTGACTACCTTCGAGTTGGGCTCAAAGGAACTAAACCAAGCAAGGCAAAATGGATGGAGGTTGGAAAGGTGAGGGAGTTGTACTCTCATCTAATGAATAGGTAATCAAGTCTTTTGGTGTCCAAAAGCTTCCCAATGGGGAGGAATGATCAGGAGTTCATAATTTTTTCTCAAAATTCAAAATTACAGGATTGGGTTGAAACCATGATGATTGTGTAGATCTCGTCTTCCTGATTCCGTCACCGTGAACGGTTCGAAAAATTGATGTCATATGAGGGAGATATCGCATTCTGATCGAAATGCCAAACATGTAAAATTGCGACATTTTGACCAGGTTTGACTAGGCTGCACAGTCAGCAAAGTGAAATGTACAGTCAACAAAAAGAGAATATTCCTCGAAATATTCCTTTACACCGGACCAATTGCTGATTGAAAAGTGTCACAATGTTATTTGGTATGAGGTTTGAAGAGCCAATCAGAGGCTGCCACGTGGCCAGCCCTGAAGCCACCACGTGGCCCTGAAATGGCATTGTAAAATTTTATTGAGGGTCCGTAGGAATCGACCCCAATACCTCCCGCTGGGCACGCATAGATCTTACCACCCACACTACGCATTGGTTCTTAACCATGTTAGTCGACGGGTTATACTTAAGGTTTATTACAATTGCATTCGGGGGTTGGGAACCGCTGGTGGTGTTGGGAAAAATACTGAGAGGGGGGGGTGAATCAGTATTTACTGCATATTCAAAACTTTTTACTTTTCCATTCCTTAAAACCCATACGCTACTTTCCTTTAGTAAACTCGCGTATACACGCAGATATCCTTCATACAACTCGCGTATTAGCAAAGATCTAAATATGCAGATATTTATTAACTTAGTTCTTTGCAATATTCATTCATCTGATGTTAAGTTATCATTAAACATGTGCAGTAACAACAGAATAAACCATCACACAAAGCATCACACATGAACACCAGGATTTTTAGGTGGAAACCCAAGTCGGGAGAAAACCACCGCTGCAGTTGCTCAGCCTTCAATATTTTATTATAGAGAAAACATCTTATAACATATGTGCTGGCGCAGACTTGACCAGCACGCAGGCACCCACCTGCGCTCGTTTACCAGCCTCTCCTGGAAGGGAGCTCCAACCCCCTGACTCGTTTACCAGCCTCTCCTGGAAGGGAGCTACGACCCCCCGATCTCGTTTACCAGCCTCACCTGGAAGGGAGCTACAACCCCCTGCTCTCGTTTACTAGCCTCACCTGGAAGGGAGCTACGACCCCCTGACTGAAGGCTACAACCCTCAGCACCTCTATGGACCACGTTTCATCGATTTTCACACTGGATCCAACAACTTCAATAGAGAAAAACTTGCAGGCCATGTTTCATCATATTTTCAGACTGGACCCACTCCATACATTTAAGCTCAATCATACATCAAACTGAAACTTATCAATTCAGACACCCCAGAACTATAGAATACATCATTCACAGATAACAGTAACACAGCAGAATAGATCAGACATTTCATACCCCTTGCTTCAGCAAACCCTAGTTTGCATACGCGCTTTCCTTTCACTGATGTCGCGTATATACGCGCTTCCGTTCACATAAACCAGCGTATACTTCTGTACATATTACAAAGCTTATTTCATTGCGCATACGCGCTTTCTCTTCAGCGAAGCCGCGTATATACGCGCTTCCTCTGCGGCGAACTAGCGTATAGATCTTCAACCATTATAGAGCAGCATACTTCTTTAGATCAGATATTCAATTCAGATTTACCCTTTTACTTTAGACAGATGTTCGCCTCATCTCAGATCTAAGCCTTCCATAAACAGATCTAGCAGATACAAATACATTTCAGATCTAGATTCCCTTCTTCATCATTTATTTATTGGCGCATCATAGATTCAGATCTATCATCAAACCTTTACCCTTTCCATACAGATATACTTCACAGAGAAGTATTCATTCAAGCTTAGACATCTTGCACCCACACTCATGATTTGCACAATGAATTTCTTCTCCTTATATAGGTTTACCCTTTTTCAATACCATGAGCCAAAACCACATTACTTCTGATGGTATTCTAGGATGGGGTCATTTAGACGAATCATTACCCAATACAATGGGTCAATACCATGGTGGTTACCCCTGGTTTTGCACTTTATGAGCGCTTTTTCCCATACGCGACTTGGAACGTTCTTTCCCGCGTGCATACGCGACTTCTCTTAGGCAAATCCACGTATGCCTAGAGACATACTCTTTTCATCATAGATCTATCACATACTAAATACCTTTCTTCATTGCCTTCTGTACTCACTGTAGATACATCAGATTTAGTTCATCAAGACATATTCTATCAAGCACAACTTCATCCAGTAAGTTGCCATTAACTTCATCAAGTGGGTTGCCTTTCAAGGACAACACTCAGCATCATATTGCTAACAAACATCATTTACCAAGTCCATCAAGTCAAGACTAACTTCATCAGGTGGTTTTCCATCAAGGACAACACATGTCAACAGTCTCATGTCTTCATCTTCATTCAGTGGGTTGCCATCAAGGACAACACTCTGCATCATATTGCCAACAGGTGGTCCCAACCCGCCAGCGGTTCCACATTATATATTGTCACATGACATATATTAAAACATCAACCAACCATGTGGTTTATTGCAAACCCAACAGCTCAACCCCGGTTCAAACATTAAAACCACAGTTTAATGCGGAGTAGATAAGCACTCCAATGGTTATGTAACCCGCGGTTTGGGGGTGCGCATGTGGCCACCCCCAACCGCAAACATTTAATGTAGCAGTCAATTTCAGCGGTAAGTTGGAGAGCACACCATTTTTGGCGGGTATGCCATTTTTAACTCTAGTTAAGTGGAGTTCTCCACTTTTAGTGAAGCTTTCCTAGGTGAAACTAGGCAAAAGTGTAGGAGGCCCAATTTTTGACCATTCTAAGTGAATGAAGAGTCATTTTTTACTAATTGGAGAATTCTAGAGCCATTGGTGTGGAGAAAACAGCCATTAGAGCACTGTAACTACATGTAATAGCAAAATTTTTAGCATAATGAAAGACGGACAAGCCATTGGGAGTTGGACTAGCAGATGTAGCCCAGGAGGGGTGAACTGCTTCATCATGCCTGCTATGTAAATTTCATGTGGTGACTTATTTCTCTATTTTACACTATTGTTCAGTGTTATTTGTACTTGTTTTATGCTTCTAATTCACTAAAAATCAACTACAAATCATGAAACAACTCCTTGATCCTTATGCAAACTAATGAACTGATTGTGCACATGTTTTTAAACTGAAAAGACACGTAGCACAACAAAACTAATACAGTCATTTCAGATCAAAAGGGGTTGAAGCGTGCCAAGAGGCATGTTTGTCAAAACAGTCCCAATGGTGTTTTTCGATTACACAAGTGGAACAAAGAACCATCTCGGCAAGACACCATGGTCCATAGGAAGACATGTCACCATATTTTCTTTACATAGAGTTTGAAGAGAACGATAGTTTAAGTGACAAATTCGCTCATGCCAAAGTTTTCTCACTTCATCATTATGAGCAACAAAAATGGAGGGAAGACATGATGACCCAAAGTTTTCAAACTTATACAACCTTGTGGAATCATCAACAATGTCAGTAGCTAAAATATGTGTTGGATCTCTTAGGTTATTAATTACAACATCATGAGGAGAAAATTCTACGGTTTTCCCTTCACCTGAATGAGTTATCTGATAAATAGATAGAAGGTTGCAAGACAAGGTAGGAACACATAATACATCATTAAACTTACCATTATCTAGATTAATGGTTCCAAACCCTACAACACTAAGAGATCTATCATCGCCAACATAAATATTTTTGGTGTTACAATCATTTAAAGAAGAAAACATGGCTTCCTTTTTTTCCATGTGGTAAGAGGCTCCAGAATCAATAATCCACTCATGATAATAGAGAAGAAGAAGATAAATTCAATGCATAACCAAATCTTGATGCTTGACAACCACATGCAGAAAGTTACATTCCCGAAGATTAAGTTGAAGATTTATCCAAATGGATGTTGTGCTTCTTCATTGTTGCTTCCAAGTCTTCCATCTTAAAAAAAATTTACTCTACATGACCATCACAATTACAAAATTTGCAATGTATATCTGTCTTCTTCCCTTTGTTTTTATTTGCCTTATCAGTTTGTTGAGTTGCTTTTTTAGTTTGCGGCTAAGATTGATTAAGACCATTGTTTGGTTTAGGATCATTATTTTTAGGATGTTGCTTCTTAGGATTCTTTGGATTTGGTTGATGTTGGGCTGTTAAGGCTTTCTTATAAGAGTTCCAAATATTAATAAGACTAAGGTGTAAGATTTTTTCTTGTTCTCTTATCAAATAATTGCAACAGGCATCAAAAGAGGGGGACTTGTAGGGTGTTCCTTAAGAAATGAGGGCTTCTCTAGTGGAATGGAAGGTGGAAAAAAATACAGAGTATGCATGGACTGAATTATAATAATGGATAAGACTACCATCTTCCTTTTTTAATTTACAACTTTCTAGGAGAAGTTTAAGGGTCTTGAATTTGGACAAAAAATATTCAATAAAGGAGAAATTATTTGGGTCCAAAGTAAGCAACTGATTTTCAAGCTAGTGGGATTTGATTTCATTTTGAATGCCAAAAATTGTATTTAGATTTTTATATCTTCATCAGGGAAGTCAATTTCTTAGATATGAAATCTAAAATCTTGAGCAATGGACATTCCTATCAACCCTCGTGTTCGATCTTGTTTATTTTCCCATTTAGCTTTTTTATCTTTATTAGTAGGTTTAGATTCTAGTCCTGAAGTTATTCTATAAATCCCTTTACTTCTAATTAATTATACCATTTAGGATTTCCAATGGAAAGATCTTGAAAAATTAAGCCGGTTAAAAAAAAGTGGCTCTGAAAATGGCTTCCAGATGAAGAAGTTATGCATTTTTGATGAAATGTTGAAGTTGTACTTTTTTTAAAGAAAATTCCGCCCCCCCCCCCCCCCCCCTTTTCAAAACTTAATACAATAACATCATTTTTTTAAATACTACTTTATGCAACCCACTTTTCTAAATAAGTGAGAGTCACTTTTACAATGTTACTTTATGAACTAATGATCAAGTACTGTAACTTAAATAAAAGATAAAGTGACTTTAGAGTGTAACTAACTCACTTTTTGTAATGGGTGAGAAACACTATTACATAAAATAACTTTAAAATATAAGTTACATGTGTGTTTTTTTTTTAAATAACTTGACAAAAAGCCTTCTTCTTTTTTAAAGTAACTTCAAAAAAAATTTTTAGAAAAAGTAACTTGACAAAATGTTTTTTAGAAAAACTAACTTGAATCCAAGACCTCTATTCTCATAAAGTAACTTTAGACCAAGTGGGCTAGTTAAAATATTTAGTAATTGTTGGAAAGGAGGAAGGGATTTCATTTTTTTTGTGCAAAAAAATAACCACACAAACAAAAAAATACAAGTCTTCCAACTTGATGTTGGATTTTTTGTTAGTCCGACTGCTAACTAGATATTTTTCTTGTTATTGCTGATTTCCCAAGATCGCACAAAGTCATGGAGAAAGATCATACATAGGAGAAAAATATCGTCTTTCTATTTATGGTTTGCCATATCGCACAGAGCGCAGAGGAAAGAGCATACTCAAAGAAGGGGGTATAGATCCGATAATAAATAATAATAATAATAAGACTATAAACTGAAATAAACAGAGGGATAAATAAATATATCTGCAAAAAAATACTGTATACCTCCATATCTAAAATGACATAGCTACGGAAACCAAAATCCTTTTTTCATGAAACGAAAGGGGTTCCTCGCTGGAACAAAGGCTCCGGACACAAAAAAGCAGTTCTCCCGGCCTGAAAGTGGTCACAAACAGTAAATTGGGAATACAGAAGTCGCATGCAGTCAAAACCGGCTCCGGATTTGGATCAACAATGGATATGGCCCTCAAACAACTCTGATACCATGTAGGAATTTACAGGGTAAGTTCTTTAGATCAAACACAAAAGGTCACCGCTCACAAACAAACCACAAATCAGTACACCAATATTTTATGTGGTTAAAACCCTCGAAGAGGGAAACAGTCCATGGCCTGAGCAAACATAGCCACTTCAGGCAATTTATTAATATAAAGTAATAAAATTTGCATAAGTTTCTCTCATAAATGGTCCCGGACAAATGACCCTCCATGCTCTTTAAATAGAGATCATGTACCAATCGGGTGTTAAGCCATGGATCAAGTGTCGGTAATACCAAGGATAGAATGAACTTTCAGATCACTACATATCGTGACCGTCGGATTATAAGTTACAAAAGTACATACTAAAGAAACACACTTTACATAACTTTACACTAGACCAAGTTATACTTAACTATTTCCTATGTGTCGGAATATCCTAACAAAGAACAGAAATGAGAAGTCAGTTGATAAAAAATCCAAGAAAAAATCCAGCAAGTATTAATTCCCTTGGTTGAAGATGATAAAGAGTTGGAGTGTTATGATGAAAATCATGTTCATTCTCTTGAAATTGATGAAATAATGTAGCAAATTTACCCTCATGAACCTGATCAATATATCCAGCAGGCTGAGCCTAATAAAGAAGAGGAGAGTAGTGAAGGAGAAGGGGTTATTTTATAGCCTCTTGCACATGAAGATTTCATTCAGAAAAATTTTCCTCCATGTTCTGAAAAAGAAAACTTTGTTGAAGAAGAGTAGGTCGTTTTAGATCTTGTGGATGTGCACATGATTAGAGTGGTTACCTCAGTGGAAGAGGTAGTAATCAAAGAATGGATTCCTCTTTTTGATCATCAAGTGCAGGTAACTAGTTGTGTGTTTGAAGGCCCTTTTGCTGACTTTCTGGAATCAATAAAGGAGTAGGTTTGTCTTCCCATGGCCATTTTGTCGCAGGATCTATGGATGCTTGTGCAATTTACAAAGGTTGGTTTTCATCATCATTGGAATTTTGAGTTGCCACTCTCTTTATTTTTTTGCCTTCTCAAGGGAGTTGTGAGCAGAATTCAATCAAGTAGCCATCTGCTTGACTGGCTACTTTGGAAAGAGGTGATTACCTAATGTACATACTTTCAGTAGATGCAAGATTCCATTGTACATATCGTGTTACTTTCAATGTTGTAAGTGTGGGTGGTTGGCACTAAGATTTGAAGCCTGAGGTGAAGGCCATAAGGTCTCAGTGATATGATTCCATAATTAAGTTATTCAGTCAAATATTCAATTAGTAGTCATATTTTCATTTTGTTAGTTTGATTTTTGATATTTGACTCCATTGCCCAATGGTATAAATAGGCTACTAGTGTGAAGTTTTATTCTTGGCGCCTCATTGGGAGGTCTCCATCCCCACTAGAGCCAATATTATCATCATGTGATATTGAAATCATTTACTTAGCCTATCATCCATGTGATATTAGATGAAACAACATTCAATTTTGTGACTATCTGTTGTGAGAGTCCTCAAAGTTATGTAAAATTCGCTATTTTTGAGTCATGAGGTCAGTCCAAAGGTCAATGGTTGGGTATCAACATTCATGTCATGGTAAAGGGAATGGTAATTAGAGGTCAGTGTCTGTGGACAAGAGTTTATTAATGTCATCACCTCATAAGAACCATGAATATGTTCATCCTTCATTATACTACAATATGTCATATGTATAGTCATGTATCATTTCACAAGGGTTCATTTATGTCATACCTCCATATACCCTTGTTTCATTTTGATTTTATCTCATACTCTCCACACTCATGCTAAATCAAGTGAGCACTACAGGTGACAAATCAAGTTAAAATTTGGTTTCACTCACTGTGGGAAATTCGTTGTGCACAAGTGCTACTCAACCTAGTCGTTGTGCAACCGCTACGCAAGTGAGTATCAACCATTTAGGAGGTTTGAAAGAGTTGGAGAACCTACTTAAAGAGTTATAACCATCACACATCCATTTCAAACCTACCCATGTGATCCATTTTTCTAGAGGAGGTGCGCAACCATATAGAGCGTGGATTTCTACGCAGCCTGCTCGTTGCGCAACCGCTGTGCAGCATACTATGTTTTTGATATTCTTTTGAAATGATGATTTTGATCACATCGATGCGAATGTTGGGAAAATGAATTTTTTTTTTCTCGTTGACAGACCAGCTAACAATAACCTCTTCCATTTTTTCACAACTGTCACAAATCGAGAGTTTCAAATTCATCTTCAAAGCACATTATTCGCAATTTGTAAATTTCTTGTTTTAGCCATTATTTTGTAGAGCATTTTCTGGGAAGCAGGTGCAGAATTTGGAGAAATTAAGAGTGGTTTTTCTTCAAGACAATCTCATATAAAATAATCTCCTTCAATGTTTACACAAGTGCTACTGTTTGGATATACAAGTGTTTCTTCGAGGCCTATTTTCACAGTTTTTTAGGGAAGAATTATAAAAAAATGTTGGAATTCAGTTTGAGATAGTGAAAATTCATGGATATATTTTTTGGATGTTGTTGGAGTAACATAAGACTCTGGTTATTACTTGTTGGTCCTAGTTTTTTTTTCCGAGCGGGAGAGCACAGCCCAAAGTCAAATTTCAAATTTTCTTGCGCAAGAGTAATATATGGCAAATTTGGAGCCTGTTTCACTAGTGGGGACCGTCAAATTAGTCACTTTCCACCTCAGACATAGAGTCAACATCCACATCAGCCTACTGCTAGATGAAGTACACGTGAGAAAACCTATCGGGATTGGCTAGACCATATTTTTAGTTGTTGTCATGCATATTTGTTTTTTTTTTATTTTGTAATTAGTCAAAAAAATGGCATTATGATAATTGTGGATAAGTTACATAGGACTTGATGAATAAGCATTTGTAGATATAGATAAGTTCATGGTTTCAATATCAGTTTTTTAGATTGATATATAAGTTTTTCTTTTAGTATTTATCCCAAAAAGGACAAGATGTTTCTAAACATGATGGATAAGGATGTGTTGTATCTAGTCATGATGATCCTAGACAAAAATGGTATTTAATCTTGAAGATAATATGAAGAAGAATTTCAACTCTGGAGAAGAAGTTCGTGTATGTGTTTTTAGTTTTTGAACATAAATAAATTTATCAGTGTAGAACATTCAGCACTTTTCCATAGATTCATGTGGTGTGATTTTCTAGTTATGTTTTTCCCTTGTGTATGTTTACTCTTTGTCTATGCCATTTAAATGTTAATTCTTCATGTCTGAATTGGATGTAAGTAGCTCAAAATTCATCTTTGTTGGTGCTCTGAATGCTTGCTAAAACTATTTTGGAATTCATCTTCTTGATATTGGATCAAATATATATGTTTCAGAATTCATCTGTTAGTGATGCTTTGTTTCATTAGATTGAATATCATTTTGTTCACGTCTAAGTTATGTTCAAAACTCACCCAGAATTAGGTGATTTGAAGGTAATGAAAGACTCATTCTGCCACTATACTATGCCAAATATAATAACTTGAAGTCATACCTATCTTGACTTTGTTTTCATAAGTGCTCCATTAAGCCCTGATAATTTCTTGTAAGATTTGAATTATAACTCCATGTCCATTTGCTCTTCCTCCTAAGTTGGTTAACCACCATCATTGAGTCATATATTTTTGTCATTGGTTTGGCCTTTTTTTATGTCTTTAAGCCTTTTTTTTCACATTTTGACATTATTTAAAGTGAGGTAGCCCCCTCTGGTTGGATAGGGCCAGTTTCCAACTCAAAGAGGTTTGAGGTTACCTTTGATATTTCTCTCCTCGACCTGGAGAAATTTACAAAGTGCTAACATAGTGGCATCGTTGTTGGGGAGCGAACGAATGTGATAATCTTCCCCATGAGAAATTTTCAAAGTTTCAGATCTAATTTTTGAAGGTGAACAGAAAATAGACATTAGAAAGGTTGAATCACTCACCTGGTGACTCTGAATTTAAAGGATCCAAAAGTTATGACTTTCAAAGAAACTCTGATGGTTCTAGATGAGTTTTGTATCTAGAAGGTATTCTCCTTTAAAATGAGATCATATTCCTAGTTTTCCAAACTGAATGCCTCATGTAGATTGGAAAACTTATTTTCCAAAATTCAAAGACAAAAAAGGAGACGATGTTTCTTTACATTTGTTCAAATTCCATTTGCATGTACATAAGATTGGGGTGAAGTTTCATGAGGACTGTTTGATGAAAATTTTTATGGTGACCTTAGAAGACAAAGCTAGATACTGGTTTGAAGGTTTTCCATCTGCCAATTTATGCTCTATTACAAATTTTCACTCAGTTTTTTATGAACATTTTAAGGAATTTTGTCCTCCTGTTCCTTTGGCTGAAAATTGTTACGCACATTTTGAAGATTTTATTCAATATCTATAGAATATTTATGGTGATGAAGAGTGTATGGATGATGAGATTAAGGAATCCCTTTATGAATTTTCATCCCAATTTCAAGAACAAAAACCAAAAGTCAATTGCCATGAATTCCAGGAAAAATTCTAGCAATTACTAATTCCCTTGGTTGAAGATGATAAAGAGTTGGAGTGTTATGATGAAAGTCATGTTCATTCTCTTGAAATTGATGAAATAGTGAAGCAATTTTACCTTCATGAACCTGACCGATATATATAGCAAGCTTAAAATTATAAAGAAGAGGAGAGAAGTGAAGGAAAATGGGTTATTTTCCTTCCTGTGTTTTTCTCAACAAGTGCTTTGAACTCACAAAATTTTGAGAACATCTAGTCTTTCTTCTACATGAAGAATATCCAACACTTGCGTGAGAAATCATCTACAAAAATCACATAATACTTGTGCTTGGTCATGGAGGTTGTCGAGAATGGTCCACACACAACTGAGTGAACTCTTTCAAGGATTGTTTACGCTCGAATTTCCTTATCATGAAAGGTGGCTTTGGTGTACTTCCCAAGTGTACACCCTTTTGCATATATCACGCTGCTCAAGTGCACCCTTGTGAAGTCCTGTAGAAATCTGATGCATGATCTTCAAAAAAATTTGGTTTAGATGGCCCAATCTTCTATGCCATAACTCATCGATATCTTGGCTTTCCACCTTCTCTACTTCCATGCTCAAAGTAGCACAATCTTCTACATCCAATTTGTAGAGGTTCTTTACCCAAACCCCAACCTTCTTCTCTTGTCTCATGGCTATGTGACAAAGGAACGCCTTTCCTTTGCTAAAAATAACATCGTAGCCATGGTCTTCCAACATAGCAACTAAAACTAGATTCTTCTTCAAACCCAGAACATACATGACATATTTCAATGTGAGAGGAGAACCAAACTCCCTCTGAAAGTTAATAGTATCGATGTTGATCATTTTATACCTTCCATCATCTCCTCCAAGTTTTTGAATAACTCTTTGTTGTCGATCATATGGAATGAGGCTCCATTATACAGGTACCACACACTACCCATCACCAATGACAATAGGCATGCGATGAGGGTGAAATCCAACTCAAATTGTGAAGCAAGAGTTTCACCTGTCGCTGCTCCTGCGAGCTTCTTGTCATCCTTCTTGTGCAGACACTTCATGGCATAGTGTCCTAACTCATGACAGTGAAAACATTAAATCTTTGACAAGTCCTTCTTCTTGCCTACCTAATCGAAATATGATTTGGAATGGGATGACTTCCCTTTCCCTTTCTTTTCTTTTCCATCCAAGGCATAGTTATCCTCATCATCATTCTTGTATGAGGATCCATCTCTGGTTTTTCGTTGAATCTCTTCTTGCACCAAGTTGGACCAAAATTGCTCCCACTTTGGTAGCTTCTCCCTCCCATTTACAGAATCTCGGTAGTTTTGCAAAATCTTGGGAATACCTATAAGTTCTAGGCTCACCAAATCATCTTCATCAACTATAACACCAACACTTCCAAGCTCATCTCGATATTGAGTAAATTTGGTCAAGTACTTTGGTATTGTGTCGTCGTTCTCCATCTTGATTTTCCTAAGCTTGTCCTTTAGTTCCAGCTTCCTGTGGTCTCTCTTTTTATTAAATAAATATGTCAAGGCCTTCCACATTACATATGGAGTTTCCTTTCCATGGAGGTTCAATACAATATTATCTCGAACTCCTTCCAGTAGAATCCCACTCACCTTTGCTACACACTTCTTCCACTCTGCTAGATCTTTTGCATCGGCTGGAGCTAGTTTTGGGATTTCCTTATCAATGAAATCTTCTGATCTGTTGTCTTCCAAAATTTCTTCCATTGTAATATTCCCAATTTTAGCCTCAAGCTAAAATGGAATATTATAGTTGCACATTTTATTTTAGTTTAATAAAATGGGCAAGGAGACACCTTAGACCCTTTTAGATGAAGAAATAACACTCCTAATGTGAAAGGGGAGTGAATAAAGCAGCTGAAATACACACCAAGGGTGTTAATGGAACCCAGCTCACTTGATTAGTCATCTTTGACTAAAGTCAACAGCGCTGCCCAAGGAGGAAGAGGCTTCCTAGAGAAGTTGTGCAGTTTTGGAGGGAAGACACTCTCATGAGGATGGAAACCCTAATTGGTGGGACCATGGTGGAGAAGAGTTATCTCACTTTATATGGAGGAGATGTCAGCCCATTTTCATTATGTTATGATTTATATTTTCAGACTTGGGTCTGCAAAAGCTTGCATCCCTGGGCATTTTAGCAGGGTGATGGTGACCTCGGCCACTAGGGTGTTCCCAGTCGGGAATCCCTACCTCTTCCTCAAGGAAGGATGAGGATTGAGCTACATTTCCTCAATCCGGCATTGGCCATAGCTACATTCATCTTCTAAAGCATTATTTCTGCAGCAGAGAGGATGTTGTGTTGTTGGGTGCGGCAAGAGAGGAACTCATGGAGTCTCTCTTGTCTTGTTTTCTTCAGTGGAGGAGTGATCCACTCATTGGAAGAGCTGCAAGGAGGATTACCGGGCTTCATATCAAATCATTTGGCATGGGCCAACATTCCATCATCTCCCACTGTGCATTCCATGGAGGAAACTGCGTTATTTTGATGGAGGCAGTGAGAGAGGGTTTCATGAGCTCATCAAGAGTGTGTTTTTGAGACAAAGTGATCAGCACTTTGTATTAGAGACATTATCAGAGGAGGGCATCTACATTTCAGATCTGCCATGGCCTCATTCATATTTTGTATCAATTGCAGTGACAACTCAGTTGTCACATTTTGAGTTTCTCCGGCATTTCTAGCAATCTTCCTAAATTGGCTAGAAATCATGTATTTCAGCCCATTCTTTGTTCTTGGGTTATTTTCTTGTACCTTTCAGCCACATTTTTATTTCATACATGTTCAGCAGCTGCTTCACTCTTATAGACTGCACAGTCATTGTCTTCTGGCATTCTGTGTAGTTGCAGCAACTCCGGCATTTCACTGTATATTCATTGGAGTTTGGTTCTATTGTATGAGGGGCTCTTCCCTCTTCTATTTCTTGTATATTTGCTGAATAATATCATATTGTTGGCTACATATCATTTCCCTCTCATGATGTATTCATATTTGCATATTTTAATGGTTATGTTCACATATTGTTGTAAGCTCTCTCATTGAGCATTGTTTTAGAGACCTAGATTGGGGAGATCTGAATAACCCATCTAGAGTTATTTATTTGAGCTCATTTTATGCATAGGATTTGTATTGGGTTTATTCTAGGGCATCTTAGCGCTAGATTGTCTTATTCTTGCAGCAGCTTCCTTATACAACATCCTCAAGGACCCTATAGCAGAAATCCCCGAAGTGGAATATTGCATATCCATAGACAGAGTTTGTGAAGGGCCAGCTAGCCTCAGGATTTCTCCCTTCTTTGGAAGGAGTCATATCTTGTAAATGCCCCAATATTCAATCTCTGAAATGGACTTGTGATGTCTCACTGAAGAAGGAATTGGAATATCTTAAGATATTCCTGATGGAGCAAAAATTTCCAGATTTGGAATATTACAATGGTATCAGAGCATGATCTTGGCTCAGCCTGTGCTCAAGATCTATTTCCATCAGCAAGAGGAGCTTATCTCGAAGGAGAGGAGATTGACAGAGGAAACAAGGAAGAGGAATGAAGGAAGAGGAGGTTTCCCTTTTTCTTTTCCAAACCATTGAGCACACCATTGAAGATCTGATGAAAGGGAAAATTGGAGGAATTTTCTGAGAGGGTTTGTTGATGGAAAAAATCCTAGCTATTTTCATGAAGGGTGTGAGCATTCAGCCACACATGCAGATCCATAGCGCAGTACATTTCCCATAGCTACTGCCAGAAGGATGGAGGAGAGAGTTGAGGCCTTTGGAGGAGCAGCGCTGTAAACTCAAAGGTATGATTCATGGTGATTGATTTCAGAGTTCTATTTCATGTTTTCATGCAAATGAGAGATCATATGTGGAAGTCACAGAGATTTTTGCAAAGGGGATTGATGAAACCCAATGTGAAGCATGGTGTGACAAAACTTCAAACACTTTGCATGCATGAAGGGGAACCATGGAATAAATATCATTCCATCTTTCTAGAGGAGGAGAAATTAGAAGAATGATTTGCTAGAGGCAAGTCCCCCATGGTATGAAGGGTACTCTCCCATTTATGAGGGTGTGGAGATATTTCTCTCTAAGGAAGGCCAAGGTCTCTCATTGAGGAGGAGACACACTCACATGATTGGTAGAGAGGAGGTGCATAGAAGAACCTACAATGCTGCGCCATTGGAAGAAGAAGAAGAGCAGAAGGATCAGCATGAAGGGATGATGAACATTCACCCTTATCTATTCCAGAGATTCTCTTCACATAGGAGGAGGACTGCACTGCGCAGTAAAGAGAGAGGACCTTCCATTCCTCTCATATATTCAGTCCACTCCCTATCTTAATGTCTCACTTTTGGAGGCTTTCCACTTGGGCGGCCACATGATCTAGAGATGATGAGAGGCATCATATCATTTGGTTCACCACTCATTGGATTCTGGAGGGGTGGAGACATTGGAGGAGTCTAGCACAGTGCAATGAGTTGGGGCTGAGCACAAGGAGGAAGGTAACACTCTCATTGTCAGTACCACCCATTCTCATCAGCTTTACTGCGCAAGTAGAGTTGCTGTATGGATGGAGGAAAGCATCTTCATGATGCAGGATGACTATTGCATGGATTTGGTGAGAGAGAGATTACTTCCTTTGGGGAAGAACTCTTTCATGCTTTGGAGTAGATGGAAGCCACTCATGCTTACTTGGCCCAGGATCGAGAGATTCTTTGGAGGTGATAATCTCTCATGGGAGGCTTATTTTCAGAGATCATCATTTCTTTGAGCATGATCAGCTGCATGATGGGCATGGAAGCAACTTGGAGGATGACTTTGGCATGAGGGGATTTCAAGGTAGCAGCAGCAGCGTGATGGGAGCACTTTATTGCAGATTACCAGCGCTGTCTATGTGGAGGATTGATCCATGTTGGAGGACTCAGCTTCCGGTTTATAGGTCCCAGGATCTTGATGCATGCATGATTCTTGGATGGCCTTGATGGAGATGGCAGACACTTAGTGGATGACATGATCATCTATCATCATGGTAGACTCTTCTTGACTAGAGTTTCTAGTCTCAAGGAGAAATTATTTGCATGCAGCATATGAGGACTTCCTAGCTATGCATTTGGATGCATACTTTTCTTTGCTAGAGGATTTCACTTGGAGGGCATTCAGCATGATCTACATCAGCATATGGATAGATACAGAGCCCGAATTTCTTTTGGAGAGGTTGGCACAACCATTCCCTTACTCATTGGAGGAGAGGGAGAGCATTCAGTTGAGCCATTTCAGCTCAAGAGCTCTAGTGCATGATGGAGGAGGTATAATCTCATATTTTGTATTGTACTTCTTTTCATTGATTGAGGAGCATGATGTATCAAGGAGGCTTGTTCCTTCTTGTATTTTTCATGGGGATGTACTTACAGCTACTTGTAGCCTTGATTTTGGCTATTCTTATGATGGTTTGTGGGGGAAGCCACATTCTCTAGGTGTGCACCATTGGCACCAAATGGTATTTTTATGTTTCATCTTATGATAAGATGTTGTGGCAGAAAAAAAGTGGCTATTTCAGCACTTGTTATTTGTGATTTTTAGGCAGGCCAAGAGGCATTGCGCAGGTTCCATGAAGTGGAACTTTGAACCACTCTCTGGTTGTCATTTGGCAACTTGTTTTATTGTATATTGCTCCATGTATTTCTGATGTTTGAACACTCATGAGGAGCATTATTTGGAGAGTATTGTATGTATAGCCCATTGGGAGCATGATTCTCCCCATTGTATATGTTTTATCTCGCGGGAGATACCATGGGAAAACCATGATTGCCACATTGCTACTTGTACCTTCTTGTGGGAGGAACCACTTGGAGAATTTGCAGAGGCATTTCATGGCTGATTTTCTTGATGGGGTAGTTTGGGCCATTCTTGGAGGCCATAATTTTCAGCCCAAAGACAAAGGTAGCCCCATATGTGTAGCACTTCAGCCCCAACACATTGCAAAAATCAGGGGTTGAGATTTTATTTGGATGATTGCATGGATGAGAGGATCATCATTGGGAAAAAAAATTTCCCATGAATATCATCACTCCTACCTTAAGGAGGCCACAATCCAGTAAGAAGGATTCCACTACACCTTCTATCTTTCCATGAGGAGCATCATTTTCAGCTTGCATACTTGGGAGAGAGCCTTGGAGGACAGATTTATTGCAACATATTTGAGCAGTGGTGGGACCATTGATGAGGAGGCTGCAAGAGAAGAAGGGGGAGAAAATTTTGTTTTATCTATGCAGTTGTTTAAGGGCAAGCAACATGTGGGGGGGGGAGGACTGTAATATTCCCAATTTTAGCCTCAAGCTAAAATGGAATATTATAGTTGCACATTTTATTTTATTTTAATAAAATGGGCAAGGAGACACCTTAGCCCCTTTTAGATGAAGAAATAACACTCCTAATTTGAAAGGGGAGTGAATAAAGCAGCTAAAATAAACACCAAGGGTGTGAATGGAACCCAGCTCACTTGATTAGTCATCTTTGACTAAATTCAACAGCGCTGCCCAAGGAGGAAGAGGCTTCCTAGAGAAGTTGCGCAGTTTTGGAGGGAAGACACTCTCATGAGGGTGGAAACCCTATTTGGTGGGACCATGGTGGAGAATATTTCTCTCACTTTATATGGAGGAGATGGCAGCCCACTTTCATTATGTTATGATTTAGATTTTCAAACTTGGGTCTACAAAATCTTGCATCCCCGGGCTATTTAGCAGGGTGATGGTGCCCTCGGGCACTAGGGTGTTCCCAGTCGGGAATCCCTACCTCTTCCTCAAGGAAGGATGAGGATTGAGCTACATTTCCTCAATCCGGCATTGGCCATAGCTACATTCATCTTCTGCAGTGTTATTTCTGCAGCAGAGAGGACGTTGTGTTCTTGGGTGCTGCAAGAGAGGAACTCATGGAGTCTCTCTTGTCTTGTTTTCTTTAGTGGAGGAGTGATCCACTCATTGGAGGAGCTGCAAGGAGGATTACCAAGCTTCATATCAGATCAGTTGGCATGGGCCAAAATTCCATCATCTCCCACTGCATATTCCATGGAGGAAACTGCGTTATTTTGATGGAGGCAGTGAGAGAAGGTTTCATGAGCTCATCAGGAGTGTGTTTCTGAGACAAAGTGATCAGCACTTTGTATTAGAGACATTATCATAGGAGGGAATCTACATTTCAGATCTGCCATGGCCTCATTCATATTTTGTATCAGTTGCAGTGACAACTTAGTTGTCACATTTTGAGTTTCTCCGGCATTTCTAGCAATCTTCCTAAATTGGCTAGAAATCATGTATTTCAGCCCATTCTTTGTTCTTGCGCTATTTTCTTTTACCTTTCAACCACATTTGTATGTCATACATGTTCAGTAGCTTCTTCACTCTTAGATACTGTGCAGTCATGGTCTTCTGGCATTCTGTGTAGTTGCAGCAACTCCGGCATTTCACTGTATATTCATTGGAGTTTGGTTCTATTGTATGAGGGGCTCTTCCCTCTTCTATTTCTTGTATATTTGCTTAATAATATCATATTTTTGGCTGCATATCATTTCCCTCTCATGATGTATTCATATTTGCAGAGTTTAATGGTTATGTTCACATATTGATGTAAGCTCTCTCATTGAACATTGTTTTAGAGACCTAGATTGGGGAGATCTGAATAACCCATCTAGAGTTATTTCTTTGAGCTCATTTTCTGCATAGGAGTTCTATTAGGTTTATTCTAGGGCATCCCAGCGCTGGATTTTATTATTCTTGCAGCAACTTCCTTATACAGTGTCCTCAAGGACCCTGTAGCAAAAATTCCCGAAGTGGAATATTGCGTATCCATAGACAGAGTCTGTGAAGGGCCAGCTAGCCTAAGGATTTCTCCCTTCTTTGGAAGGAGTCATATCTTGTAAATTCCCCAACAGTCAATCTCTAAAATGGACTTGTGATGTCTCACTGAAGAAGGAATTGGAATATCTTAAGATATTCCCGATGGAGCAAAAATTTCTAGATTTGGAATATTACAGTGGTATCAGAGCATGATCTTGGCTCAGCCTATGCTCAAGATCTATTTCCATCAGCAAGAGGAGCTTCTCTCGAAGGAGAGGAGATTGACAGAGGAAACAAGGAAGAGGAATGAAGGAAGAGGAGGTTTCCCTTTTTCTTTTCCAAACCATTGAGCACACCATTGAAGATCTGATGAAAGGGAAAATTGGAGGAATTTTCTGAGAGGGTTTGTTGATGGGAAAAATCCTAGCTATTTTCATGAAGGGTGTGAGCATTCAGCCACACATGCAGATCCACAGCGCAGTACAATTCCCATAGCTACTACCAGAAGGATGGAGGAGAGAGTTGAGGCCTTTGGAGGAGCAGCGCTGTAAACTCAAAGGTATGATTCATGGTGATTGATTTCGAGGGCCTTCCTCTGACTGCATGCACTGCCTGTACAATTTGGATAATTATACAACTGATAGTACACAGCCCTTGAACTCCAAACTCAACTAGGTAACTCTTAGTTCACACATGCATGAGTTATTTATGGTTGATTTATCAGTTAACTTATTGATCATAAAGTTCACAAATCACTACTATACCTCTCACTAGTTCCTCCAATAGTTGGAACTAGTTAAATTGACTTTAACTTGGATAAACTAAATTAATTAATTACAACTCAAAATAAACTCAACCAGGGATCCTAAAAGGTAGGAACCAGTCTACATGACTCAAGTTATACCCTCAACTCAAATTAACTGAACCATCTAAGTCAAACTAAATCATGTAACTTGTACAACTTGTCATGTGATGTGGAATTCAATGGAAAATTAAATTAGAATATTTCTTGGTGCCATTTTCAACACGAGTGATCGAGTGAACAAGGTGTTGATAGGACCAGATATGTTGGTAGAGATGTAACAGTAAATGTAGGTAATCAATAATAATCTAAAGGCATCATAGCACATGAATAAATTTATGCAAATCAGAACCAGATGTTTAAGGAGTTTCAAGTTGGGGAACACGTGTACTTGTGCATCAAGCCCAAGAAAATATCCTTGAGAATTTTGTCATGTGAGAAGCTGGCACCTCAGTTTTGTGGACCTTTCAAGATTCTTGAAAGGATTGAATCAGTATCCTATTGAATTTCACTGCCTTCGACAGTGAAATTTCATGATGTTTTCCATGTGTCCTTGCTTAAGAAGTATGTTAAATATGTTGATCATGTGATAGATTAGTCTGTATTGCAAGTGGAGCCAGAAGGAGAATTCCATTTGGAACCTTAGCGTATTTTGCATATAAATATGCTCATGCTATGGAACCAAGCAATCAACCATGTTAAATTGCAATGGAAGCACTTTGGTCCTGATGAAGCTACATGGGAGATGGTGGTTCATATGTACGCTATGTATCCTTCTCTATTCTTTGGTTGAGCGAATGTTTTTGGCATACGTTTTGGTGTGATGTTTTAGTATATGTATATATGTATATGGCTGTAAATATCATTATGAGTTGTGTTATAAAACTCCAATAAGCGGTATGGGTGTCATGTTGTTATGTTGTCATGTTGGTTTGCTTTTGTGCAGGTTGTTCATTTTAAATATTGCAATGAGCTAAGTTATAAAGATCCATAGGCAATATGTTTTAATGTTTAGAAGTCTTGATGGTTATAGGTTTTATTAAACACTGATGACGATGTTTCCCCAAGGGGGAGGATTCTGTAACAACCTTGGTCAAAACTTTCATGTAGTAAAGTTAATAAAGGAAAAATAATAACCAAGGTAATTGGACATGTATTCCAATATGAATGTTGGGAAAAACATCCTAGTGTGGGTGTTCATTTGGTTTATTATGGCTAAGGAAACTGGAAAAGGTAATGAAAAAGGGTTTGGAAAGGCAAAATGGCATTTTTTTCAATTTATTTATGAAAATAATTGAAATTAGGAGAAAAGGAAGGTGAAAGGTCACAGGTTGCATGTGAGGTGGAAAATGAAGGAAAATAATGGAAAATGAAGAAAATAGAGGCCTCATTAATAAAAAGGCTTATGAATATCAGTTGGTACCTTTTTTCAATTCAATTTTGGAGCTCTCTCTCTATACACTCTCTCTCTCTCACTGAGATCTGTTGTTATGACCTGTAGATTACATATTTGTGATATGTTTGATGAAATACCTGTCATGGATAGTAGGGTTTAGATCAAGTACATGTACTAGTGATTTCATTAGTAGCCTTATTCCATTGTTATTTATCATTTCTCAAAAGTTTCATGAATTTTTTGGCAAGGGAAAGTGACACGAGATCTGGGGTCACTAGCTCAAAACTGCTTGAAAAAAGTCCACATTCGCTGCCATGCCTTGTTGTGGGGGATACTTGAAGGCCTCAGTCGCATGCATGACTTGTCATGGGAGAGGTTGCGGGTCTAGATCAAAAAAATGATAAGTTGTGTTAGGGGTTAATAACCTAGAATGCTTATTTTCCTCATGGAGCGTTTGTAGCTCCCGAGGAAGGTCAGAATGGTATTGTTTTTTTGGTTCCACTTCCTTAATTCTACATGGGGATTTGAATCACATCATAGTAGCCTCTTGTGACATGTTTACCCTAGTGGATTGGCTAGCTTGGGTAAATCTGGGAGGAGGGTGTTATAGAGTTGTATCGGAGCATGGTTCACCCCTTGGATTGGATGGGCAGTGTGTTGGACATGCATATATGTCAGTTGCATATGTGTTGTTTATGCTTGTGGTCTATGTGCTTTTTGTGTATGCATGGTGGTGGTCATGGTGTGTCTCCATGTGAAATTTGATGGTGTTATTGTTGGATGTGGTCATCATGAGTGTATGGCGTTTATGTATTGGTTATGCATGTTAATTTTTATATGTTGTTATTCATACATTGACATGGTGATAGTTGTCGTGCATGAGGTCATGGTATGTGGTTGTTATGGGCTTGCATTGATAACTGGACAATGGTTGAAATGATGTTTATATATTGTTATGATTATGATTATACATGTATCGTGTTAATCTGGTTGATACTGCAGACGAGATATCCTCTCCTAAACTATACTAAGGTATGTTGATTATGTTATGTTTTGGTTTTAGTTGACATGGTATACTTGCAGGAAAGAGATCAAAGATGACTAGCAAGATGGTAGACTACGGGTCATGAGATTCTCCCTATGGGTCATATGGGTAGCATAGTGGTGGGAATTCTTCTGACTTACTAGACATGTTGAGAAGCTTGAAGGCAGAAATAAGAAGTTGCAAGGCAAATAATGACAGGATCATTCAAGCACAAGAAAAAAGAGCATAATTTAATGTAGTAATCCTTCAGATTTTTTCAAAATTGAAGAGACGGGGATCTCTTAGGATCATTCATGGACAAGAGGATAGGAAAAATGGGGAATATGGCACTAAATCTCATTGTGGACACATGTCGGATAGGGATGACACAGTCAGAGATGGCAGGCTCTTGGATACTCTGGATACTAGAGGTGATGGACACAGGTTCAATTTTAGTTTTGGTTCTAACAGGCACTACAATCTTCATTGTTATCATCCTTACAAGAGGAGTGACAGGGGATATTTTCCATATGAGTTCAAGAAATAAAATCCGCCTACCTTTTATGAGGATTTGAAGAATTCTGGGTGTTATAGTCAATTTTATCACATCTGGCCAATTGGAGTACAATCTGGATCAACCAACATCCTTTGACCCCTTAACATCATCATAGCATGAATCCTTATGCATGACACCCCAATATCCAAGAGTTTCTACCTGAAAACACCTTGTTTTATTCATTATAAGGACCAACTCTCCGTGGAGTCCTACTTGACATCGTTCACCTATAGGTTTCTCCTTTGTAGCCTGCGTTGATCACCTACAAGTTTCTCTCCTTTGCACCTACGTTGGTTCTAGAAATTCAGGAAAAAGAGAGAAATTTCAGAATCCTCATTTCCTAGAAGCTTCTAGAATTTGTTACAACCATTTACCTCATATAAAAAAATCAATTCATATCCTATCGTACCTTGGAGTTTCCATCCCTTATCCTTTAATCGCATCCTCTCATCAAAGGTGGATCTCATACCTTAGATTGGTAATTGGATAAGGACTCCAAACTTATTCCCCTCACCTATATATTTTTTTCCATCCACAAGATAGGGGTTGGCTTTTGGAGATATAATTATACCCTTATGTTGTTGTTGTAGAGAGGTAACTTTCCATGCATTAGGGTGATCAGAGGTGCATTTTGTGACAAAGGAACAAGTCAGCGTGGAGGAGCTCTTCTACAAGATCGACGTCTATTTATGGTTGTAACTCTTTCCATTTATATTAATGAAAAGTGTTATTTTTTTCCATATATTTGATTTTATGATTTCATATATATCGATGTCATGTTGATCCATTGAATGAATCATTTAGATGATGCTACATAGATTTCATAGATCGTTCGGTTGTGTTTTATGATTATGCAGGTTCTAATTTTGGCAACGGGAGCTAGAATTAGAGCATTCAATCGAAGAGATGAGTGAAGAATATGACGAATTACAGGAAGGCTTCGACCCATCATCCATTTACTTTAAGGAAAACAAAAGGTACTTTGTCCTTCTCTTTTTCTAGACTTAGCCACCTAGTCTAGGGAAGACACTTCTATCTACAGTCTTAGATTTCGTATAACTGGCGACTCCACTGGGCACGGGTATATTCCCTGGGTGGTTTCTTTCTCTTTAGTGTCTATTTCACCTCTTCTTCAGACCTTCATTTTCATTTTCATTCAAGAACAAACCTAGGAAGCCCTTTCATTAAGACTCAATTGAAAAACTTGTGTTGAAACTCCCTTATTCTTCACCAACGCTCCCTCTTGTCTAGGGACAGAGCATTGCACCTCTGTAGAGTCCTCTCTAGGACTGCATTGCAAGGCACTGGTGCCTCTTCTCCACATGTTTTTTCCCCTGTTCTTGCATAAATTTTCCTTTTTTTTTTCTCTCTTTCATCAATTTGCTTCCAACTGCCCTTCCTTGAGTCTTGAGTGTCTTGTGGTCCCTCTAAAGCCTCCATTTGGTTTGCATTTGCATTTAATTGTGTTTGATAAGGATTTCTTAAGTTTTTCCTTTGTTCTTATCATTTGGTTGCTTGCAAACCGATTTTTGTTTGAGCATTGGTTGTTTGGATGAATTTTTTTTCTAGTCCTCATTCTGAAAATTTATTTGAATCAGTGATTAAACTTTGCGTCTTAGTTTTCTTCATTTTCAAAAATTAAGAGACTTGAAAAGAAAAATATTTCCATTGCCATTTAGGGTTTGGTGTGTGCATTGAAATTGGAATAGTTGCATTGGAAAGGGATTTCATTTTGCACATTTGTTTGTTGCATATTGTTTTATGCATACTCTTTGTCTCTTCCCTTCCTTAGATAGATTTTCATTGAATGAGAAAGATTCCATTTCCTCATGCTAGTTTTCATTTTAGGATATTCAGGTGACATTCACAGTGAGCCACAAAAATGAAACTTAATCAAATATAAACGGTAAAATTTATTGAATCAACCTAAGTATCATTTGTTACATTAACGCAGACACCTACAGGTCTATGCTAGATATGTTTTCCGGCATCGTTAAATGTAGGAGTTGTCGTTGTTTTCCAACATTGCATCTTGGGGGTGATATCTTGTTCCACATACATAAGTTTATAGGATCGTTCTCTGCGTACCTTTGGGTATATTGGATGGTGCTCCATGCATGATAAGTATATGGGAACGCTCTCATCAAACGGTTACGCATTAGACAGCACTACTACGTATTGCACTCCCATGTACCGTCGAGTATATTTTGGGAGTCCCTTATAGGTTATCCTTGCCATAGGTAACCGATTCAGTCGCCTTGTATATCGTGATGCACCAAACACATCATTCAGGGAGATTGTTTGTCATCTTGGTTTGTCGAGGTGTATATTGCGGTTCACAGTTTCTTGCTAATCCTTTATGCCTAGATTACCCTCTTTTTTATTTGTTTTTTGTGTTAATTTATAAAAATTATTAATCCAACGTGGGAAAAAAATCCCCCACCTCGTAATTCACGTACAATATAAAATAAGCCTCCTCTTCCACCAGCAGTTCCTCTTGGTCATTGTCGGAAGCATAAGAAGATGCAAACTACTGAATTTGGAACTTCAGGAACTACTTCTGGCCCTCCTCTTGATATTGATCTCCCAGAATCATTTGTCCCTTTGAGTTCTGATCCTGAGATTACATCTACTCTTGTCGGTGAATCTGACGTAATCGAAACATAATTCCCTGAAACCTTATTGACTGAGGTTATTGAACCTGGCTTTCCTGAGTCAGACACTTTGATTCCTAAGGTTGTCGAACCTGAGGAGCCTCATCCATCTTCAACTATTACTTCAGGACCTTCCTCTTCTCTTTCTTTGTCTTAGAAAAAACGTATATATCTTGGACTTGACGGTGAACCTCTTCCATATGGACTTGTGAGTATTTAAGAGATCTTACAAGAAGAGCTTTGTCATTCTACTATTGTTCATTAGGAGGGACTCCATTTTTATCAGGCTGGTCATATTCCTCCTCTTCAAACTCCTGCACAAACACATTTTTCTGAGTCTTTGGACTTACCTGCAGATCTCTCACGACAATATTCATTGGGATTGACAACCACGACTAGATATATTCTGACCTCTCAGCTTGTGTCCACCACTATGGTTGAGACATCAAATGTTGCTTCCTCATCTATGTTTTCAACATCACCAGAAGAGCATTTGTATGGTGTCCCATCTGTCCAACCCGGTTATTAGTATTTATCTGATACATTTTCTGGTGTGGCTTCCAGTCCTTGGACCTCTCCCATGTCATCCAGTTTGGGAATTCCATATGGTACTTCTCTTATGAATGCCACATAGTCTACTCCACCTCCTCCACCTACACCTGCGATTGAGCAGGAGGCTGGCCCTTATATTATTGGGCAAGCTTACCTTCAACAACCTAACTCTCCTTATGTTGGGTATCCTCCATCTAGATTGCAATTGCCTCCATCATCCCCTCCTCCTATGGAAGGGGGGGAACTTGTTTTTGGTATACCTCAAGTTGGTAATTAGCCTTATTATAGTCCTCCTTATCCTAGAATGGTTGCCAATGTTTAGAAACCTACTTTTCCTATTCAACCTAGTTCATTTTGGGACCGATTATTGAATCCTCAACCTGCACTATCATCATCTAAAATTCATATCCATCCATATGTACCCCACCAAGCTCAAATACATTTGATCCAACCTTTACAGGCTATTGTTGCATCACAACCTATTTTTTCGGTATCTGGTACTTCCTAGGTCCCACTGACCCACCAAGTACAAAGTACCTTACATTCTCAACCACTTGGACACGATACTCCTCAAGTTTCAATAAGACAAAATTTGTATAGCATGGCGCAATCCCAATCAAACTCACCTTATGCTAGGATGATGCAAAATGCCATGGGACAACAGTATAGACCCTATCACAGTATCCCTCAAATGCCTTTCCAAGGGAAATACATTCAAACCCAACCATTCCAGCCTTTGCAGGGGTATCCGAGAGTTGGTCAATAAAGGCTATGTGTATGTTGGTTACCAGAGTCCTCCTTATTCTGGTACCCAGGTTACACCTTATCAGAACCCTATTTATCTAAGAACGCAAGTACTTATTGCTTAGGCAATTCCCTCTTATCCTTCACCGGATTTCAACCGGCAATTACCTTTCGTGGCAACTCTTGAATTGCCAGACTTAAGTCGAATTACAAACAATCCCATTTCTCATTCGTCTTGGTGGCTGATAATCCCCACAAAATTTCCCTCTGATATCCAAAAATTCAATGGGAATCCTTGAGAAGACCCATCGACCCATGCCATAATGTATCATTTGTGTTGTTCATCAAACTCCCTTAACAATGATTCCATACGATTACGACTTTTCCAGCGTACCCTTACAGGTACCGCGACTAAGTGGTACATTGAGTTACCTAGAGATTCGTTTCATGATTTCAATTCCTTGACTACCACCTTCCTCACACATTTACAGTTACCCATCTGGTATGAAACTGGAACGAAACTTCTTACTAACTTTAAAGAATCTAAAGCCACTCACATTTCAGATCACATTCATGAATGGCGGTGGCATTGCCGGTTGTTTAAGACCTTTGTTCTGGATCAATTGCTGGTGGAATGGTTCATTAAGTCCCTGTTGCCATCTATCACATAGGATGTAGCCAAAGGTGGATTCGTGACTAAAGAGAAATTAATTTCTCATGCTCAGTTATTGGGCCTCATGTATACCCAATCTACCATGCTCTATGAAAAGATACCAGATGCTCTGAGACCTTCAAACATTGTTCCTACCGCTACTTGTAAATAACATCATGTTGTTGATGGCATCATTGGTTTTTCTAGCTCGCAGACATCAAGCAAACCATTTGGCACTACTCTCACTGTTTCTTCCCAAAACTCTTCATCCAATCCTCCTACATCTTATTCTTACAATATAAATGTCATTTCATCTGATAAAGGAAAATCTCAGCAGCAATGAGGAACTAAGAAGAAAGGGAAAGGCAAAAGGAAGAAAGATTCTTCACCGCGGGATTACAAAACAAATAGTCCTCTGATGAGAAATGAAAATATTGTTACCCATGCTTGATTTTCAATGAATAGCACTTTACTTGTGACTTTCCTCATCGTGTAGAAGTGAACTAGTTTTTGAAATCCTCCACTTCTCTCGTCGTGTTGACTGGCCTGTTTCCCAATCAGGAGACCCATATGGTTCCCCAGGACCCATCTTCCTCTAACACAATTTTAATGCTTTCTTCCGCAAAGCATAAATATGATCTTATAGTGTCTACTTGTAATAAGGACTATAGAAATTTGAATCTCATGAATGATGATGCTACGGGTCAACCTACCAATTCGACATCACCTTCATTCAATCCTCCTCATCCTTCAATTCCTACTGAGTTAACTATTAAGCCTCCAAAGGGCATTGTTCATAAGTCTAATTTCAACCCTCGTGCCAGGGCTGCTCAAAATTATAACGTATTTGAGGACTGGGCTTAGTCCCCATCAGCTATGTTGACCCTCAAGGTGTTCCAAAATTGTGCTGCCTTGAAAAAGGATTTACTTTCAAATATCATATGTGTGGATCCTTTGGATTCCAACCTTGTTGCCTTTAATTACGAGAACTATTCCCCTTGGCTTCTGGATCAATTGGCCTTTATAATCCGGGTTGTCATCTGTGGTAAGAACATTCATCATTTTATTGTGGACAAGGGAGCCTCAACCTGCATCATGTCTATGTCTTTCTAGAAGGCCATTGCTTCTCCCCAACTGATCCAGTCATCCACCACATTGAAATCTTTTGATGGAAGAACGTATAAGCCTTGTGGTATTTTAAAGTACTTACAAGTGGAATTTGGTAGATAGCCTTGTGGTATTATCACCTTTCCTCATAAGGGAGGGATCATGGACATCAACCAACTGACCTTTTTCTCCTTTGATTCCCATGTTACTATAAGTTTCCCGCTTGTAGGGGAAGCCCTACACTCTTATCAACATGTCAGGGTTGGACTATTGAAAGACTCCTTGCTCATGGGGAAATTTTTGCTTCCTCCTCCTCCTCTTCCCGACATCTCACCTTCGGTTTATTTTTTCAACATGATATCATCTTCTACTATCTAGATTGATTCATGGATAATACCATTCGAAATTGACATCAACAGTTTTGGAAATCGAATGTCACTTAGCCCTATTGAACTTGATTATGAATCTATATATTTGTCTTGTGTGGATCATAACTTTTCCTTGATCAATTGGGTAGATCAATCATTGGATTATGGAATGTCATCCGATCCATTCTCACGTGTATTTTCTACCGATGAAAGCATCATGGAAACCACGATGCCAGATGATGTGCCATGGGATGATCATCACCATCATTCCTCCCTCCCAGTTTCCATTGAAGGTAATCTCAATGATATTTATCTACCTGATTTTGATGGAGTCTATTCACAAAGTTGATTCTGAGAAGAATATCTCGAATATAGAAGAGACAATACCTCTTGAAATTTCTGTTAGACTAGATGTTGTTGAAAATCTACATGTTGGTGTGTCTTTATCTCCATATAATATTGAGAGCTATAAGGCCCTTTTTCATGAATTTCGTGATGTATTTTCCAAGACTTATGAGGAGATGCTAGGTATTGACCCAAATATAGTCATGCATGAAATTAAAACATATCCTTATTCTAAACTAGTTTGGCAACACCTTTGTCTGGTCCATCTGAAGAAGGTTGTCACAATAAAGAGGAAAGTTGAAAAACTCCTTCGTGTTGGTTTCATTTATCTAGTTCCTCTCATCGATTGGGTATCGAATGTTGTCCCTATCATGAAGAAACAGGGGACTATCTGAGTATGCATCGATTATCGAGATGTGAATCGTTCTTGTCTCAAGGAAAATTACCCAAGTCTGCTCATCGACCAGATTTTTGATAATTGTGTTGGTTGTAAAATATATTCGTTCATTGATGGTTTCTCCGGATATAATCAAATCAATATTCTCCCAGCGGATCAACCTAAGACTGCATTTATTTGTCCCTGGAGTAATTTTTCCTACTAGAAACTCCCATTTGGTCTAAGAATGTTGGAACCACATTTCAGTGGGTCATGGATTACACTTTTCATGATATTAAACACATCATGCAACCCTATTTGGATTATCTTCCTGCTCATTCTAAGCATCGGGTTGATCATTCGATGCATCTTAGTGCCATTTTCCTACGTTGTAGATACTATACTATTTGATTGAATCCACACAAATGTGTGTTTTGTGTGAGTTCTTGACGAATTCAAGGTTTTTTTATCTCAAAATAAGGAATTCATATTAATCCTCTGAAAGTACAGGAAATCGCTGACTTTTTAGCACTTTCTTCACTAATTCAGCTTCAACGAATTCAAGGGAAATACAACTTCCTGCGACGGCTCGTTCCAAATTATGTTGAGTTAACGAAAAGATACACTCACCTTCTTAAGAAAGGGGTCTCCTTCCATTTGGAAAACACATCTCAGAAAGTGTTTGATGCCCTGAATGATGTACTAGTTTGGGCATCTCTTTTGTACCCCCCTGATTACCAACGCAACTATTTCCTTTACCTCATTGCTGCCATTTCTACTATAACAATGGTGATGGTTCAAGAGGATTATGTTGGGACATAACACCCCATATATTGTGTAAGTCATAATCTCAATGATATTGATATCAGGTATATGCATGTGGAAAATTTGGCTTCGGCGGTCGTTCAATCAGTCCAAAGGTTTCTCCATTACATCTTGTTGCGCAAAATTACGGTTTTTTTGGATTGAAAATCTATGACATACATGTTGTCACATCAATTTTTGGGGGGTAAATACTCTAAATGGATTGTTATCCTACAATAGTTTGACCTTGTGTTCATCAAATCCAAGTCAAAGAAACCCTTGGTTTTCGTTAAGCTTATGTGCAACCTTCCTTCCCCTGATTCTAAATCAACATCTCATGATTCTATCCCTAAGGAGTCGTTGTTTTGATTTCTTCATCTGACCCGTGGTATGGAGACATTATGATATATCTCTATACCCATACTTTTCAGCTTGATAACTCTCGCTCTGAGCAGTGGCATATTCGATACCAAGCCAAAGATTATGTTATCATCGGTGACACTCTTTATCGACGTGGTATCGATACGATTTTATGCAGGTGCCTCACACATGATGAGGATGAGAAAGTCATTAATTAATGTCATTCAGGGGCATGTGGTGGTCATTTATCTGGCTATAATACTGTGTAAAATATCTTATGCATTGGTTACCTCTAGCCTACTATCTTTCGAGACTGTATTATCGTCATCTAGAAGTGTCATGCATGCAAAATTTATGATCTTAAGACTCATGCATTGCCTACTCCATTGCATTTTGTTATTGTTTTTGGACCATTTTCGAAATGGGGTATTAAATTTATGACATGTAACCCTCAGTCGGTCGAGGGGCATGGTTGTATCATTGTCACGGTAGATCATTTTACCAAATGGCCTGAGGCAAATCCCACATATAACAACACTGGAAAAACAACTGCATATTTATTTTTCAATCGCGTCATCGCATGGTTTGGTGTTCCACAAACCATAGTTACGGATCACATAAAGCATTTCCGGAATCATATGATGACCAAACTGACTACCAAGTTGGGACTTTTCAAGGAAATTCCACTCCCTACTATCCTCAGGCTAATATACAGTTTGAAGCTATCAATAAAGTTCTTAAAACCGTGCTTCAAAGTATGATAGGGGTCCAACAATTAGACTATCATTTTCTTATCTATGCTTCCTTATAGCCATATTGAACCTCAGTGAGGATTTCTACCGGATTCACACCCTTTTAGTTGGTTTATGGTCTGGAGGCAATCCTCCAATCGAATGAGAGATTCCATCTCTCAAACTATCCATCAAAATTATTCCTGCCACTTTCGTAGAAGAGGAACATCTTTTACATCTGACTCTTTTGGATGAGACTCAACACAATGCCATGATAGCTAATGAAGCTCATAAAAGATGTGTCAAGGCATAATATGAAAAAAGTGTCAAGCCTCATATCTTCTCATAAGGAGACTTTGTTCTTTTGTATGACCAACAATATGGAAAGTTACGTTCAGGAAAGTTCCAACCAATGTGGTTAGGCCTGTATATTGTCAATCGTGTCCATGAAAAAGGATCCTATGAGTTAGTTGACTTTGATAGAGTCCCTTTGGCGTAGCCTAGGAATCGAATCTACCTCAAAAAATACTATGCTTGATCTCAATGCATAGTTCACTCTGTACATATTGTTTATAGGTGTGTTGAGTGTGTTTACAGTGTGTCTCTTCAGAGTTTCCTACGGTTTTTATTGATCCTTTTACGTTTGGTTTTCATATGTCATCATTTCGTAAACCATATATCGGTTATGTTGATGGTGCTAGTCGTAGTACATGGAATCTATCCTCCACAACATGTGTTATATTTTCTCCAAATGGAAATTTAGTGAGCCTGCAATGGATTTTCATTGGTCGCTCTACCAACAACATCGTTGAGTATAGTGTAGTGTTCAAGCTACTGTCTAATGCTATTGCACGTGGTATCCACCATTTATTCATCAGACTTGACTCATAGCTTGTGGTACTACAATTAGCCAATGTCTATTCATTTAGAAGTCCCACCATCGTACGCATGTTTCTAAGGGTTCTCCTTCTAGAAAGAAATTTCAATTTCATCTGATACGAACATATTTCTAGAAATCTAAATACACTCACGGATGCGCTAGCTAATCATGTTTTAGATAAACAATGGAAACATATATATATATATATATATAAGTTTTGGTTTATAAAATCATTAGTAAGACACGATTGAGCGTATGCCTACATCAAAAACTATGTGCAGATAGACTATGGACCTGTCGTGTGATTCTCATCATAATGTGTTATTACTTACAGCTAATCTTTGCGTAGTAATTAGCCAAATCGATTAGGCACTCTGATAGTATATCGTTGAAGTCGCATAGGGATCTGATCGACCACGGTCCCATCAATCCTGTGTGTCAGCCCATCCAAGTGGCGCTCCACCTCTGCTAGGGTCTCTACTACATCAAGATCCTATAGTGCATCCATTATTAGTACGACTACCTCTATTGATATTGTAGCCTACTGTGATTCTCCTTCACGATGGAGATATGAAGCTCCTAGAGGTCGAATAGGTCCAACATTTTCATGAAACAAATCAACAGTTTATTCTTGGAAACATCAAAAAACACACAAAAAAAAAAAAAAAATTATAATACTTCTTTAAAAACTTCAAAAATGGTTAATTGCCTTACCCATAGCACGTCATTTCTCTCCCTCGGGAAGTACAAGCTCAGTGTCATCATGGAAATCCGCTCCTACATACGGATAATCACCAATCATGATCAAATGCCTATGTCACCATCTGAAGAATTTTAGTGTGAAACTGATCATTGATGGACCTGCATGTCATGCCATAATGATCTGAAATTGATTGTTAGTTAATGTTGTGCTAATATCAGTTTCATAATTAACATGAAAGTACCTTGGTGTGCCTATTATACAAGGGTTTATACATGTGTTTATGATTGACAATTCATTAAACTTGACCAGATTAAGTGTATTTCGTGAACTTAAAAGCATGGAAACTCAATGATGAACAGCAGCATAATAAAACACAACAAGCACAAATAATAGAGACAAATACACAAGTTTTTTGATGAAGGAGTTCACCCCTCCTGGGCTACATCTCCTTGGTCCAGATTCATAGTGTGGGCCTTTATATTAGCTTCAATTGTGAAAAATTGTTGTTTACAGTCTCCTGTTTCCTCTGCAACCTACTCTAATGGCTCCAAAACATCAAAATCTCCCAAGGATGACTCTTTCTGAGCCTAAATTGGTCAAAAATTGCCAAATTTATGGCAAAACCAATTTCCCTAGTTTTTCTCCACTAATTCTGGAAGTCCGCCAGTTAACTCCACTAAATGTGGATATTCCGCCACATCTAGTGGGTCCGCAAAAGGCAACAGCAAGATAAGCGCTCTTAATTAGAGATAAGCGCGAGTTTAATATTGGATTAAGTGGGTGATAAATGGGGTTAAGCATGTTTAGTGCTAACCAACTCATTCCAAATCGCAGCACAGTCAATCGCAGATCGCAGATCACAGCCCCACTATAAACATTCTATGTTGCCTGCTCTGTCTTTCGATTGAGATACCTCGATGCGATATATCGTATCGCAACTCTGCATCGCATTGTAGCTCCGCATCCAATAAGCTTACTGCCACGTCACTTATCGTTATCGCAAAATTTCAGATCCGCCACCCGATAATGCATTCACATCCGCTCTTAAACTCCTGATGTGATTGGTAGGACCCACCTTATCGCTAATCGCAAATTGAAAATCATTTTTTGTTACCTCATGTCCTATGCTCCTTAAAGCCAATGCGATTATCCGCCTTATTGCTTTGGCTTTTGGACTTTGGTTACTGTTTGTTCTCTAATATATATATATATATATATATATATATATATATATATTGCGCTCGTTTTCCATTCGACTATGGTTTTGGAAATTAGTCCCAACCTTTGTTTAAATAAATATGCGACAAACCAACCTTGTAATATAAAATGTATGCGCCTTCCAAACTTAGGAAATAGGATAAACTGTCACAATTCTGCACAATTTTTACCTCTTTGGGAAAACGAACAAGAGACCGTAACTCACTCATACGAACTTGGATTTTGATGAAACGAGTTACGTTGGAATCCTAGTGACGATCTTTATCCGTTCATTCAGGTCTGAAACATTTCTGAGAACTTTCATTTTTTAGCTAAATACTGAGCTCCTTATCACATAAGGTTTATCCACCTCCTCATCTATGGAACCCTCATATCAACAGGCTCGAGCATGATCTTCTGAGGCTGTAACAATGGAATATTCTCCAGGGAAAAATAAATCAAAATTGAACCATATCCAAATTTTTTCAGTTTTCCTTCCTTTGCTTTAGTCAATTGCTCCTTCATGTTGGAAAATACCCCCTCGCTCCAATTGAAGATTGTCGGCTCGAGGCACTCTAGACCATACTGCATGTATGATATGTTAGCTACATGAAGTGTCGAGCTACCGGTTGTTTAGTCAATTTAATGTCTTAAATTTCTATTATAAATTATCGACCGAAGTTAGTAATCTTATTAAGTGCAGGTGCACTATATATGCTAGAACCCTTTTCTTACATAATTTGTTAAGTTGTTTTTATATCTTGTTTTAGGATTTTGTATTTAACTTGAGTGTCTAAATGAAATTGAGAAACTAAGAAATAATTTTTGAAATGAATTCTAAATTTAACTATCAAAACTTTGATGAAAATTCTACTTTAGATTATCTAAAAATGAACAATTAACTTCGAGGAAACTATAAACAAGAAGAAACTTCAATCTTTTTGTATGTTTTGGAGTTTTTATGTAAAATAAAGAAATTACTAGAAAGTAATCACACCTAAAGAAGGATTCTAATGATTGAGAAATAAAACTAAGAAGGAAGAAAAGGAAATGTTTAATGTTAATCTAAGAAAGAAATTTAATCTATGAATCACTCTTAAAGAAAGTATTCTAATAACTAAAAGATAAAACTTGTAAGAAGAAAAAAAAGGAAATTTTCATCAAAGAAATGAAATTGATCTATGATAAATTTATATTGTATCAAAATAAATCAATCTAAGTGATAAATTTCAAGTTTTATCAAATCAATCTATGTCGGCAACCATGATAAATTATCTCAAAAACAATTGTCTAAATCACTTCTAAATCTATTTTAATCAAGTAAAAAAACATATAATTAAATCATCTCTAAGTCTAAACAAAACAATAATCCAAATTATGTCTAAGTCTAGCAAAGAATATATCAAAACTATCTCTAATATACAAAATAAAATATCTATCTGAATTATCTCTATAAAGCAGAGTATCTATCTAAATTAACTCTAAGCCTGTTCAATGATAAAGCAAAACATCTATCTTAATCATAACTAAGTTCTGTGAATGGAAATAACAAACAAACAGTATCAAATCTAAGTAACTATACGGAGGAAATTCAGAAACTATTTGCAATGAGGAAGAAAACGGAGCATGTGTCTAATGTGCGAAAATGGAATGCATATTTAATCTATGAAATGAAAACGAAGTATTTGTCTATTATGCAAAAGAATGAAATAATTGTTTAACCTATGAAATGAAATTGCAAACAAATTTATGCTATCAATTACGATAAGAAAAACGAAGTAAACAAAGCATCTAACTATGTGGAAAACACAACAAAAGGCATGAGGAATTAAACTACGAAATAACATAAAACTAAACTACTAAACCTCTTATGTGCAAGGGCCCTCCACAACAGAATGTTCTAAATTTATTTGCAACTAACTACACATTGATGATTGCAGAAATGCCTTCTCCTTTGATTGATAAAAACATATTTTTAATGTATAACATTTTTACAACAAAAATTAATCATGTTTCCGGTTTACATAGCCTGGTATTTATAACAGAGTCGAATTAAATGTTTGAGGTGATTACGCCTTAAAATACTAATCAAACTAGGCATAGGACTCTAAACAGAAATATGATCTTCATATTTTTCACGATTTTCTACGTGGAGAGAAAATTGTGAAGCATAATATTCTCGCTCGCTTGTCTCGTTTCTATGCTTTGACTGGCCCTTTGACCGTAATCTAGGTGTTATCCTTCTCGATTCTGGACAGGTAGATATAATAGAATCCATGAGTGGATCATTTCCAAACTGCCCATGTACTTCTCTCCTTCATTCACTCTTCAGAACTTGTTAAACCATGGCGGTAGCTGCGGAAACGAAGATTAGCTACAGAATTGCATGAATTGTGTAGCTAAATACAAATTTTATTTGAATAAAAGAAACATTTAAAATATGAAAAAGAGATCAATTAGGTACCTTACCGGACTGAAAATGTGAAAACCAACATTGATTGAGCTTACGGAGTTTGACAAAAAGGAGGAAAAAGGTAGTGAAATGGATGTCAAAATAGAGACAGTCTCGAGGCTCAACATACCCCCACTAAGAGACCATTACATGTCCTCATGCAACTTCAAAATTGTGGATCTTCATCTTATCACTACATATGCTCTGATACTTCTACCAGGACATCTAACTTTATCTTCTTTCCCTTCTTTGAGGTTACTGCTACCCTTGGCTTCCTCATTAGAAGTTTATACTTCAAATTTATGACCTGTCTGTTTAGATATTTATTCTTCTTTTTCAACTTCTTGTTTTTCTTTAACCATAATCCCAAATGTAGAAGAGTATTATCATTGATGGTCTTCTCAATTTGATTATTCATCTTCAGAGCTTCATTTTCCTACTTAATCTGCCTATTTAGTGTCTCTAGTTCAAAAATGCCTTGTTTTAGAGTATTTACTAGAGGTTCTTGTGGACTAGAAGGATGTTTTTCAAAACTTGATGTCTTTCCTACATTTCTTCTTTCTGAAGACTCAATGTAATCATAAATCTCTTGTTGAATTGGATCAATTTTTGGAGTTCTTCTGCTAGGATCCTGTGTGGGAGAATCTATAGTAGGTGATGGCACCTCAGGATCTTCTTCTAAATCAACAAGTTATGTTACTTCTGGAGGTGGCTTTTTGGCTACTTTGCTAAGTCTGGAACTTCTTCTTACTGGTTGCAGAAGATTTTGAGTTTTTGAATTCTCTGTGTTCATGATTTTTTCCTTTCCTTTCATGTTTCCTTCTTTCTTTTTATCAATTTGTTTCTTGACTTTTCCAAACAGCTTTTCAATAGGAATTTCATCTTCTCACTGTGCTTGATATGGTTGTTCATCCTCAACAAGGCTCTCAACTTGTCTTTTTCTTCCTCTTTTTCCTTTATTGTCACTAGGTTGCTCCTGTTATATTTCTTGGAAATGATTTCGGATTAAGAAATCTTCCCAAGTATATCCTAGGATTTTTAAATGAAATTCAATAAGAATTTTTATCAATCCATGATGATACATTGTATTATCTATGAATTGAATACTCTTTTGAACAGTTCCTACCATCTTCCTTAAGTTATTCAGTAAAAAGTATGGAAGGTTTATCTCTTTGTCTTCAAGAAAATTCATTAATATCCTAGCCTGATAGAAGAACATACATCCAAACCTTCCTTCAGAGGTAACAAATTTCTGAATTATCAACACCATATTTCTCCACTTACCTTTAAGAATTGTGCTAGGAATTCCCTTTTTGAAAATGCTTGTGTCCATACCCGGGTTCTTTAAGAAGGTTTTCCATTCATCTCCACGAATTATTTTGTTATTAAACCTTCTCTCTCCTATATTTGGAAATCCAGTAGCTTCTGCCATGAAGGATTTTGTGACTGCAAATTTGATGTCACTGATTTCAACTTTTACTCTATCAAAGGCCCTAGCAAAAGATTTAGTGACTTCTTTATGAAACATATCGAATTTCTCCATGAAGTTAAGCCACTGTGCTTTCTGTAATATCTCATTCATTTGTGGATATCCCTCCATGAATTTCTTTCCCACAGGCTATGTTCTCACAATTAGACCCATATCTTGCCGAGAGTTTCACCTCCAAGGCTGCCTCTTATGACTGGGTGAATTGAGGGTTTTAGTATGAGCTTGAAAATGTGGATGAGTTATGTTGTGGAATGGTAGAGACGTGTAGGTAAACAATTGAATGATCGAGGTTTCAGGGGCATGAGTGGGGTTTCAGAAAGATAAATGACCGTTTAGATCATTAATAAATGAAATCAGATTTGATTATTGGGGATATTATGATGAGGTTTTAGTGGTGAATCATGAGATTAGATCATGATTTGGCATAGTCAGTATTTTTATTGATAACATTTGAGCTGGCGGTATATGATCATCTAGTTCATATATATCAATGTTTGCAACCTTATTATTTTAAACAAAATTTTGTATTTGTGTACCTTGGATATAGCTAACCTTTATTGTTTCTTGGTTCTTCAAGTATTCATACATTCTTCAATATGATCTTCAATATAGTCTTCAATTTCTTCTGTCAAAAGGGCCTATTATATCTAGGCTGCAGAAGTGTATAAGAGTTACAAAATTTTATGAGAGCTGCAGAAATTCAACAATTATATAGCTAAACTTTATTCTCTAGAAAGAAAGGGAAATGCAAATAATTTGGGATTTTTAGAAATGTAATGAAGAAAATGTAAGATGTCAGAAACAAATTCTTATTTTCACCTTATATTTTCTGTATAAGAATTCCAATCAATGATTGGTTTTCATATATATATATATATATATATATATATATATATATATATATATATATATATATATATATATATCTTTCTCTTTCTCTTTCTTTCTTTTTTATAGATATGAAAATAAAAAGAAGGCTAAGTTGGGGAAGAAGAAAGATTCTTCTTCACCAACTTCATATCAGCATTATCTTGAAAAATCTTGACAAACTCATCTTTTGTCAATGGCTTATGATACACCTTTAGTCGATTTCCATTTACAAGGAGAGGAACCTTTTCTTCATCAATAGTTCTAATTCTGACAGCTCCATTATCAAAGACTCTCTCAATCTCATGAGGCCCAAGCGAATGAGTTTGAAATTTCCCTTGGAAATCTTTGAACTTTGAATCAAAAAGAAGTGCCCAATCTCCTGCTTGGAATTTTCTTTCTTTAATGTATTTGTCATGCCATCTGGATCTTTGTTGTTGAAATAGGCTGGTCTTTTGAACTGAATCTTGTCTTATCTCATCAATCTCACTGAGTTGTTCCATTCTATTCCTTTGTGCTTCTGAAAAGTCAAGTCCGAATTTGATTGTTTTTTTGAAGGTTCTGATTTGGAACTCTATTGGAAACAAGACTTGCTTCCCATAAACAAGTTCATAGGGATTATTTCATGTTGTGTTTCTCCATGTAGTCTGATATGCCCATAACGCTTCAGGAATCTTTTCTACCCAATCCCTTCTATGCAAATGTACAACCTTTGTGAGGATTTATTCAATCACTTTATTAGTAGACTTCACTTGTGCATTTTCCTGTGGATGGTATGGAGTAGACTTCCTATGCTTGATTTTGTATTCTTCCACGATCTTTTGCACCATACTGGATGTTAACTGAGTTCCTTGATCTGTCACAATTTCCCTTGGGACACCAAAACGAGTAAAAATATCCTCAAAAATAAATGAAGCTACAACATTTCCATTAACAAAGGAAAGTGCTTTAGCTTCTACCCATTTAGTGACATAATCAATGCATACAAAAATATAACTCTTCTATCTTGATGGTGGATTGATTGGTCCAACAAAATCCAAAGCCCATTTTTCAAAGGGTTCGATGAGTACATGTGGTTGTAAGGGAATTTCATCTAAAGGAACAGGTTTCCCCAATCTCTGACAACTGTCACATATTTTAACATATTCCTTGGCACCTTGAAAATGGATGGCCAATAATATCCTAAAAAAAGGATTTTGTACGTAGTTCTCTTGTCATCAAAGTGTCCTCCACATGGCTCATCATAGCATGCCTTCATTATTTTAGGTATTTTATCTTCTCGTACACATCTTCTAATGATGAGATCTGGAGCTATCTTGTACATTTCCTCAATTACCCAAGAATAAGATGCACTCATTTGAATTATTTTTCTCTTTTATCTAGGAAACAAATATGATGATAGTTTTCCTGTGGGTAAGTACTTAGCAATGTCTGAAAACCATGGAGATTTAGTAGATATCGAAAAAAATATATTCATCGGGAAAACTATCTTCTACTGGTGTATCATTATTATCATTTTCAATTCTAGACAAAAAGTCAGCAACTGTATTTTATTTTCGAAGTCAATCTAAAATGGTGATATTAAATTCTTGCAATAATAGTGACCATCTTGTGATTCTGCCATTATTGATAGATTTACTCATTAGATATCTAATTTCATAATTATCTGTGTGAATGAAGGTTTCATAGCCACTGATGTAATGTCTGAACTTGTTAATAGCATGGACAACATTTAGAAACTCTTTTTCAGTAACAGTATAATTTAACTCAGCCGGAGTCAAATTATTACTTGTATAGTAGATGGCATAAAATGTCAAGTATTTATGTCCTCTGGAAGTTGTATCTGAAGCATCAGTTGAGATATGAAAGGTAATTTCCAATTTGGTCCTCTTAAAATGGGTGCTTCAGATATCTTTGCTTTCAAAGTTTCAAATGCCTTTTGGTACTCAGGATTCCAGCTAAATTCACAATCCTTTGTGAGCAATTTGAAGAGTGGAGATGCAATTTTTGTGAAGTTTTCTATAAATCTTCTATAGTATCCTATAAAACCAAGAAAACTCCCAACATATTTTTGACAATTTGGGATTGCTAATTTGGATATAACTTCAACTTTAGATGAGTCCACCTTGATTCCATTTCCTGAAATATGGTGTCCTAAAACAATTCCTTCAATAAACATCATAAAACATTTTTCATGAATTAATGAGAGATTTGCTTCCTTACATCTTATGAGAACTTTTTCCAAATTTTCAAGGGCTTCTTCAACTTCCACACAGTCATGAATTAAATTAGAGAAAATACCTAATATTTCTCTTTGGAATGTTGCAGGTGCATTAGATAATCCAAAAGGAAGTACTCGGTAAGCATAAGTTCCCCATGGACAGGTAAATGTGGTTTTGTCTTGATCTTCGGGTGCTACCTGAATTTGATTATACCCACTAAAACCGTCCAAGAATGAAAAATGTTTATTCCCTGCTAGTGTATCTAAAACTTGATTTATGAAAGGTAATGGAAATTGACAGTTTAAAGTAGCTTTAATCAACTCCCTATAATCAATACACACCCTCAATTTTCCATTTTTTTAGGGACAATTATTGAAGGTGAAACCCACTGACTGTCTAATATTGGATAAATAAAGTTTACATTCAGCAGTTATAGTAGTTCTTCCTTTACAATTTCCCTAAGATTTGGATTCATTCTTCTTTGAGGTTGTCTGATTGGTCTAGAATTCTCCTCAATATATATATGATGTATGCAAGTTTTAGGGTTGGTTCCTTTCATGTCATTGTATTTTCATGCATATGTTGAAGAATGTTTTTGCAATGTTTTTATTAACTCCTCTTTTTGAAATTCTTCTAGGTTTTTGTTTAAATTTAAAGTTTTACCTGGAAATATTTCAAATGAATAATTACCAAATTCTTCCAAAGAATATAAAGACATTTGTCTGGATAATGAGTATTCAATATTACATTGTTCCTTAAAATTTTGACTATTCTCACATTGTGAAGATGATTCATGATTTTCTATTGAATTTAGAATTTGAATTTCTTCACTAATAGGTGAGATAGTAAAAATGGGTTGTATTCCATTGTCATCATCCATCCATTCTTAATTTTCTACTTCTATCATTGATTTTGTTGGAGGATATAAAGTGAACTTCTTTGTTGAACTTCCATCAAAGATAAACATATCACCAGATCTACAACTGATGAAAGCATCAGTTGTAGCTAACCAAGACCTTCCTAATATCAATGGATGTCATCCTAAGTTATTCTTGGGAGTTAAAATCATAAATTCAACTGGATATTCCCAAGAATATAAGGATACATAAATGTCTTCTAATACACCATCAGGTTTGATTTTGATCTATCTGCTAGTTGTAGTAATGTTGGTGTATATTGAAGATTTGGAAGTTTTAGTTGTTTTTTGGTTTGTTTATTCATGATGTTTATGGCTTCTCCTAAGTCGATCAATGTATTTGGGATCTCAATACCATTGATGTGTGTTTTCACAATGGGACTTCCTGGATCCAAATATTTATGTATGGTTTCTTTTCCCATCATGATATCTGCAATTTTTCCCACTAACTTTATTCCTTTTACTTCCTTTGTTTTTCTTCCAGATTTCTTTATACTCAACTCTCTTATTGTTTTTGCAAGGATTGGAATTTCCTTAATGGCTTGTAACAAAGGGATTTTGATAAAAACATTCTTCAATTCATCTAATATATCATAGTTAGGAAACATGATTTATTTTTCTACCCCTTTGCCAATTTGTAATACTTCAGGGAAAGGAGGTTTTTGTATAGATACTGAAGGTTGCTCTATGATGCGAGTTGATTTTATTGGATTTTCTTATGTTTGATTTTGAAAATTTTGATTCCAATGAAGAGATGTCCCTTCTCTAGAGTGATTATTTTTATTTTGAAGATTTTTATCTTGATGAAGAGTAATCTCCTCATCAAAGTGATCAGATTTTTCTTGAATAACAATATAAGGCTTTTTCTTTTCTAATATCCTACTGAATCTAAGTTGAATGTTGTTAAGATCTAGCGGAGTTGTCATATAAGTCTAAAAATTTTGTCCCTCTATGTTATAAATAGGTTGTGTATTTTTATTGTTTGGGTTTGGAAGTGGTTGAGCATATAGTTGGTTTGGCCTTTATGGAAATGGTAATGAAAGTTGTGGATTATGATTTTAAAATTGAGGTTGTTGATTGGTTTGAAGAAAATATTTTGGTGTATAGTTCGGATAAGATTGAGGATATTGGTGATATTGAGAATATCTACCATAAGGATTTTGCATTCCTTGTGTCCAAGGTTGAGGTTGATAGCAGGGCTGTTGCCATGGCATTGATGAATTCAAATTATTCTGTGGGGGCTGAGTATACATCTGAGTGTTAAAACCTTGAGTTTTTGGCCCTTGCCATGGTCTTCAAGAAAAAAATAAAAGAGGATCTACTTGGTGTGGGGTTATTTCCTCTTGGAAAATAGCCTTAAGACCTGGTATAGAAGGACATTTCTTTGTTTCATGAATTTTTGTACATATGACACAAGTCTCTATGATTTTTAAATCAAGAGGGCATCCTCTTAAGGCATGTTTCTTTCTGTATTTAGGACAGAAGATAGATAAGGCATCACTTTATGCTCTTTGCTTGTTTTGTAATTTTAAGGTGTCTATTTGTTCATTGAAGACTCCCTAAAATATATATTTTGAATTCATCAAGAAAATTTCCTATTTCAGCCCTACTTACTGTTCCAGCTGCAGATTTATTCACTCTAGAGAGAATAGGATCTCTTGGACTTCTCCCAATTCTTGACTTTCCTCTTGAAAGATGCATGCATAATTCAGAGATATCAGGTAATGATAGTTGAGAGATGTCTCCCTTTCCCATCATATTAAGAATATATATCCATTCATCTCTAATGGATTTCAACGGGAGAGCTTTTAAAGTATCTTCATCCAAATTTTCCATCGTAGCCCTTTTTATGTTGTAACTGAATCTTTCAATTAGGTCCTCTAAGTTTTCATCTTCTCTATGCATCATCTTAAAAACTTCATCTTTCTGATTATGAGGTGTGTAGTAATCCTTGTATTTTTGTAAGAATGAATTTTTCATTTCTTCCTATGTCCTAATAGAATGTGTTATTAAGCCCATGAACCATTTTAATGATATATCCTTAAGTGTTGCAGGAAAAAATTTTAACTTTTGAGAATCAAGTAAGTAATCATATGATCTACATAAAACTTCGAATTCAAATAGAAATGTTTCAGGATCTTCACTCCTTAATCCATGAAAATTGAGGAGGATGGAGGGTGAGATATTCTTCATTATAGCAGTTGTATCCTCATCTAATATAGGAAATCCAACGGGATCTGCTTATTCTCTATTTCCTCCTCCTTCTCTTCTTTGTTCTCTTTTTTCTCCCCTTCCTCTTCCTCTACTTTGTCCTCCACATCTTCCTCCTCCTCCAATCCTAGGTCTCATCCCCCTCCTATTCTTAATTGTTCATCATTCAGATTGTGTACTTCTCCTTCTCCAGCAATTGTAGATTCTCCATAACTAATATAGGTTTCTAGATTTGGAGTTATTTGTTTCTCTTTTGATTCTTCTGGTTCCTCTATCAATGGTATATTGAAGGATACTTCTCCCTCTACTTCACTAGGTATTTCTAGCTCTTGGGCTAAGATTTGTTCTCAAGTAGAGGTTAAAAAGACTACTCCTTTTTTTGGGGATCTAGGGTCTTATTCTTATAGAACAGCTTCAGTTGATGAAGTTAGAGAGCCTATAGGCTGAATTTCGGATCTTGAGACTTCAGGAAGTCTACGTCTTACTAGTAAGAATGGAATACGAATTTGGGTGGATGGTGTGGTACTACGAGGTATTGATGGAGTGAGTGGTGTTGTTGTGATCAAACTTCTACCTCTAGCTACAAATCTACCCCTAGAATCTATTTCTCTACGCATGTCATTTTTTTTTTAGATTAATAGATAAGGCTCCTAATTATACTTCCCCAACAATTGTGCCAAAATGTTTAGTCAATTTAATGTCTTAAATTTATATTATAAATTATTGACCAGAGTTAGTATTCTTATGAAGTGCAGGTGCACTATATATGCTATAAGCCTTTTCTTACTTAATTCGGTGTGTTGGTTTTATATGTTATTTTTAGGATTCTGTATTTATCTTGAGTGTCTAAATGAAATTGAGAAACTAAAAACTAATTTGTGAAATGAAGTCTAAATTTAACTATCAAAACTTTGATGAGAATTCTACTTTAGATTATCTAAAAATGAACAATTAACTTCAAGGAAACTAGAAACAAGAAGACACTTCAATCTTTTTGTATGTTTTGGAGTTTTTAAGTAAAAGCAAGAAATTGCTAGAAAGTAATAACACCTAAAGAAGGATTCTAATGATTGAAAAATAAAACTAAGAAGGAAGAAAAGGAAATGTTTAATGTTGATCTAAGAAAGAAATTTAATCTATGAATCACTCTTAAAGAAATTATTCTAATGAATGAAAGATAAAACTTGTAAGAAGAAGGAAAAGGAAATTATCATCTAAGAAAGAAATTGATCTATGCTAAATTTATATTGTATCAAAAGAAATCAATCTAAGTGATAAATTTCAAGTTATATCAAATCAATCTATGCCGGAAACTCTGATAAATTATCTCAAAAACATTTTTCTAAATCACTTCTAAATCTATTTTAATCAAGTAACAAAACATCTAATTAAATCATCTTTAAGTCTAAACAAAACATCAATCCAAATTATGTCTAAGTCTAGCAAAGCATATATCAAAACTATCTCTAATCTACAAAATAAAATATATATCTGAATTATCTCTATAAAGCAAAGTGTTTATCTTAATTAACTCTAAGCTTATTCAATGATAAAGAAAACCATCTATCTTAATCATAACTAAGTTATGTGAATGGAAATAACAAACAAACAGTGTCAAATATATGTAACAATACTGAGGAAATTCAAAAACTATTTTCAATGAGAAAGAAAACAAAGCATGTGTTTATTGTGCGAAAATGGAATGCATATTTAATCTATGAAATGAAAACGAAGTATTTGTCCAATGTGCAAAAGAATGAAATAATTGTTTAATGTATGAAATGAAATTGCAAACATATTTATGCTATCAATTACAATAATAATAATGAAGTAAATAGAGCATCTAACTATGCGGAAAACACAACAAAAAGCATGAGGAATTAAACTACGAAATAACAAAAAAATAAACTACTAAATATCTTCTGTGTAGGGGCCCTCCAAAACAGAATCGTTCTGAATTTATTTGCAATTAACTATGCATCGATGATTTGAGAAACGCCTTCTCCTTTGATTGATAAAAATGGAGTTTTAATGTATGACAGTTTTACAACAAAATTAAGCTTGTTTCCAATTTACATAGCCCAGTATTTATAATAGATTCGAATTAAATGTTTGAGGTGATTACGCCTTAAAAGATTAATAAAACAAGGCATAGGACTCTAAACAGAAATGTGATTTTCATAGTTTTCATGATTTTCTACGTGGAGAGAAAATCGTGAAGCTTAATCATCTAGCTCACTTGTCTCGGTTCTCTGCTTTGACTGACCCTTTGACCATAATTCTAGGTGCTATCCTTCTCGATTCTGGATTGGTAGATAGGATAGAATCCATGAGTGGATCATTTCCAAACTTCCAATATACTTCTCTCCTTCATTCACTCTTCGAAACTTGTTAAACCATGGCGATAGCTGCAGAAATGGAGATTAGCTACATAATTGCATGAATTCTGTATCTAAATACAATTTTTTTTCAAATAATAAGAAAATTTTAAAATATAAAAAAGATATCATTTAGGTACCTTACCAGACTAAAAATGTGCAAACCAACACTGATTGAGCTTACGTAGTTTGAAAAAAAGGAGGAAAAAGGTAGTGAAATGGATGTCAAAATAGAGACAGTCTCGAGGCACAACACTAGGCAATATAGCGATAATAAAAAGTGTTGCTCTCAAAGGCAGACGGGTCACATCTTTGATGATGATATTCCCATCTCTGGTTGGTTGTGCTCGAGGTCTACAATGAGTGGCAATGTGATCCTTTACTAACTCTCCTCCATGTCTCCCTTTTAGGAGAGAGATGGGGGCACCCCTGATAGAAAAACCTGTCAAAAGTATATATATCCTCCACTTTGATCTCAAGAAGATGTTCCCCTAACCTGAATTCATGCACCTTTACATCCCATGAATGAACTAGGAACTTGAGTAATTCCATCTATTGCCTCATGTAGGGTAACCAGAAGAATTTCAGCAAACCACAGTTTCTGAGTGCCTCAATGGTGGCAGGATTTTTTGCTACATTCAATTCTTGTTCTTCACTTTCTCTTTCTCTCCACACAAAGGCCATTTTGTGCTAATGACTACTTGAAACATCAATAATACATTCATTATGATCATTTTCATGCAAAAAACTAGACAAGTTTTGAGAAAAAAAAATAATAATTTTAGTTTAGGAATTGTGCCCAACGCTTCCCCAGAAGGCATGATAGAGCATTGCACCCCTGTCTGCAGTGAAATGATTCCTAGGTGCAATGAAATTTTCAATAGACTATGCATGTTTTGGTCCTAGGGTGATTTTTGGAACCCGAAGGCTCTCAAAAATCCACAAAAATTGCATGAAATCACAAAAAGGAACCACAAATTAAAACAGAAGGGTCTTAGCTCCTACCTGGAACTGACAGAACTAAAAAATATCTATTGGATTGACTGCAATCAGCTGCCAAAGATCAAGGGAAAAAATGGCTCAGAGCTTTCACTATTGAAGGTAAATGTCAAATGGTAAAAATGAATAGTCATTTTCGTTATTTATGGTCGTTCTTCCATTATTTTATCATATTTAATGTTTTGACCTAGTAATTATTCATTTTTTACCATGAAATAGGTATGTTTAATCCTTCTTGTGATGTTTTGAGAAATTTAATAGTTGTTTTAACAAATATTGGTGTGTTTTCACAAGATCATTTTGACCAAGAAGTACACTTTTATCATTTTTTTTAGACTCCATAAACACACGAAAAAGGAACCCCCTGGATTCCTCTTTTAGCGCTTTTCGGACTCCCAAAACATGAAAATATTGTCGACCACTTGTCTTTTCGAACTCATAAAATTAAATTAAAATATGTCTACTTAGTATAATTTTAACCATTTTCCGGACTAAGATATACTATTTATGAAAAAGGAATACCTTAGTCGAACACGGCTAAGGGGTTCTCTTGAGTATTGTTTTTTGCCTTTTTAGACTCGAGGGACTATTTACGAAATGGAACATCTGGAGTTTTCTTTTTTGCCTATTTTTGAAACACTCTAAACATGAAAAATATGTTGAGTTTTATGTTCGTTGGACTCGTTAAAACATCAAACAGTGAATTATTTTTGGAACATGACAAGGTCAAACCACTCCTTCTCAGGGTTAGTTAAACATACTTTGAGGGATTCTTCCGAAGGGTAAACTTACAAATCAAGCATATGCTATTCTCCTCAAGCTTGTTAAAAAATAAAGAGGCATTGACCAATATGGTTATGTAAATTGGGAAAATAGGGAACTCCATTTGCTAATGGAAGTGAGTCGCTCTTGAACACGATACACTTCCACTTCATCTCTGTGGTTGTTGGGTTGGGTAATGTGCTTTTATTTTGGTAATAATATTGTTTTCAAAGCCTCAATTTTAGGTTTTGGGCCAATGCTTCCAACTCCATTCAGTGTCGTTGTTGTTTACAAGAGACGTCATTTAGTCAAAATCTTCTACAATACTCTGAAGCCTTCATTCCATGTCTGCCTTTCTTGATCCAGTTCTGTATCATAATCATTATGTCTCAAATTATGATACCCATTTCGTGTCATTGATGGGGAATCCATCAAGGCCCTCCTGCGACGTGTCACTTTCTGTTGACATCAACCCATTATCAAGTAAGTTGACCTAGAAACATCCCTCGATACCTTGTTGCTTACATGCATCAATTGCAAGTTTCCTCGCCCTCAGTGATAGTTTTTCATGAATGGCCTTCGACCCAAATATGTTGTGTAGTGTTTGACATCAACTCTTTTATTCACACCATACGAATTGTACAGCAGTACCTTGAGAGCCGTTAACATCATTGGTGGTTTCTATCGTATCTGTTAATGACTTACATCATTGGTCAGTAATCAGATGGTACTTACCATGTTTGACTCCAGCTCACTGATTCACATGGTTAGACTCACACATTTGACGGTCGTGTGAACGAGATAGAAGACCCTAGATCTAGTTTCATCCATCTGGGATGTGATTATAGGATAAATACAAGATCACAATGTATGATGGATATGGTCATACAGATAGCCATCCAGTCATGGGTCCACCATTTGTCATCAGTGGACATGTATTTTGATATTTGTACATATAATGTTAGCTTATAATTTAAGTATGGGTATGCCTCCCTCAGAAAAGATATCATGATATAAATGTATTGTAACAAAATATGATCTTGCCAGTTGTTCTTGATATTGACTTGTCACAAGGTAAAGTACTTGAGTCATTAGTCACCTTTTCTAACTTTGTGCTTAAGGGGGCAATCTGTTATAGGTCATTTTTTCACATCTGGTCAGTCAGCCTACAAACTAAATTAATTAACATCCTTTGACCCCTTGACATCATCATAGCACAAAGCCCTATGCATGGCACCCCAATATCCTAGATTTTATGCCTGAAAACACCTTGTTTAAGTCATTTTAAGGACCAACTCTCCTTGACCTCCTACTATACAATTTTCACCTACAGGTTGCTCCAATGTGGCATGCATTGATCACCTACATGTTTCTCTCCTTTGCACCTACGTTGGTTCTAGAAATTTGGGAAAAAAGAGAGAAATTATGGAAGCCTCCTTTTACAGAAGCTTTCAGAGTTTGTTAAAACCATTTACGTCAGATAAAAAATTTGGATCCTATCCTATCCTACCTTGGTGTTTCCATCCCTTATCCTTTGATCCCATCCTCCCATCAAAGGTGTATATCATACCTTCGATTGGTAATTGGATAAGAACTCCAAACTTGTTCCCCTCACCTATATATTTGTGGTCATCCACAAGCTAGGGGTTGGCTTTTGGAGATATAATTATACCCTTATTTTGTTGTTGTAGAGAGGTAACTTTCCATGCATTAGGGTGATTAGAGGTGCACTTTGTGACAAAGAAGGAACAATTCAGCTTGGAAGAGCTCTTCTATAAGATCAACATCTGTTTATGGTTGTAGCTCCTTCCATTTATATTAATGCAAAGATTTATTTATTTCCCTATATGTGATGTTATGATTTCATTTATTTTGATGCCATTTTGATCCATTGAATGAATTATTTAGATAATTCTACATAGATTTTATAGATCGTTAGCTTATGTTGTCTGATTGTGAAGGTTCTAATTTTGGCAACAGGATCTAGAATTGGAGCATTCAAGCCAAGAGAGGAGCGAAGCATACAACAAATTATAGGTAGGCTTCGACCCATCATCCATTTACTTTAAGGAAAACAAAAGCTACTTTGTCCTTATATTGTTCTATACTTAGCCACCTAGTCTAGGGAAGAAACTTTTGTCCGTAGTCATAGATTCCATATAACACAGAGGATGTAGAGGCATGGTTACTCTGGATGAATAAGTTCTTTGAGTTGCATGAGTACACAGAGAATATGAAGGCCAGAATAGCTAACTTCAACCTCAAAGGGAAAGTAGACATCTTGTGGGAATATGTGAAATAGGTCAAATACATCAGGACAGAAGGATTAAGTTGGCATGAATTCAAGAGAATTTCAGAAAAAAAAAATACTTGTCAGAGAGGTACTGCAATAGAAAATCCAAGGAATTCAATGAGCTAAAGGTGGGATCGATGACAGATGAGGAGTATACAACCAAGTTCCTAGTGTTATTGAGGTATGTACCATATCTTAAAGATGAGAAAGATAAAGTTCAAACATTTGTGAATGGATTTACATTATCATTTAGAGATCGGAATGAGTATGATGAGCCTCGGTCACTTGAGGAAGTCATTGGGAAATTGAAGCAATGTTATGAGAATTCAAAGCATAAGATGAAATATTAGCAAGGTTGGAAAGGTAAGGACAAAGATAAAGGTAAATGGCAACCAAAAAGAGACCCCGGGATGCAGGTGAGAAATAGAATTATGTTACTTACAAGAAGTTCAACGTAGTTAGACAGGGACATGGGTCACATCCTGGAGGGAAGCGGAATAAAGGTGATTGTATGGTACCGTTGCAGTGTTGGATATGTGATAAGGAGCATCTCAATAGAGATTATGTGAAATATCAGGGTGGTGGGCCTCATATTTACAGTGCACAGAAAGCGTAGACAATTGGGGATGTTTGTCAAAGCATTCCACGGATCTATGCAACGTTGGAGAACATGCAGGCAGATCACTGGGCATCTATTATTGAGATGGATGGTAAGATTTGTGATCATTTGATTGACCCTGGATCTAATTATAGTTATGTTAACCCTGACATGGTGGATAAGTGTGGTTTGAATAAAGAAGTGCATGCAAAATCTTGGTTAGTGAAGTTGGCTACAGGTACAAAGAAAATAGTTCATCTTTGGGTAAGAGCTTGTGCATTTATTTGAATGGTATGCCTACATCAACACATTTGAATTTATTTCCATTGGGATCATGTGGCACTCTTTTAGGCATAAGTGTATCTTCACAGGACTAAGGTGGATTGTTATGACAAAGCTATTGAGTGTTAAGAGGAAGGCTACATCAATTAGAATGGTCACAGTTATGCAAGAAAAGAGTAGTTGTAGGAAAGGGCGTGTGTTATTTTTAGTACGTCAGTTCCAATATTTTTTTCCAGTAAAGATTTCAGAGTTGCCACCTCACAAATAAGGGAACTTTTCTGTTGAGTAGGTACCAGGGGCAGCACCAGCATCGAACATATCGTATAGGATGAGCACTCCAGAGTTAGTAGAGTTGAAGTTGCAGTTGAAGGAAACACATGACAAGGGATACATTAGGCCAAGTGTATCATCATGGGGTGCACCATTGTTGTTTGTAAATAATAAGGATGGAACTCTCAGGCTATGCATTGATTACAGATATTTTAACAAGGTAACCCATCAAGAACATGTATACATTGTTGAGGATTAATGAATTGTTTGATTAGTTGAAGGGAGAAACAGTGTTCTCAAATATTGATCTGAGATATGGATATCACACATATGCGTCAAGGAAGAGGACATCTATGAGAATTCTTTCAGGACCAAGTATGGGCATTATGAGTTTGTTGTAGTTCCGTTTGGTTTTACTAATGCTCCAGCTACCTTTATGTGCATGATGAATGTGTGTTGCGTCCTTATTTGGAAAAATTTGTTATTGTATTCATTGATGACACCTTGATATATTCTAAGAATGAGGAAGAGCATGTAAAACACTTAGCAACAGTATTGAGATTGTTAAGAGAGCATCAATTGTATGTCAATCTTAGGAAATGCAGTTTCTTTCAAACAGAGCTACATTACTTGGGACATGTTGTTTCCAAGGAAGGTATAGAAGTGGATCTAGAAAATATAAGGGCTATCATGGATTCGGCATCTCCTAGATGTGTGGATGAGGTAATATCATTCATGGGACTAGCGGGTTATTATAGGAGGTTCATCATGAACTTCTCTCGGATTTCATATCCTATTACTTCACTGCAAAGGCAGCGTAAGAAATTTGAATGGATAGAGGAATGTGTAGCCAGTTTTGAACAATTGAAGAAACTGTTGACGAATGCTTTAGTGTTATAGATTGAAGATCCAGACAAAGAGTGTGTGGTGTGTATAGATGCTTGCAAGAGAGGACTTGGTGGAGTCCTTATGCAGGAAGGAAAGGTAGTATGTTATAAGTAACTTACGAAAACTAAATGAGCATGAGAATAATTATCTGACACGTGATCTTGAGTTGGCAGCAATCATCATACATTGAATATGTGGAGGCACTATCTTCTTGGCAGGAGGTTTGTATTGATGAGTGATCATAGTGGATTGAGGTATCTATTTTACCAAACTAATCTGAATGCCAGGAGGGCTAGATGTTTGGCCACAATCAGTGAGTTTGACTTTAAGATCAGGTACATCAAGGGTAAAGAGAAAAGGGTTGTCGATTCTCTTAGCAAGAGGATAAATGTGAATCATATAGCAGTTATGAGTTCTTATGGGACAGACTTAAAGGATCGTATCTAAGAGGTGGGACAACAGGATGACAGGCACATGGATCTTAGGCATAGGTTACAATAGGGTACAAGTGAGCAGGATGTGGACTATCATCTTACAGAAATTGGTTTGATCAGATTTATGGACAGGATATATCTGTCGAATGACAGTGAGCTCAAGAATACTATCTTGAAATATTTTCATGCAAAATCGTATTCAGGTCACCCAGGATACTAGAATACATTGACAACAGTGAAGAAGTTTTATCATTGGCCGAATTTGAAGAAGGGCATGGCGGATTTTGTAGCTATATTTTTGTACTGTCAACTAGTGAAAGTAGAATGTAAGCATCCATGTGGGCTACTACATCTGATTTTGATTCCAGAGTGGAAGTGGTAGGTCATTTCCATGGATTTCATCACAATTTTTTCGACGACATCTAGATAGCATGATTACATCATGGTTGTGGTAGACAAGTTGATAAAGGTAGCGAACTTCATTCCAGTGAAGTCTGCTTATCCAGCTAATGATGTAGCACAAGTCTTCATGAGAGATGTAGTGAGGTTGCATTGTGTTACGAGAAGGATTGTGTCAGACAGGGATGCTAAGTTCACTTCCAAGTTTTGGAAGGAGTTGTTTGCAGGTTTGGGGATAGAGTTGGCCTTCAGCACAGCTTATCCTCTGCAAACAGATGGAAAAATAGAGAGGGTCAACAAGATATTGGAGGACATTTTGAGGATGTATGTGATGCATCAGCAGAGGAGATGGGAGGAGTACCTTTCGTTGGTTGTGTTTTCTAATAATAATTGTTATCAGAAGTCATTAAGAATGAGTCTGTTTGAGGCATTCTATGTGTGGATTTTTAATACTCCTGTCAGTTGGAGCGATCTAATGAATAGGGTGTTGATAGGACTGAATATGTTGGCAAATATGGAACAGAAAATGCAGGTAATCAAGAAGAATCTAAAGGCAACACATGACAGGCAGAAAATTTATGCAGATCGAAACATGATGTATAAGGAGTTTCAGGTTGGGGAACAGTTGTATGCGTGCATCATGCCCAAGAAGAGCTCCTTGAGAATTGGGTCATGTGTAAAGTTGGCACCTCAGTTTGTGGACCTTTCAAGATTCTTGAAAGGATTGGACCAATAGCATATTGACTTGCACTGCCTTCGACAGTGAAATTCCATTATGTTTTCCATGTGTCCTTGCCTAAGAATTATGTTAAAGATGTTGATCATGTGATTGACTAGTATGTATTACAGGTGGAGCAAGAAGGATAATTCCAGTCGGAACCTCAACGTATTTTGCAAAGAAAGATGCTCATGCTCTGGAACTGAGAAAATGAGTAGGTTAAATTGTAGTGGAAGCACTTTGGGCCTTATGAAGCTACATGGGAGATGGCGAATTAGATGTGGATTATGTATCCTTATTTATTTGGTGGTTGATCGAATTATTTTGGCATATTTTTTGGTATATTTATATATGTATATGGATGTAAATTCTGCCACGAGTTGTGCTATAAAGCTCCAATAAGCAGTATGGGTGACATGTTGTTATGTTGTCATGTTCGTTTTCTTTTTAGCAAGTTGTTCATTATAAATATTGCAACGAGCTAAGTTATAAAGCTCCATTGGCAGTATGGTTTACTCTTAAATTTTCTTGTTGGTTGTAGGTGTCAGTGAACAATGAGGATGGTGTTTCCCCAAGGGGGAGGGTTCTGTAATAGCCCTGGTCAAAATTCCATGCAATAAAGCTTATAAAGGAAAAATAATAACCAAGGTCATGGGACATGTTTTCCAAGATGAATATTGCGAAAAACATCCTACTGTGGGTGTTCATTTGGTTTATTATATCTAAGGAAATTGGCAAAGGCAATGGCACGGGATTTGGAAAGGCAAAATGGCATTTTTGGCAATTTATTTACTAAAATAATGGAAATTAGGAGAAAAGGAAGGTTAAAAGTCACAGGTTTCATGTGAGGATGAAAATTAAGGAAAATAATGGAAAACGAAGAAAATAGAGGCCTTATTAATAAAACGGCTTATAAGGATCAGTTGGCACCTTTTGTCAGTTTAGTTTTGGAGCTCTCTCTCTCTACTCTCTCTCTCTCTCTCACTCTTGGACACTTAGAATTCTTGGAGCACTCTAGCATTGGATCAAGAAAAGCAAAGGAAGAGCAAAGAGGTAAAGGGAAGAAAAGATCAAGCAAGGAAGAGCAGAATCAAGCAGCTACAACAGGATTACTTGCAGGTATCAATTTGTATGTGTGATTTCCTTGCTATATTTGGAATGCATGGTACATGCATGTGTGTTTTTGGTTCTCTTATTTTCGTTGTCATGGGTTTTTCTAGATGTGACAGTGTTCTTTAGCTTTTCCTTGACATTTCCAGATAGCCATGGTGTGGCGGGTCCTCTTGTATTTGGCTTAGATGGATTGTCAGATGGATTCGACGTTGATTAGGTTGGTCTCGGGATTATTCACAAGGCCTAGGAATCCTTGGATGGGATACATTGTAAATTCTAGTTGTGAACACCTCGATTGGGCCTAGGAATCATTGAATGGTGAACGGCGAGATACACGATAAATATCAAAGGTGAATGCCCTTGATTGGGCCTAGGTATCCCTTGACTGGTGATGGCGGGATACACGGTAAATCCCAATGGGTGGTGGCCTTGTAGGCTTAGGAATCCTTTAAAAAATAATGGCGGGATACATGGTAAAGCCGAGAGGTCGAGCTATACAAACTCCTCACAGTTTAGGCAGAGAGATCCGAAGGCATCCATGCTTGATTAGGGCCTAGGAATATGGTGGGGATTGCGGTAAATCCCAGTTGTATTGATGATGGTTTCAAGCCTAGGAATCCCTTGGTGTATATACAGTAAAGCCTGAGGAAGCCCTAGTTGGTTTTGTTGTGCATCCCAAATTCATGCTTGGAATATGACACAGGGGTGATTGGCTGAAAGAAAGATTTGGTTCAACCCAATATATGGTCAGGTGGTTCGTGGAAGTCCTTGGCTTGGTTGGCATATGCATTCATTAATATGAGACCCTTATTTCTTGGTATTTCATGGGTAAATGTATTGTTCATATGTGGATTTTATGGTTGTTATATCCTTGTTATTTTTGTTGGTTATATGTTGGTTATAAGTATGTTTTATGATAGACTTGATGTATGCCTCTCATCATGTTTTGATTAGCAAATGAATGAACAATGAATATATGACTTAATAGATGATAATTCAAATATTTTGATAAGGCATCAATTCTTCTTGGCGATTCTCAGTTAAGTATGAGACCCCTATGCTTAGATCTGTTGTTATGACCTATAGATCACATATTTGTGACATGTTTGATGAAATGCTTCTCATGGCTAGTAGGGGTCAGATCAAGTACTTGTATAAGTGATTACATCGGTAGCTATTTTCCCTTGATATTTATCATTTATTAAAGTTCATGAAGTTTTGGGCAGCGACCTAAGTCATGGCCCTGAAAAAGTGGCAAATAATTCGGGGTCGTTGGCTTAAAACTGCCTGGAAAAGTCCACAATCGTCGACATACCTTTTTGTGGGAGCGACTGGAAGCCCTTAGTCATATGCATGGCTTTTCATGGGAGAATCTAAGGGTCCAAATCAACAAAATGATAAGTTGTCTTAGGGGTTAAGCATCTAGAAGGGTTAATTGTCTCCTGGAGGGTCTGTAGCTCCTGAGGAAGGTCAGAATATGTTTTGTCGGTTCCACTACCTTAACTGTACATGGGGAGTTAAATCACATCATAATAGCCTCTCGTCACATGTTTACCCCAGTGGACTGGTTAGCTTGGTTAAAATTGGGAGGAGGGTGTTACAATTAGGATGAAATTGAGATCGATCCTAGGGTTATGGGTTACGAGGGTGGTCTTTCCACGAAATTCTTGGAATTGAAAAAAAAAGGCACAAGAGTACTCGTTTCTCAGATTCATCAATTCATGCACAATATAACATGTCATCTAATTTTATTTTTTTTAATTTATGAAATAAAACCTTTATTTTTTCCCTTCAATATTTTCTCAATGTAAAAAACCTCATATGGAAATGGAAATAATGTTAACATAATGTGTCATCCAGCTTTGTGAATTTCGAATTGCTACAACCATGCAAAACCAAATGGTACTAACCTTACAAAACAACAATGAACAATAACAATATATATATATATATATATATATATAGAGAGAGAGAGAGAGAGAGAGAGAGAGAGAGAAGTTAAAAGTGCAAATATTCCTGAGAATCATTGGATTATTTCTCAATCAATCAACATATTATAATGTGGCAGGACTTTACTAAAGAATGTATCCAACACTAAATATGTCTCTAGAAGTTAAGAAATATCCAGAGGTAAAACAAAGAATCACTATACTGCTCGAATTTTATATAGCACGACTCAAGGCTTTGTTACGGTTTTTACATTAGTGTTATCGTTCAAATTTGATATCTAGATACTTACCTTGATTTTTCCATTGTCGCCATTGTCATCAACCCTCCCACTTGATTCATACAGTTATGTTTAAATATGTCACAAATGTGGAATGAGAATAGAAGGAAGGTACAAAATTATTAAATCTATTAGGTACCAAAGTAGATGAGAAATACAATACTATCTGAAGGACCTGATAGAAATTTAGATGTAATTTATTTACTAAAGAAATTTTTCCAACCCTAAAGATTTCTCTAGAGGTTAAGATATATCCAAAGGTAAAACCAAGAATTACTTCACCAACAACTTAATTATCCTACTCAAATTTTATATAGAATCCTAACATTACATTACATAACATTTTACAACTTCACTGCCATATTGGGTTGTAGAGCATCTCTCGACACAATAAATAAATAGTTTAAGATTATGTTGATTATCTTATAGTATTGTGGGTAGAATGTAGTTCAAGGCATTACTATATGATATGGTGCATTACAACATAAATGTATAATTTGGATAATAAGGCTACATAGCTAATTATGGATTAAATAATAATATAAGAACAAATAATTACTTGAAATATCTACATAACATATAATTGTGATCTTGTTACTAAATGCCATAATTTGTATGTTGATATACATAAATAAATAAATAAAATCCAACTTGTGTGATTTACTTAATGATAGTTAAGGGCATTACACTCCCTCTCAAAAACAAGTCACATTAACAAAATTGCTTTTTGGCATTTAATTAAGACCAAGGCTCTCATAAGTTACCAACAAAAGCTCCCATTATAGCCTAGATGCATTGGCATTATCAATATTCCTAAAGGTAATAAGGTCTCACCTAAAGTGAAACTGACTTTAGGAAGATAGTGAGAGATACTAGGATGTTCACAACCTCACAATTATTCCTATTCTAAAATTCAAATAGTTCATATTTGTAGGATATGCAAATAAACAAAGGAAAGGGATAACTAGACTGTAATTGTAAACATACATATAAAACAATATATAAATAGCAAAAAGGTATAGAACACAAAAACATTAGAACAAATACAAATAATATGTATTCAAATTGTTTTTAAAAGGGGCCAAAATGTCGTTTTATTTCTTCATTTTACCAAGTCAATATGCCTCCAAAACAATAACAAAGCAAAGTATCAAATACTAGTTATTGATGATCAACAACGAGACCAAGATTAATATAACTCTTAATTAATCTTTTTGCTTCAGCCTTGAAGGCATTTTCTACAAATACACTTGTTAAAGTTGACCATGTCAAGTTAATCATAAAATGGGATAAGGATGATCACATCAATCCATTACTTGGGTTGACTCATTAATTACATCACATAAATCTTGGTCTTTTGTAGCCAACTTGTGTCATGTTCTTTTATGCCTTCGGGTTGTTTTTAAAATTGATCTCTATGCTCCTCTGTTGTGCATATCTACCCATTTATCATAACAATGTATACCATTATAAAATAAATCTATGGGATCAATCACCAAAAACCCATGTATCAATAGGATTTGCAAAAACAAAATAGATTTTATCACCCTTCATCCACAATACTAAAAATTCTGTGATTTGGTTAAAGAGATATGTCATCTTTAATTTCCTCCTATAGCAAGGTATATTTAGGCACTTGTTTAGCTTCCTTCAACAAAACATCTTCTACCTCGTATAAAATTTGTGGGTTCAAAAGTTTTTTCCACCTCTCTCAACTAATCTCCAATAGGCATGAGAGTGATATTCGATAATTGAAGTATGCATTTCATTCAATTTATGATGAACTAGAATCCCCAAAATTTTGAATATGCTTAACATTTTTTTCCAATGCACATTGTAGGAGAAATCCTCAGGCAATGAACTCATCGAAATTGTTTCTTCATTCTCCTAATCCAACTTTAAATTTTAAATTGTGGAATTTCGACAAATGCAAGCATCCAAATGTCACACTAAATTTTGGACGCCCTTGCTTGGCTCTGTTATCACTCTCCCTAACTTCCTAGGCTGAAATTAGGAGTGAATAAAGGTAACCATAGACCAACTTTTAGCAAGGCAGCTAGCCCTACCTAACCAGAGAGAGCTCTCTCTGTGTCAATTTTTAAATATTCAATTTTGGCTGAGTACCAGATTTTAGGCTAGATATGAATTAATTTGTTTTTAGAATTTCTTTAATGATTTATTTTCTGGATAAAATTATAATCAGTGAAGCTAAAACTGATTTCAAAGACTAAAATTGCAGAAAACTAAGCAAGGCAAGATAGGAAAACTATTTGAGCACATTTAATTTCTCATTGGTGTATAGTGGTAGAAAAGAGAGGGGTCTGAATGAGCATTTTACTGAATTCATTCATTAGAAGAAAAGACACATTGTAAAAATCTTAATAAACAGAACATTTGATTGATCTATGCTTATAAACTGATAATATTTTACACTGGAAATGGAATGGAAATGAAATAACAGATAAATCACAGTGCTCAAAATAAATACCACATGAATCTCACAAAATTTTTGCAACTCCTTTGATATTCATTAATAGCAAGTCCACAGTAATACACAGAGTTCAAAAGACTCGATTATCCAACAGTAATACTTCGCACAGCGAAGTCTTTATAGAAAAATAAAATTACAATAGTTACATTAAAGGTTATCCTAATTGATAGCACTTTATTTGCTAACTAAATTCTAAAAGCATCATGGAAATAAATTTAATATTTTGTGTTGGCGTTGGCTGTAACAGAAAATTGTTGCTGAAGGAGATGTTTGTGGGTTGCGCTGGCTATCAATTGATTGTTGATCTGGAAAATTTTGACTTTTCTGCTTTTACTAATTACTCTTGAAACTCACACAACTTTCCCCATCATTATTCATTAGGGATAAATAATTTTATTACCGTACGGTAAATTTCATATGCTTCAGCGTATTTAGCAAAAGTGGGCTTCACCACAAAGACATGTTTGATCTCATACTGAATGTAAATGCCATTGCTTAATGCTCCCAACAGTGCCTTTCCTGTTAATGTGCCTTTAATATTTGAAAACTTGGAAGTATCCCTAGCAATCTCCTGAATTATTTTTCCATAGTCATCTATGGTCATCAATTTATCATTAATTACAGAAAGAGAAGGTAATCCTTTTTTTGTTAGAGACTCTATATTGCTGAAAAATATTTGAATTGTAACCTCCAAACTGTGACATTTTTCTTCAAGTTGAAGAATCAAATTATTCTTTGTTAGCACTTTCTTCACTTCCAGAATGTTTTCTGTTCTATCATCAATGCCCAATTCATCCATCTCATACATGTTCTTTGAATTCAGAAATCTAATAATATTGTTTTTTGTGGTAGGATTATCTCCCAATTGTGCTTTGATTGTTGTAATGGCCTCATTTGCCTTATGTAACAACTCCTTTTTCTCAAATATGATCTGTATACTTGGCCAAATTTTAGTGATAGACTTTGTGATGTCTGCCCATATTATCTCTTTTACCTGGACCAAAGTGTTACTAATGGCATATTATTTTTTCTCTTTCTGCAACCTTTCAATCAACTTTTTGGCCCTCTGTGCTTCAGCTGCATGTGAACTATCAGCATTAGATTTCTGTAATTGCATTCATTTTACCTGATCCTGCAACTTTTTTGATCTCCTCTTCTTGAACAGACATGTTCTAAACTGCTTTGGTAAGTTGCTCAACTCCATCTGAAATTCTTATTGTAGAAGTTTGAGCTATAGGAATGGTTGCTATAGGCACTACTTCTAAAGTAACCTTTGATGTATTTATTGTTGCTTCCTTTTCCTTTATCATCTTTTCTAATTTTGATTCCATCTGCTTTAATTGAACCTTCTGCTCAATTATCAACTTCATCATATCTATCTTTTGAGTTTCAGTTTCCTCAATATCCTTTGCCAAAGGATCTTCTGTAGCTGGAATTTCAGTTGTTTTCTCAATGCTACTATGTCAGCATTTTTATTCTTGATGATTTCTTCAATTTCATTTACATTGGATGGATCATATACAATTTTTACCACTAGATATTCTAAGGTTTTAATTCTTGTATCCTTTGTAAATGAAGATACCTTCTCCAATTTCAGTTGTGGTTGTAAATTTGTCGATGAAACCTGTTGTTTTGATCAACTTAAAGCAGTATTAGTGAGAGTTGATGAAATCATCTCACCAGTTTGCTTATGTAGCTCCATTTGATCTATTGGATGAATTTATTTCGTGTCAAACTCAAATGTAGCTCTTTTATAATCTGCTTCTAACTTTGGCTATGGAATTTGTGCTTGAAGAAATGCAAACTGAATTTTTCCCTTTTCAAAATCAAAGGCTGAAAGAAGCCTACTTTGTGAGTTGGGAGTTTGTTTCCCAAATTGGTTATATGTACTTTTCTTCAACATTTCATTCTTCAACTTTATCTCTTTGAAAGTATCAAAGACAGTCTTCTCCTTTTCCCCTATAGTAGTTGTGCTAGTCTGAATGCCTTTTTACTGATCTTGAAAAGCTTATGTTTGATGATCTTTAGAAACTGTGGAAGTAGTAGGAACAGTAGAAATGCCTTTAAAACCTGTTTGTGTGGAAGGAGGCGTCTCTTCAGTAATTATGATTACTTCTTTCTCTGACTCCTTACTGGGATTGACCTTAGGATTTAGCTTTGTCTTCTTCCTGTAGTGAATTTTGAACTCTTTGTTAGATGAATCAGTTGTTGGAGATGACTGATATTCTCTAACTCTTTTTCCCGCTCTTTACTATGCAATAGGAGTCTGCAATGCTGATGTAGACAGTGTTTTCTCTTCAACCTCCTGTAGTGTACATTTTGTCCATTCAAGCTGATTCATGTACTTTTCAATATACGGTCTAGGTGTATGAAAATATGGTGTAGATTTATTCTCTACCCTCAGTTTTGAAATGACACCAACTAGATCATAAGACAATGTAAAACTTTGGCTAAACTGCATTTCTTTCAGCAACTTATCTGCTTCCTCCCCTGTTGTCTTGCTATTACAGATAAAAGGACCTATATGTGTTTTGATTTTAAATTGAGATTTCTTTTTAGCAGAGACAAAGTGCACTTCATCGGCATTAATCATTTGTCTAATATAATCCAATGCAAAAATCCTCATGGGGAGGAATTTGGGAAACTTATAAGGGGGGAGTTCACAGCCATAAACTCTGAGTTCTGTATAATTTTGGTAAAGATACCAATCCCCTATTATAGCCTGATCTAAAGGTTGCAATACCTTTCTAATCTCTTCACTAATCCTTGGCTCTGGAGTGTTATTCAACAAATTGAGTGTTGGCTAAAGAAACAATTCCACAAACTGTTTATATGAATATTCTTTTGTTCCTTCATGACTAATGAATTCTAGAAAATTATTGAATGTTGGTTCCCTTCCTCATCCAATTTCTGTAGAGAAAACTTAAATTTATTTCCCTGAGAGTACAAGAATAAGTAAACTAATACAGAGGCATAACTGAAAACCTCTTCAGTTGTGAATTTCACAAACTGATCATGGATAGAATCTACAATAAACTAACTGAAATTGAAAATGATGGATGGTTTGGAATCAGTGGAGAATATGGACATGAATCCTATGATGGCTTCATCTATCCATTGGTCTGAATAATAACCAAGAAGGTAGGAAATTAATATGATGATTTGTTTGGACCTTTCAGGGAAAAATGGATGATGGAAATGCAGGGTTTTTCTTAGGTAATGGGTCATTTTCAGTCATGAATAACTCAAGAGTTTGAGCTCTCTTTGAAAAATATAACTTCTGGTATATTTCTATCAAGGCTTCTTGGGAAAATGGGGTAGCATTCTCAGTGGTTGGGGCTTGCATCATTTTTTCAATTGTTTGGGCATTAATAGTCACAAAAATCTCTTCTATAGGAGTGATAATAGCTCTTTGGTTTGGCATATACCAAGCTTGACATCTTCTAACAAACTCTGGGGCACTATGGGTGTGAGGAAAGATGAAATGTGGGAGAATAGAATCCCATAGTCCTATGTAATCTGAGTTATCCAAGAATTTATCTTCTAACCAACAATATAATTCAAAAATGTCAAGGTCAGACAAGGTTTCATGTATTTTGTGATCTCTGTCTGTTAAGGGAATATGCTAAAAATCAACTCGAGGATGTAATAGCAGACTTACTGGTTGCTCAGGTCCTTTTTTTTTTGGAGGCATGGTCAGCTCTGTTGTAATGGCGGAAAACAGGGATTCTCTGATAGAAAACACAAGTCGAGACTGAATAAAAACTCTGCATACTGGAAGAAAATGAATAGGTGCAAAGGAAAGCTTTAAACACTAGTGAAGTTGATCTCTAGAAATCTGATAGTTGTTGTAAACTCGTAATCATGTGCAGATCAGTTTGAAAAACAGAATAAAAGTTTGAAATGGGCGTTCAATGGTGAATTTATGGGCAATTGAACTTATTTCTCATTTGAAAAGGGTGTGAGTACGTTGCCTAACAATTAGACATTAAATTAATTGGCTAATGGTTATGGTAAACGCAGGAATTAATTTGATTGGACATTTTGTAGTCCATATTGGCATGACGTGATTGGTGGGAGGAGTGGTGGTTTTAATCAGCGGGTAAGAAGGATTTCAGAGGGGTAGAAAAGTGGTAAATGGTTTTGTGTGGGGGGGGTTGCGAAATCACCTGCTTGTGACACGTAGTAGTGGGGTCGGTCTTTAATACCACTCTTTTCGGACCCCCCCCCCCCCTCGACGTTGAGTCTTGAACGATGAGTGGGGCCAAAATTTCATATGGGCTGTTGGATTAGAGTGTCATGCGATGGATGATCAGCGAGGTAGAGGAGACTTAACGTACAGTGGAGTTTAGTGATTGGTGGAGTAGGGGTATGATGAAAGTGATTTGAAATAAATGACTGATGAATAAGTATGATGAAAGTGATTTGAAATAAATGACTGATGAATAAGGGAATGCAACATATTGCATGGGTAGTGGGGAATAATTAGCAGTCGAGAATGATGATGGAAAATTACAACGCATAGGATTTAAAACCTATGGTTTTGAAGTTTAACTTTTCAAAATATTAAAGATAGAACTTTAATAAAATGTGATTTCGAAAATATCCTTTTTCAGAAAAAAAAATAAAAAAATAAAAAATAAAAATAAATAAATAAATAAATAAATAAAAAAAAATATATATATATATATATATATATATATATATATATATATATATATATATATATATATATATATATATATATATATATATTTCATTTCTCTTCGAAATATAGCAATAGAGTATAGAAATTCTATGATACAGAGTTTATTTAGGACTATAAGATAGGCTTGCTCCTTCAACTAGACCTTTATGGATGAAATGGAAGTTTGACTACCCTTTTTAATAATAAAAAACCTGAAGATTTTTCATGGTAGTTTAGACCCTAGACTTGACCTATATGTGATGGAATTACATGACTTTAGACCTTCGAATGGAGATGAATTAGTGTGAAGGAGAATCATATCATGGTGGGACTCATTAGGTGACCAAAATTATTACTAAAGATTAACTAAAAAAGAAAAACAATTTCACTGATGACCTAATGAAAAACTCTAAAAAGAGCAATCTTTGATCACTGAAAAACTGACTCTAACATTGGCTCCAGTTGGGGATGGCAGCTCCTTCAAGAGGTGTCAAGAACATCGTAGATCAGGTAGCCTTACCATTGGGCTACAGAGTCAACTGGACATTGAAAAACTGAAACAAACTGAAAAATTTTGACTGAAACTACTGATTTGACTCTGACTTGACAAAAGACTAAAACTTGAGAACCTTTTTTTTTTAAATAAAACTTGAATTGTTTGCAGAAGTCTCATGGCCTTCTCCTCAGGCTTCAAAATTTTCAAAAATTCCCTTATTTTTTGAACATCAAATGTAAATTGGTATATACAATGATAGTGAATTTCTTTGTCAGGATTTCAAGAAAAATAGTGCTTTAGAAACCTACCATTGATAGGTCCTCCCAGCACTTCCCATCCTTCAAGATATTCTAGAAAAAATGCTTTGTTTCCTCTGAATGCCACAATCTTGTAAGGTCCTTTCCAAAGATTGTCAAATTTCCCATGCTTTCCATTTTCTTCATTTCTGGCATCCCATCTTAGTACAATATCTCCAATCTTGAAGTCATCATCCTTTGTTTTTCTGTCAAAAATCTTTTAAATTCTATCATGCAGCTTTGAAGTATTGCCGAAAACTTCATCTCTTGAATGTTGAAAATGTATCATCTGGTTGATCCTTCTCTGAATGTCATTAGGCTCACTGTCAACCTCCTGCAAAATCTTCATTACTGGAACAGCCAAAGAAGTAGAGAAAACAGTATCAATTCCATAAACAAGTTGAAATGGAGACATGTTAATTGATCTTTTTGTGCTCACTCTATCAGCCCACAGAGCATTTGTAAGCTTCTTGTGCCAATTCCTTTTGTTTTCCTGTAACATCTTCTTGATAATATTCACCAAAGATTTATTAGATGATTCTGCAAGCCCATTTCCCTGAGGATAATATGCAATAGAATGACCAAGTCTAATGTGATATTTATCACATAAATCAATCATCTTCTTGGATTTCAAAGCAGCTGCATCATCAGTGATAATCTTGTATGGACAACCAAATCTTGACAGAATATTATTTTCAAGAAACTAAATGATAATAGAATCAGTTGCTTGCCTAGTGGGCATAGCCTCAATCCATTTGGTAAAATAATTTGTAGCAGTAAGAATCCATTTGTGTTGATCTGAAGATGGAGGATGAATTTCACCAATAAAATCAAGTCTCCATTGCTGGAATGGTGCTTGGAATTCAATTGGTTTAAGAGGAAAAGGTAAAAGTTTCCTTTTTCCTTGAAATATCTGACACCCTGTTGTGACCAGCAACAACCCCCCTTTTTATTTTATATTAGTAATAATACTAAATAAATGGGGACCCTTAGTTAAAAATCCAAAAAAATCAATTAGGCTCTGTTTTCCTTTTCAAATAAAACTTTCTATCATAAACTTAGAGAAATCCCTTAGAAAGAACCTTAAGAATCACTTAAGTTTATGATAGATTACAATAAAAATGTTCTTTAAACAAAATAGCGCATCCATCGCAAAATGGTATATATCTTTTGTAAAACTGAAAATGTGATTTTGCGATTTTGCGATAATGCGATCCCAAAAAGCCTATACAATAACATATTGGTCGCAGATCGCATAGCGCAGAAAAGATAAATGTTAAACGAATATCTTTTGCGCTATTTACAATTTTGCGCTTTTGCGAGATTTGCGATGTGCGCTTTTGCGTTATTTCGCAATTTGCGCTTTTGCGCTATTTACAAAATTGCGATGGTTTCATTTTGCGATATTGCGATATTGCGACATTGCGATATTGCGCAGCAAATCGCAGATCGCAATGTCGCAGATTCATAAAAGCACGTTGTTCAAAGAAATCTTCCCATATATCAATATCTGTTATGCGCTTTAATGATTGGATTAAATGAATGGATTGACAATTAATGGTAAATGAGATTTTGTTTTGATTGAAAGTAATTTCACGTTAAAATAATATATTTCATCCGCCTTCGCATTTAAAACAATCTCATCACCTTTCTCATGCCATTACTCTCATTTAACTCGTAAAACGCAGGCACGAAGGAGAAAACATATATACAAAGCTTTCACAGAACATTATGGTTAAGAAGGAGAAGAGCTCGAATTCCGAAAATAGAGAAATGGCTTCATTGTATGCAGACACCGCTTGCAATAAGGATGCCGGTATAACCACATGGGAAGGAATGTATAATTTGTTGGAAGAAGAAAATCCTGTGGTATTAAAAGTTACGGCTACAGCAGGTTCTAGTAATACATCTGAAGCGCCCCTCAAAGAACTGGCTTGTTCATTTCTGCATAGGATAGCGGCAAGGCCAAGGATTCTCCCATATACGGACATGGTGAAATGGGTGCTGGATGGGCACCGATATTTCAGACAGAAAATTCAGAACTCCAGCTCAAGAGCTAATCGGGTCATTCACCACGGAAGATTTGAGACTAATGTATAAGTTGTCGGAACCTCAGGCGACTTACAATAAACAATTCATGGAAGATTTTGCCAGAGAACATGCAAATTTGTCAGAATGCACAAAGGAGTGGACCAAAAGAAGTGAACCATTGAAGAAAAACAAACAAGGTATGTACAACACGGGTTCACTTACCTCTCCTTATTGTTTCACTGCTGCCATGTTATGCAGGCTTTTTGGAAAGCCTGACATAAATATGATCTTGCCTGAATGGCTCCCTTTGTTGAATGCGGCCGTTAATTCTACAATTGTAGACTGGGCCAAAATCTTATTTGATAATTTGACCACTACTATTTTTCACTACCGGTCCAAACGAAATGTTTCTCAGCGGATTTATCCGCCTTTTTATTTATCTGCTTATGTCATGGACGCTATCTATTTTGTCTCTAAATTCCCTGTGATGGGTTGGCAATGGACTATCCACGATCCTTTGCCTATTCATGTGTACCATAAGGAACTATGGGAGTCTAAATTTGTCCCCCATTTTTACCAAATTTGCCATGGTGTAATGCTGCCATTGTACAGAACATTGCATAATAAGGATGCCCCAAGGTTATCCCCAGAAACAGAGGTCGACATTCTCCCCATCGTGAGATGGTTTGGAGAAGAATTGTTCAGTTATGTTAGGGTTTTTGGAAGTTCTGCTTCCCCCCATGTTTTACCCCTATATGTTCCAGATAGACTTGTAGCTCGGGAGATTGCTTATCAGACCTGTGGCCAAGGAGGTTTAACAAAGGAATTAAAAGAGAAGAAGAAAGGCATTTGGCCACAATTTCCCGTAAACTGTGGAACATTTTCACTGTTTGATGTTGGTCACGCGTTCAAAGAAGTAGGCAACATTACATGCTTACAGCTGTTCAAATTTTCGAGAAGGTTATTTGACCCAAATGATATTGTTAAGAATTTTACCATTGCAATTAGAGTAAGGGAATTTTCCGGGGAACAGGATCTTTTTGATGATATGTTCCAAACAAGAAATTCATTTAAAGAAGTTTTGAATTCAGCTCAAATGCAGTTATCTCCAGAGGAATTCCAGGAATTCAAGCTTTACAGAGAGAGAAGACTAACTCCTATTCCTTTGGAAAATCTAGGCTTAGAACCCGCAAGGGAGCAAACTCCTAGTGTTAGTCTTAACGGCAGTTCGAGTACAGATAAATCTAAGTCCAAATCTGACAGAGAGACTTCTGAACATTCCAATAAGTCTAATGAAAAGGAAGATAACATTGAAGAATCAGTGAAATATTCTGTGCAATCGAAAGAACTTCCTCAACAACAAATTTTGACTTCTCAACAGGCAAATCCTCCTCCAACCAATGTACAGCAGCAGCCAGTCACCATTGAGTTAGACAAAGAATGGGAAACCTTTAACCAATTGATTAATGTAGAAGGACAGAATGTACAGACCCCTATACAAACAACCAAAGTTTTCAACACAGGAATAAGTAGCACAGCCACAGTAACTAAGCACATACCTATCACACCCTCCTCTTAAATTGTACTTAATGTAGAGGACATTCCTCCTCTAGATGTATTCTATAGCCCAAAATACAAAGCAGTAGTGAAGAAACAGAGAAAAAAAAGAAAGTTAGAAGGTGCAATTGCTACTGAAGCAGAACAACTAGATGTCTTGTGGAAGGATCCTTCCACAGAGCCTACTGAGAATCTTACTAAGTTATCTCAAATGACAAGGGCTTATGCTTCTGCGACAATTGACAAAGCATTTGAGATACAACTCTTGTTGAATGAAAAAGAAGAACAGATAAAAGTTCTACAACAGCAATTGCAACAGGTACAGGCCAATAATGAAGCACAATTGAAACTTGAAGAGTTACAACAACAACTTCAAGAAATGAAAATAGGACATCAAAAAAGCTTGGCTGATAAAGAAAAACAAATACAGATTATCCAAAATCAGCACAAAGATGATCCTAAGCTTCCAGAATTCATTTCAGAAACTATCTCTGTAAACAATCAACTACTGCAACAAGAGGAAGTGTTATGCCAAAAGATCTTGCAATGGAATTCTTTTTGCCAAGAGAGTGATAAAATCACAAATCATGTCGTAGATTTATGAAATGATTATGATTTAATCAATGAAAATATCAATGATTATTTGGTATGGCAAAAAACAGAAGAAGGCAGAAAAGCTGGTGCACCCATTATTAATGAAAACCATAAAGAAATACTGTTCAATAACTGGGATGCACAAATCAGAAGGGCAGAGAAGGCAGCAGAGGAGGCGGCTACAGCGGCAAACACTCTTACTGATTGTGTAAATGATAATTTACACAAAGCTAATTTGATTTCAGAAACTGTTCCAGGATATCTCCCACAGGCACATCAACTGCAAACGGAATGGAGGCAAAAAGCAGAAGAAAGAGCAAGATCAATCCAAGGGCTGACAAGATTAAATTGGGACTCTTACTAGACATACTTAGTGAAGCCACACAATCAGCACAGTGCGCTTAATTGTATCATTAATTCTACAGAGAAGATTTCGCCTACACTTGCCGACTCTGTCTTTTCAGGACAGTTGAATTCTGAAGTCGGTCAACCACATCTTCTCAAAACTATGCTAGATGCCTGCAAGTTTAAAGATCAAGTTCATAAATAGTTAGTTAATAGTCTTTATTTTTTAGATTTAGTTTTAATTTTACTATATTTTAGCCTAGGAAAAGGACGGTCATTAAACCGAATCCTTAATTTTTGTAATAGACTATTTTTAGATTTAGCTAAGTAGTATTTAAACCCTTCTCATGCATTTAGAGAAGGGTCCTGGATCTTAATATTTTTGGACTTGGAGATTACATTTCTGTACTCCATTGTCTTATATATTTTTTTAAAAGGATCACATCTGGTGATTTTATGCGAAATTATCTTTGAAGTGTTTCATTTCTGTACCTTGGAATTTGATTTTGCATCAGAATTACTGGATTAGAGTATCACATTTCATTTGAAATCTTTCAAGATGAATAAGGTATTTCTATCTGTTCACTGTTGATTTCTTTTGTCTTATGATATTCGCTTTAAAATTTGCTATCATTTATATATATTTGGTTTTCACAACGTTTCTTTTTATATATCATTTCTGAGTATAATTGAAACGTTATCTTTCATAAGTATATGTGAATGATATGTTATGATGAATGCAATATGTTAATACAACTCTGTTTAATTTCTTAAACAGAGTTATCTTTATTTGTTTCTGCACATTTCGATTTAATTGATAATACATTTTTATGGTTATTGTTAAATTGAAATAATCTTAAGTTGTATTCACATATAATTGCCCGGGTTAGTGTTAGAATTTCTTTATCAGTATTTAGTTTAAATTAGATAGTTTTATTTCAGTCAATTTAGTCCCATTTCCACTCATCCAAATCAACCCATCACCAACCCATTTAGTTATAAGGAAACTGGTCCTTTAAATCTAGTCGGAGCCACCATACCAAACGGAAAAGGAGTTGTCCTAAGGTCCCGACCGGGTGGTTTTCCCCAATGTTTGAAGCAGAGATTTTCTAGGCTTCAACATTTTTGGCGCTAGAAGGAGGGCCTGAGCTATGAATGACAAGTAAATCTTTACCCACAAGCCATTCTGAGAGCAAAACACCCTCATCAACTTCTTCAATTTCTTCTGAAATACAAAATCCTATAGAAGAAATTGAAAAGAATATTCATACACCCACTACCAAAATCTCAAAACATTCAGACAATCAAAATCCTGAGTCTCCTGAAGTTCAAGATTTAATTCATAAATTGAAAGGATTCTCATTATCTCTAGACGAGTCTGAAATATCTGAAGGTAGTGTAACTTCAAAATTTGTTTCTTCAAAACCTCTTACTAGGCTTCAAAGTGAAAAACTTGGTATTTCTCTGAAAGAATTCCCTTTACCTAGTAGAGTCAAGACAAGAAAAACTCACTCGGAATCAGTAAGTGATATAAGTTCTTCATCTAATATTCAAATACATGTTTCCGAAATCCCAACTCAAGAAAGTACTGTTGTTTCCACTTCATCTCCTCAATCATCATCTCCTCAATCATCATTAATCTCAACATCATCTATTCCAACAACTTCTATTCAAACACCACCAGCCTCTACTACTCCTCCAATAGTTGTTCCAATAATGGCTAGACCATGGGATACTCCAGGGGCTGTCAACATGGCTGCACCTTTACATGATTTACCAGACAATCCTGGAAAATGGCTTCCAAAATTTAGTCTAGATCTTAACATTCAAGCTTAAGAACATATCAATAACTTTATGCTGGCTATAAATTTGAATGGAGTCACACATGAAGATGTTGTAGTCAGCCTATTCCCTTATACTCTTCAAGGAGCAGCGGGATCATGGTACTTTTCATTACCATCAGGATCCATAACAAGTTGGGCCATTTTTGTAGATAATTTTTTAACCAAATTTGGAGATGACAGATCAATAGCTACTTTAATCAACGATCTCTCAAATTTGAAAGCAGAACCCAAGGAACCCATTAAAGATTTCAACGCTAAATTCAACAAACTCTTAAACAAAATTCACACAGATTCAAGGCCTAGTGAACAAGTCAGAAGTGAATGGTACATAACTGCCTTACCCTCAAACATAGCAATTTTTGTAGATAGAGCTGCGAAACCTACATTAGCCGAGAATATGAAAGTGGCTATTGCAGTAGAAAAACGAATTATTTCTCTAGAAAAGAAAAATGCTATTGAGGAAAGGAAATCAAAGAAAGACAGCTTCAAAGATGATTCAAAGAAAAATGCCAAAGACCCATATGACATGGAAGGTTTACAGAAAGTTCTTAAAACCATGTCAAATGAAATGGTTGAAATTAAAAAACAAGTAGCTGAAACTTCTACCAAAAAACCATTCCGAAATTTCAAAAGAAACCAAGTTGAATCTAAACCTCCTAATGCAATCTCTAATGCAGAATCAGAAGAAGAGGAAGAAGAAGAATATACATCTTTAGTATCAGATGAGGAAGATGAGAATGAAGAAATAGCTGAATTTCATGGAATGTGGGATTTTATTCTCCCTAATTCTGATAGTGAGGAAGATATGCCTGTAAGTACTAGGAGTAAATCTACATCAGAGCCTGTACAAACAGCTCCTAAAAAGAAAATTACAACTCCAAGTACCAAAGACAAATCCCCTGCAAAGAAAGCTTCTCCATTACCTACTCAAAATCAGCCATCTTCTTCTAATCCTCCCACATCAACAACAAAGACTTTAGTGGTGTCAGATCCTATGGAGTATAACATTGTTGAAGACATGAAAAATATTAAAGCCAACATTTCCTTACATGAACTCAGCAAACTAAAACACCAGCAGAATTTGCTCTTGAAAGAATTGAACGCTACACCAATTGCTCCTTTACCAAGTGGTGTAGTTGCAAAAGCAGCTAGGGGAGCTGGTAAGCCACCAGATAAGGTAGATGCTACTGATACAGTGCTCATTGGAGAAAAATCAAATTCTCAGACTCCTCCTTTTCTTTTGACTTATGAAATGTACAATAAGAATCTGCATAATTGTTTGATTGATTCTGGAGCATCTTCTAATATAATTCCTACTTCTGTTTGTGCCAAATTGAATATCGAACCACAGAAATCGGCAGTTCATATTGTTCAATTGGATCGCTCTAAAGTTCAAGTTGTAGGAGAAATCAATTCAGTTACTATCAGATTAGCCTCCGATCCTAGGATTGTCCAAAGAATTGATATTTTGATTGCAGATATTCCTGAATTCTATGGATTAATCTTAAGCAGGGACTGGTCTGTGAAACTTAATGGTTATATCTCCACTGATTATTCACATATGTGGCTTTCCTACAAAGGGAAACCAAATCAAATCAAAGTTGAACGAGAAAAACATATGACACACACTGTCACTGAATTTGAACAACCTAATGAGCCTGTGGCATTCAACAACAATATCCTTGGAGGATATTCTGCTGAGTCATTTCTTGGAAACTTCGAAGCACCTCAATCACCTTTTTCTGTAAATACTTTTGTTTCTCAAATAGAAAAAATTTCACAATCTGATTCTTCCAGAATTGTAAATATTTCTGATGTAATTGTAGATAAGTCAATAGATAAATATTTATTTTGGTCGTTATATTTTGATGGATCAAAGTCTAGTGATGGAGCTGGAGCAGGATGCATCTTAGTTGATCCATATGGAGAGAAAACCATGCTGTCATGTAGGTTAGAATTTGAGTGCATGAACAATACTGCAGAATATGAAGCCTTGGTTCAAGGACTTTATAAAGCTATAGGGTTAGATGTTAAATACTTGAAAGTCTTTGGTGATTCCGAAATTGTCATAAAACAAGTTAGGAATACTATTCATTGCCTTTCAGGACATCTTAAACACTACCAAACCCTAGTACAAGATCTTACCACTCATTTTTTAGCATTCAATATTTCTCCTATTCCTAGGAATCAAAATACATCAGCTGACTTGTTAGCTAATGTTGCATCTAAACTCCTTCCTGCTGAAGATTGCAGTCCTGATAGGTTTTCTGTAGAATTGATTTTTCGCCCATCTGTCCCAGATAATGTCACAAATTGGAGAGTTTTCTATCATAATCAAGATATTTTAAATTTCATGACTTCAGAGAAATCATATGATGAGAAAATTATTGATGAGAATGATCATGATTTACAAATTGCTTCAAAAGGTAATGAAAATCCCATTCCAAAATCTGTTGTTAAATTAGAGGACTTATATGATATTAAAGTCTGATTCAAGAAAGTCACTAATGCTAAACTTCAAAGTTCCACTTTGAAGTTTGAATTAGTAAATCTTGGTTCTGATTCTAAACCTCAAAACGTTAATTTAGGACTCAATTTAACACCAGAGGAAAGGAATGCTTTCATTAAACTCTTGAACAAATATAAAAACATTTTTGCTTGGAATTATGATGATTTAAAAACGTATGATACTTCGGTTATTCAACACACAATTCCAATGCTTCCTGATATTAAACCTATTCAACAAAAGCTAAGGAAGGTTCATCCAAATCTCGAAGGACAAATCAAATCAGAACTTAATAAACTTTTAAAAGCTAAAATCATTTTTCCTGTAAGGCACTCCAATTGGGTTTCCAATATGGTACCTGTAAGAAAGAAGAATGGTGATATAAGAATCTGTATTGATTTCAGAAATTTAAACAAGGCATGTTTAAAAGAAAATTTCCCATTGCCAACCATGGAACAGATACTTCAAAAGGTAGCTGGTTCTGAACTTATGTCCTTTCTTGATGGATTTTCAGTCTATAATCAAGTTTTAGTCCATCTAGATGACAGATTGAAAACAACTTTCAGAACAAAATGGGGAACTATGCTTATCAGAAAATGCGTTTTGGTCTAATAAATGCAGGAGCAACTTTCCAAAGAGCCATGGACATAGCATTTAAAGGTCTGATCAATAAATCAGTTGTTGTTTATCTTGATGACATAACAGTGTTTTCAAAAAAGAGAGCCAATCATCTACATGATTTAAAGCAAATATTTGAAAGATGTAGAAGGCTTGGTATTTCCTTAAATTCAAAGAAATCTTTCTTTGCTTTGGATGAAGGAAAACTCTTAGGATTTGTTGTGTCAAAAGATGGTATATATATTGATCCAGATAGAGTCAAAGAAATTTCTGATATTTCTTTACCTCATAACAAAAAATCCATGCAATCATTTCTTGGACAGAACAATTTTGTAAAAAGATTCATTCCTGATTTTTCTTTAATTGTTTTACCTATGCAAAATATGATCAAGAAGAATTCAGTATTCAAATGGGGGCATAAAGAGAAAGAGGCCTTTGAAGCAATCAAACAAGCGATCATTAATGCACCAGCATTGAATACCTCGGATTTTTCTAAAGATTTTATTTTGTATACTTTGGCCACCGAGACATCCTATGCAGTTGTTTTAACACAGCTCAATGATCAGAAAATTGAGGCACCAATTTCTTTCTTTAGCTCAAATCTGCAAGGAGCTGAGCTTAATTATTCCGATGTTGAAAAACAAGTCTTTGCCGTGTTTAAATCAATCAAACATTTTAGACCTTTTCTCTTGAAAACACATACAAAAATCATTGTCTCATTCTCTGCAGTGAGGCAATTATTAATTCAAAAAGAAGTAGGAGAAAAGAGAGCTAACTGGGTAACAGCCTTGCAAGAATATGATATTGATATTAAACCAGCTAAGATTGTTAGAGGACAAGGTTTTTGCAGATTATTGGCAGGAGCTCATAACATACCAAAAAATCAAGATTCAAATCAAGATATTCAAGTAAGTCAGATAAGTGTTACAGATTCTGAATCTCAGTATGTTGATCTTATCTATTACTTGAAAAATGGGTATGCTCCTTCTAATCTCAGCTATAAGAGTAAACGCGCTTTAAGTTTAAAGGCTATTAAATATGAGATCATTGATAATGTGTTATTCAAGAAAAATTATGATTCAATCCTATTAAGATGTCTTGAAAAGACTGAAGCTGAAAAGGTTTTGCAGGAATTGCATGATGGACCAGCAGGAGGTCATTTTGAAGGTGATACTGCAGCTCACAAAATAATTCGTGCTGGTTATTACTGGCCTACCATTTTTAAAGATGTGCATGATTATGTAAGGAAGTGCAGAATTTGTCAAACTGCAAGTGGAAGACAAAGGAAACCAGCTTTTCCTTTGCAACCAGTGAGTATTGAGAAACCATTCGAACAATGGGGGCTTGACATTATTGGTGAGATAGTACCTCATTCTTCCAAACAGCACAAGTACATCCTTACTGCAACTGATTACTTTACAAAATGGGTAGAGGCAATCCCGTTGAAGGTAGCCAATTCTAATGCAATTATTGATTTCATAGATCAATTCATCACAACCAAGTTTGGTGTACCTAACGCTCTAGTCTTTGATAATGCATCTTACTTCTCTGGAAATAATTTAATAGAATTTGCAATCAAAAGAGGTTTTAAATTGAAATATTCAGCAAATTATTATCCACAAGGTAATGGTTTGGCTGAATCCACTAACAAAAATCTTATCAAAATCATTAAAAGGACCATTGATAAAAATCAAAAGAATTGGCACAAGTCTTTAATCTTTGCATTATGGGCTGATCGTATCACTGAAAAAGCTTCAATAGGAACTTCACCTTTCAATTTAGTTTATGGAAAAGAAGTTGTAATACCATCAAATTTAACTCTTCCATCATTAGCCCTAGTGCAATTTATTGAAGAAAATCCTTCTTCATCCATTCAATTGAGATATGATCAAATCCTTAAACTAGAAGAAGATAGAGATAAAGCAAAAATTATTCATGAAAAACATCAACAGCTTGTAAAATCTTCTTTTGATGCAAGTTCTACTGGCTCAAAATTTTTGTCAATTGGTGATCTTGTTCTGAAATGGGATAAAGCACACGAAGAAAAAGGTAAACATACCAAGTTTCAGAAAATGTGGCTTGGACCATTTCAGATCATTGAAAAGACAGGCTCAAATACATTCATACTCCAAGATCTAACAGGTAAGAGAGAATCTCTTCCTGTAAATGGGCTTATCTTGAAGAAATTATTTTCATAAGGAGGTAACCCCTTCTTAAGTTGTACATATTCCTTTCTGCAAAGTTTTTGATTGTTTTTGCAAATAAAGGTTGTTAATAAGTCTATAATTGACTGTTTACTATTTAGGAAAATTTCTTAGGAAAAATATTATAAATATTTATTTTGTGTAAATAAGAATTTTTAAAGAGATGATCACAGTTTTTGGATAGTTTAAAATAAGATGTTAAACTTTGAAAGATTATTTCAATCATTTGCATGATCTTTTGAAAACTTGAGGAGAATGTAAATCATTATAAGTTTATTAAGTAGAGAAAGGTTATCTATAAAAGTAAAGATTTTTCAAAGTCTTGGTACTCAAAAAACTCTGAAAATTGTCATCCATTGATTCTTAAGGATAAAACTATTTCACCCCATCCATTTAAGTTGTGATTTTTTAGAATGAAATTCTAAGAAATTTGAAAATTTAAGAGATAAGAGGTCTCATTATGAGCCGACTTACCATGTTCATAAGGAGTAATAAAACTGACATTACCAATACTGCATACCAAAACAGGGTAATGGCTTATAAATATAAGACAATGGGTCTCATCACGAGCCAGCTTGTTCAGTTTAATTATAACTAGTGAATGGCATTGTTATTAACTGGCTACCAAACCAGAACAATGGCTCTTAAAAATAAAAAATAAGTAAAAGACAAAAACATGAGATAATAGGTCTTATGAGTTTATCTTTTAAAAAGTCATAATTTTAGTTGGATGGGACAATGAATGGTTAATGGTTTAAAGGTAACCCTGTCGAGACTATGAACGTTTGCAGGCAGGAAAGGCAATACCTATGGCAATAGAGTATATTATAAAACCAAAACTTGGAGAAATCCACTTACTTCATTATTAACACCAATTAAAGCTTGAGATAACCCAAAAATGTTTTTATTCTTAAGGAATTAGAAAGAAATTGTGAATGATTTTTATTTCTTTTTCATAAGTTAGATTTTATTTAAAATATCTTAAGATAGTTTTCATTATCTTTAAAAATATTTATTTACTAGAAATATAGTTTTCATTTTATTTTTTCAGAGATAACTGTTTCTTTCAGTGAATCGCCAATTGTTGTGACCAGCAACAACCCCCCTTTTTATTTTATATTAGTAATAATACTAAATAAATGGGGACCCTTAGTTAAAAATCCAAAAAAATTAATTAGGATTTGTTTTCCTTTTCAAATAAAACTTTCTATGATAAACTTAGAGAAATCCCTTAGAAAGAACCTTAAGAAACACTTAAGTTTATGATAGATTACAATAAAATTGTTCTTTAAACAAAATAGCGCATCCATCGCAAAATGGTATATATCTTTTGTAAAACTGAAAATGTGATTTTGCGATTTTGCGATAATGCGATCCCAAAAGCCTATACAATAACATATTGGTCGCAGATCGCATAGCGCAGAAAAGAGAAATGTTAAACGAATATCTTTTGCGCTATTTACAATTTTGCGCTTTTGCGAGATTTGCGATGTGCGCTTTTGCGCTATTTCGCAATTTGCGCTTTTGCGCTATTTACAAAATTGTGATGGTTTCATTTTTCAATATTGCGATATTGCGACATTGCGATATTGCGATATTGCGTAGAAAATCGTAGATCGCAATGTCGCAGATTCATAAAAGCGCGTTGTTCAAAGAAATCTTCCCATATATCAATATCTTTTATGTGCTTTAATGATTGGATTAAATGAATGGATTGACAATTAATGGTAAATGAGATTTTGTTTTGATTGAAAGTCATTTCACGATATAATAATATATTTCATCCGCCTTTGCATTTAAAACAATCTCATCACCTTTCTCATGCCATTACTCTCATTTAACTCGTAAAACGCAGGCACGAAGGAGCAAATGTCTATACAAAGCTTTCACAGAACATTATGGGTAAGAAGGAGAAGAGCTCGAATTCTGAAAACAAAGAAATGGCTTCACTGTATGCAGACACCGCTTGCAATAAGGATGTCGGTATAACCACATGGGAAGGAATGTATAATTTGCTGGAAGAAGAAAATCCAGTGGTGATTAAAGTTGCGGCTACAGCAGGTTCCAGTCATACGTCTGAGGCAACTCTCAAAGAACTGGCTTGTTCATTTCTGCATAGGATAGCGGCAAGGCCGAGGATTCTCCCGTATATGGACATGGTGAAATGGGTGCTGGATAGCACCGATATTTCAGACAGACAATTTAGAACTCCATCTCAAGAGCTAATCGGGTCATTCACCACAGAAGATGTGAGGCTGATGTATAAGTTGTCGGAGCCTCAGGCGACTTATAATAAGAAATCCATGGAAGATTTTTCCAAAGAACATGCAAATTTGTCAGAATGCACACAAGAGTGGACCAAAAGAGATGAGCTGTTGAAGAAAAACAAACAAGGTATGTACAGTACTGGTTCACTTACCTCTCCTTATTGTTTTGTTGTTGCCATGTTATGCAAGCTTTTTGGTAAGCCTGACATAAATATGATCTTGCCTGAATGGCTCCCTTTGTTGAATGCGGTCGTTAATTCTACAATTGTAGACTGGGCCAAAATCCTATCTAATAATTTGACCACTGCCATTTTTCACTACCGGTCCAAACGAAGTGTTTCTCAGCGGATTTATCTGCCTTTTTATCTATCTGCTTATGTCATGGACGCTATCTGTTTTGTCTCTAAATTCCCTATGATGGGTTGGCAATGGACTATCCATGATTCTTTGCCTATTCATGTATACCATAAGGAACTATGGGAGTCTAAGTTTGTCCCCCATTTTTACCAAATTTGCCATGGTGTAATGCTGCCATTGTACAGAACATTGCATAATAAGGATGCCCCAAGGTTATCCCCAGAAACAGAGGTCGACATTCTCCCCGTCGCGAGATGGTTTGGAGAAGAATTGTTCACTTATGTTAGGGTTTTTGGAAGTTCTGCTTCCCCCCATGTTTTACCCCTATATGTTCTGGATAGACATGTAGCTCGGGAGATTGCTTATCAGACCTGTGGCCAAGGAGGTTTAACAAAGGAATTAAAAGAGAAGAAGAAAGGAATTTGGCCACAATTTCCTGTAAACTGTGGAACATTTTCACTGTTTGATGTTGGTCATGCATTCAAAGAAGTAAGCAACATTACATGCTTACAACTGTTCAAATTTTCGAGAAGGTTATTTGACCCAAATAATATTGTTAAGAATTTTACCAATGCAATCAGAGTAAGGGAATTTTCCGGGGAACAGGATCTTTTTGATGATATGTTCCAAACAAGAAGTTCATTTAAAGAAGTTTTGAATTCAGCTCAAATGCAGTTATCTCCAGAGGAATTCCAGGAATTCAATCTTTACAGAGAGAGAAGACTAACTCCTATTCCTTTGTAAAATCTACGCTTAGAACCCGCAAGGGAGCAAACTCCTAGTGTTAGTCTTAATGGCAGTTCGAGTACAAATAAATCTAAGTCCAAATCTGACAGAGAGACTTCTGAACATTCCAATAAGTCTAATAAAAAGGAAGATAAAATTGAAGAATCAGTGAAAGATTCTGCGCAATAGAAAGAACTTCCTCAACAACAAATTTTGACTTCTCAACAGACAAATCCTCCTCCAACCAATGTACAGTAGCAACCAGTCACCATTGAGTTAGACAAAGAATGGGAAACCTTTAACCAATTGATTAATGTAGAAGGACAGAATGTAAAGACCCCTGTACAAACAACCAAAGTTTTCAGCACAGGAATAAGTAGCACAGCCACAGTAACTAAGCACATACCTATCACACCCTCCTCTTAAATTGTACTTAATGTAGAGGACATTCCTCCTCTAGATGTATTCTATAGCCCAAAATACAAAGCAGTAGTGAAGAAACAGAGAAAAAAGAGAAAGTTAGAAGGTGCAATTGCTACTGAAGCAGAACAACTAGATGTCTTGTGAAAGGATCCTTCCACAGAGCCTACTGAGAATCTTACTAAGTTATCTCAAATGACAGGGGCTTATGCTTCTGCGACAATTGACAAAGCATTTGAGATACAACTCTTGTTGAATGAAAAAGAAGAATAGATAAAAGTTCTACAATAGCAATTGCAACAGGTACAGGCCAATAATGAAGCACAATTGAAACTTGAAGAGTTACAACAACAACTTCAAGAAATGCAAATAGGACATCAAAAAAGCTTGGCTGATAAAGAAAAACAAATATATATTATCCAAAATCAGCACAAAGATGATCCTAAGCTTCCAGAATTCATTTCAGAAACTATCTCTTTAAACAATCAACTACTGCAACAAGAGGAAGTGTTATGCCAAAAGATCTTGCAATGGAATTTTTTTTGCCAAGAGAGTGATAAAATCACAAATCATGTCATAGATTTACGAAATGATTATGATTTAATCAATGAAAAGATCAATGATTATTTGGTATGGCAAAAAACAGAAGAAGGCAGAAAAGCTGGTGCACCCATTATTAATGAAAACCATAAAGAAATATTGTTCAATAACTGGGATGCACAAATCAGAAGGGCAGAGAAGGTAGCAGAGGAGGCGGCTACAGCGGCAAACACTCTTACTGATTGTGTAAATGATAATGTACTCAAAGCAAATTTTATTTCAGAAACTGTTCCAGGATATCTCCCACAGGCACATCAACTGCAAACAGAATGGAGGCAAAAGGCAGAAGAAAGAGAAAAATCAATCCAAGGGCTGACAAGATTAAACTGGGACTCTTACTGGACATACTTAGTGAAGCCACACAGTCAGCACAATGCGCTTAATTGTATCATCAATTCTACAGAGAAGATTGCGCCTACACTTGCTGACTCTGTCTTTTCAGGACAGTTGAATTCTGAAGTCGGTCAACCACATCTTCTCAAAACTATGTTAGATGCCTGCAAGTTTAAATACCAAGTTCATAAATAGCTAGTTAATAAGCTTTATTTTCTTAGATTTAGTTTTAATTTTACTGTATTTTAGCCTAGGAAAAGGACGTTCATTAAACCGAACTCTTAATTTTTTGTAATAAACTATTTTTAGATTTAGCTAAGTAATATTTAAACCCTTCTCATGCATTTAGAGAAGGGTCCTGGATCTTAATATTTTTGGACTTGGAGATTACATTTCTGTACTCCATTGTCTTATATATTTTTTTTAAAAGGATCACATATGGTGATTTTATGCGAAATTATCTTTGAAGTGTTGCATTTCTGTACCTTGGAATTTGATTTTGCATCAGAATTACTGGATTAGAGTATCACATTTCATTTGAAAGCTTTCAAGATGAATAAGGTATTTCTATTTGTTCATTGTTGATTTCTTTTGTCTTATGATATTCGCTTTAAAATTTTCTATCATTTATATATATTTAGTTTTCACAACGTTTCTTTTTATATATCATTTCTGAGTATAATTGAAACGTTATCTTTCATAAGTATATGTGAATGATATGTTATGATGAATGCAATATGTTAATACAACTCTGTTTAATTTCTTAAACAGAGTTATCTTTATTTGTTTCTGCACATTTCGATTTAAATGATAATACATTTTTATGGTTATTGTTAAATTGGAATAATCTTAAGTTGTATTCACATATAATTGCCCGGGTTAGTGTTAGAATTTCTTTATCAGTATTTAGTTTAAATTAGATAATTTTATTTCAGTCAATTTAGTCCCATTTCCACACATCCAAATCAACCCATCACCAACCCATTAGTTATAAGGAAACTGGTCCTTTAAATCCAGTCGGAGCCACCATACCAAACGGAAAATGAGTTGTCCTAAGGTCCCGACCGGGTGGTTTTCCCCAATGTTTGAAGCAGATCTTTTCTAGGCTTCAACACACCCATGACAGTTATTAATTTTTTTATAAACATTAGAAAAGAGGGTAGGTCAATATAAACCTGCTCTCAAAATATTATTTTTTGTGGTTTTCCAATAAAGATGGCCTCCATGGTCACCCTTATGGAAATCTATCATAACTTTCTCAACTTCACCTTCAACTAAACAGTTAAACAATATCCCACTAGGATCTTTCTAGTATAAGACACCATTCAAAATATAGTCTTTTAGTGCTTTTAATTTCAGTGATCTTGCTTTACTGCTTGGCATGCCAGGAGGAGGATTCCGATGTTGCAGAATATATACAATATCAGCATGCCAGGGAGATAAAGAAAACGTCTCAGCTATCTCAGGTAATGTTTCAGCAGTTTGTTAATCAGACATTGCAACAATGAATTTTATATCTAAGGCATTATGATTAGAATCTGCCATCATCTTTGCTAGGCCTTGTCCCTTGATTAACTTTGTGGGCTTAATCTCCAAATCATAATCTAGCAAAGTTGCAATCCATTTTCCTCTACGACCTTCTGGATCATTTTGTGTGAGTACTTCTTTAACAGCAGCATTTAGCACATAAGCAATGACATGAGAATGTAAAGTGTACACTCTGAAATATTTCAATGCTTTTACCAATACTAAAGCTTGTTTCCTAATTATATTATACTTTGAAGCAACATCTCTTATTGTTCTACTAAAGAAAGCAATAGGATGTTCTATATTTTGATTTTTCTTCTCAATTAAAACAGCTGCAAGTGTATGATCTGAAGCAAATGAAAAAATAATAAAATCAAGTGTATAGTCTGGGCTAATTAGAATAGGAGCATGAGATAGAGCTAAATTTACTTGATTAAATGACTTCTTTGCTTCTTCAAACCATTTTACTTCAGTATCTTTCTTCAACATATCAGTAATCTGCCTCAAATGTTCAGCAAGGTTGGGAACAAATCTTCTCAGAAAATTAATTTTACCATTGAAAGATTAAATCTCCTTTTTGCTCATTGGATAACCTAAATTCTGAATTGCTTCAATCCTTGAAGAATCTACTCTTATTCAATCTTTAGATATAATATGCCCCGGCAATTTCTCTTCTTCCATAGCAAAGAGGCTCTTCTTTGGATTTAATGAAATACCAAACTTTCTACATTTTTGAAATGTTTTTTTTAGATGTTGTAAATGTTGTTCATCTATCTTTGAAAAAAAAGTGATATCATCAAGGTAAATAACTAAAAACAAATACTTTTCATTGGAAAAAGCAATCTCCATTGCTCTTTGAAAAGTTGCTCCTGCATTCTCCAAACAAAAAGGCATTTTGGTATACATGAAAGTACCCCAAGGTGTGTTGAAAGTTGTCTTCTCTTGATCATCTGGGTAAACAAGAACCTTATTATATCCTGAGCATCCATCTAACAAAGGTAGTCTAGATGATCCAACTACCCTTTGCAGAATGTGATCCATTTTTGGTAGTGGATAATTGTCTTTTAAAGATACTTTGTTTAGATTTATAAAACCAATGCACAATCTTATTTCTCCTGTGTTCTTTCTCACATGTACTAGATTAGACATCCAATCAAAGAAACGAATAGGAACTATTATTCTAGCAGTGAATAATCTGTTTACTTCCTTCTGAATAGAAAGCAGCAATTTAGGATTCATCCTTATCAACTTCTGGTGAAATGTGTTTTGATCTTGCTTCAAAGGAATAGTGTGTTGAATAATAATTTTATCATAGACATTCAAATCTGAATATTCCCAAGAAAATACATCTGAAAATTGAGACATAAGTACTTCATACTTAGCTTTCATTTCTAGACTTAGGGAATTAGAAATATGCACCATCTTTGGATTTTCTAAAGTGCCAAGATTTAAATCTTCCACTCCCACCTCTGTTGGTGACATAGTAGGCTTCCTTGCAACATCACCCTGGTCAAAAATTTCTTCCAAAAGTAATAAACCTTTTGGAATATAATTATCCTTAAGTTGTAGTACTTGCATCTTTGTATCATGAATTTCTTGGTCGTCTATTTAGGAATTTATGAATTCTTCTTCTGCCTACAATAAGTTATTGATTTTCTCATCATTTTGAAACACTTTCCAATATTGAACATTATCAGGGACAACAGGGCGATGTTTGACATTTATTTCATATTTTTTGTTTGGATAAGAGGAATTTTGAAAATACTAGCAGAAGTGGCTAGAGAATCAGAAATAACATTGTTGTTTCTAGGAATTAATGACAGAGTGTATTCAGGAAATGTTTTAAGGATATCTAGGACTGCATTTCTGTAAGCTCTCATTCTGGGGTGTTTGGCTTGGTACTCTCCTTTAACTTGTTTGATAACTAACTTGGAGTCTCCATATACAGAAATTTTCTTTGCACCAGGCTTTTTCAAAAAATTTAGACTAGCGATTAAGGCTTCATATTCAGCTTCATTATTTGTGCAGAGAAATTCTAGTTTACAGGAAGACATTCTAACATTTGGAGGGATATCCAATGATTGACTAATTGGGTTGTGAATTTATATTCCAATACCAGCACCTTCTTTTCCCATAGCTCCATCAAAATCCATAGTCCAAAGACTATTTTCTTCATCTAGAAAGTGTAAATCATATTGCTGATTTTTATTTTTTGTTTGAGATACCTCTGTTGTATCCAAAATTTATGTTTTTTCTACTGTTTTCTTAATTTCTTCTTGAGCATATGTCTTCAATTCCAAAAAATTTGGAGCTATCTTACAAAGTTCTATTACTACCAATTTTAAAACATAATCAGAATTTTTTGGTTTTTCTGATTTTTCTTCAATCAAAAATTCTGAAGATGTTGAGCATTCTTCATTGAATAAAATGAAAGACTCTAAATCTGTATGTACAACATGAATGGGATGATTTTTAGGCCTTTCTCTTGTACTTATCATATACATCATCTTACTTTATCTATAAAGTTTTATGAATTGTCCAAAAATAGGAATTGTTTCATATGAAAAGTCAAGCTGCAAAGTTCCTCTGAGCTCTGCTCCCCATGATCTAGAAAGTAGCATTCCATACCTAGGTGGAATATCAACCACAACAACATCCATAAGGAAATTCGTGGCTGGAATTTTTTCTAATTAGACCACTGAATCTTTGATAAGACCAAGACATTTCACCCTCCCTGAATCAAATAAATAGAGATCATGATAAGGTCTTGTGATGTCTAGTCCTAACTTGTCCATAATGGCTTTAGGAATGAGGTTGTGGGATGGATCTTGAGACTTAAATAAAATGGAGGAACTTTACTATCTTTTGATTTTCCATCAATAGTAGGACCAAAAAGAAGCTCAAGATGATCATCACACAGGTTAACCATATCAGATGTTTGATCAACTCTAAGTAACTTAGTAACTTGAAACTTATACTGATCATTCTTCATTATCTCAGTTAGAGGAATAGAAATTGTTGTATCTTAAGAGATAATCTCTTGGATGTGGTAAGGAATCAATGCTGAAGACATTTTAGAAATATATGTCACAAAAATTATAATATCATATGGTCTTTGTTTAATACCTTTGGAAATTAATTCTTTAATACCCTTAATAATCTGATATAATGAAAGACTTCACAATGCCATTAACTGTTGATATTTGAGTGAAAATAAGAACTGGAAAGGAAAATCAAAATGATATGCTGAAAAACAGAATCTATCACTTTAAACTTCAGAATAATTTTGTGTAGAAAGAATGGTTGGAGTGAAGGAGTGCATATTAAGGCTATTTAACTCTTACTTATAGGTGTAATAAAGAGACCGAAAACTACTTTACTTCACTTCATTGAAAGAAGAATAAACATAGAATGAAACTGGAAAGACAAATCAACATCAACAGATGCAGACTCTTCTTCCATTAATTTCTCAAAAAATTAAGTACGAAATTTTAGTCATCCATAGGTCCAAAACTCGAAACCCTCTTCTTTCTTACTCATTGGTTTAAATACATACAAAAACAGTTTGTAACTACTGGAACTTCTCATAACTACTCAAAACTTCCTAAAATTGTGTAAACTACCTATTACATTGCAATTAAAGACTTCATTACAATATCATTCTTTTAACAAGAAATAAAAATAAAATTATAAGTATCAATCTATTTGTTGGATCAGATTGGTTGCTGACATGTCTCCTTCGGTTTTGGTTGTGATGTCCTAACAGTTTTCATAAATGCATCTCCACCCGACTCTGCCCGTTCTGCGCGTGCCTGTTGCGTTCCATCTTCTCTTTTCCTTTACTCTACATTGGGTCACATACCCGAGTATTTCTGCCCACATTCAGCTTTTCTTCATAAACCGCCATAAGACTTGGACTTGAAATATATTTTATTCACCTCTGAAAAATGCATCGCGTCCGCCTTTCCATTGCATTTTGGCCTTCGACGTTCACAACATATTTCTTAGCGCCTACCCTCTTGAATTTTCGATGTGTGATGTGTGATAAAGGAAGAGATGACGTGGCAAGCGAAGGTGGGGCTAATCGCAATTGGCGAAATGAAACTTTACCACACTTTGCACTTTATTAAGTTCCAACTTTTGTGATCGCCGCTAAACCTTATCGCATGCAATGTTCGATATGTGCCATCGCAACTTAAATCACTGGTTGTGCGCAGACTTATCAATAAACACAAAAAATCGCCGATGTGTGATATGCACCATCTGCCTTATGTGATCTGGTCTGTCCATTCACTTGCTATCATTTATGTGACTTAATCCTCATCGTTGATTTTCCCCCTTTACGCTTCTTCCAAAACTCTTAAGTTTTTAAGGAAAATGCCAGTTCTCTACCTTCGGGAAATCTATACGATTTCTTTGATAACGAACACAGTTTCATAATGAATGAATGATCTTGTTTACTAACCTGTTTTTCTCCACAGTGTAACACTCCTGAGCTTATTCAGTATTCTGTAGTGCTAATCTCTCCTGAGCTTTTGAATAAGCCCGACTTGACCCGCATTCACATGTCGGCACATAATGTTAATACACCAACATATAAGTCAAAATTATTTTTTTACATAAAAGAAATTTTACCTTTTCTAACATATATGCTTTTTTTTGTATTTTGAAAAATATAAAAAACGAAATTGCAAATGAGACACAACATCTGGCTCCACCTGGGGATAGTGTTTTTTGCCATGAAACACTAAGAACCGCAGATTAGTGCCTTCACCTCGGGCATGGAGTCAAAATATTTCTTGATGATATATGAACGGTGGAAAGTCTGGTATTTACAATGGTGAAATGCTGAAATTTAATGCTGGAAATAATGTTTCAAATATTTCCCATTTACAGGCAGTTGTATTGATTCTCCATCTAGATCTTCCAAAATGAATGTTTTATTTGACCTTACCTCAGTAATTATGTATCGACCATACCATAGAGGATCAAACTTACCATGCTTCCCCTTATCTTCTCTTCTAGTGTCCCATCTTAATACTAAATCCCCTGCTTGGAAGAGGACTTCCTTTTCTTTTTTGTCAAATATACACTTCATCTTTACCTGATAAGAAATCAAATTATCTCTAACTTTGTTTCTGTTTTCAATTGTCTCAATCACTTTGTTCATTCTTCTTATTAGGGCATTAGGTTCTTACTGAGCTTCTTGAAGATGATAAATCACTAGTCTAGCCAACTGAGTAGGAAATAGTGCCTGATTTCCATAAACCAATTCATAGGGAGACTTACTGATAAACCTTCTGGTAGTTACTCGAACTGCCCAAAGGGAAAACTTCAAATTTGAGTCCCAATCCTTTTGATTTTCAGTGATTGTCTTCTTTAATATTCTGACCAATGTCTTATTTGAGGATTCTACCAATCCATTCCCTTGGGGATGATATGATGTAGCATGTGATAAAATTACATTATATTTTTGACAGAAATTAATGAATCGAGCAGATTTGAATACCTGAGCATTATCAGTTACAATCTTGACTAGACATCCAAATCTTCTAAAAATGTTCTCCTCCAGAAACTTCATCACTACTTGGTCGTTTTCCTTTTTAGTGGGTATTGCTTCAACCCACTTTGTGCAGTAATCAATGGCAGTTAGAATCCACTTGAACTATCCACTTGATGGTGGATTGATTTCCCCAATAAAATTGAACCCCTGTTGCCTGAAAGGTTATTCTATGAATACTGGGATGAGAGGTAATGGAGCAAGTCTTTTCTTTTCAGCAAACGACTAACATTTATGACAAATTCTTACCAATCTATATACATCTACAAACAGGGTGGCCCAATAGAAACCTGACTTGAGGATTTTATGAGCAGTGACCTTCCAGCTATAATGACCTCCACAAAGACTTTCATGATCTTCCCTGATGACTTCAATAGATTCTCCTTCAGTTAAACATAACAGCAAAATACCAGCAGGATCTTTCCAGTATAGCTTTGCTTCTACTATAACATATGGCTGAGATTTTAGCTTGAGAACTTTGTATTTCGTTCTATTTAGGGAAGTTGGACAAGAAAAGAAACACAGGTAATGAATAATTTCCTTATACCAATTTTAACACAAAAATTTGTATTGAATGCCTATTTTAGGCTTACTCTGACCTTCTTTATTGGCAGCTTCATCCACTAGTGCCAACATGTTTACTCCCAATGCTTGGAAATTTGTTTATGTCAACAACTTTTCTAAACCCTGTCCCTTGCACTACAAGGAAAAGACCCTCTAGTGGATGTTTTTGAGGAACCCCTTATAAAAATAGCCCAGACATCCATTTCTAGCGGAGGTTTCTAGAGGAGGTTGGCAAGTGGAGGTTTTTGCGGATGTATTTCGTTTGGTGCTCCTATCACCGTAAAACGCACCGGTGCGTTCAACACGAGAAAGCACCAGTGTGGTTAAAAAATGGGCACACCGGACACCGTGTGCTCCATACACACCCGCCCGATGTGTTGTATTTATGTAGAGCACCGATACTTTACATAACTTGCACACCAACGCCTCATAAAAAACGCGCGAAAACTGAAACTGCACAGATCGCCCTTAAACGCACCGGGTCACCAACGCACCGCACTGCCCTGAAATCCCCGCGCACCGGCACAGGGTTAAATAAATAAAAAATTACGACCAAAAAAATGCACAAAACATAGGCACACCGGGAACCGTGCGCTCCTAACACACTCGCCTGGTGCATCATATTCCTGTACAGCACCAGTTCCTTACATCTCTACCGCATCGGTGCTTTCGAAAACATGCGTGAAAACAAATACCGCCCGGTGTGGAATAAATCAACCACATCGGGGCGCCCATAAATCTCACGCACCGGCAGATCATTAAATAAAAAGAAATACGGCCAAAAAACCGCACAAAACATTGGCACACCGGAAACTGTGCGCTCCGTACACACAACACCACTGCCTTTAATAACGGAACAGCACCGATGAGTGTCAACTCGTCAGCCCTGGTACCTCATAAAAAGTGCGCGGAACAGAAATCACCCAGGGCGAGCGGAATGACGAAAACGCACCGGGGTCCCCATAAACGTCGCGCACCGGAAAAGGTTTAAATATTAAAAAAATAAATAAATAAATAAATTTGCAGCCAAAAAACCGCACAAATCATTGGCTCACCGGACATCATGCCCAGTGCGTCATATTACTGTAGAGCACTGGTGCATTACAGATACGCCACCCCGGTGCTTCATAAAAGTGCGTGAAAACAGAAGACGCCTGAGGCAGCATACAGTAAACGCACCGGTATGCCAGTAAAAATCCCACGCACCGGAACAGGGTTAAAAAAATTAAAAAATAAATACAAAATACAAAATACAAAATTACGGCCAAAAAACCACATTTTTCACTTTTGTCAGTGCTACAGAGCTCTTAGGCACCAGTGCAAGTTATCCTAGTTTGAGCCGCCCTGACATCCGTGCTCACATTTCACTTATTGCATGCATTGCCACCAATCTCCGACTTGAATTTTATAAAACAGTGGACAAATTTACTTTTGCAAATTCTACAGCCAATATGCCTCCTCGACAGGTAAATGTATAGGTATTTTTCTTGTTTTTCCATAATTAAAACTTTTAAAGGATTAGAATTTCAAAAAACCTTAAAATTAACCATTCAAAAAAAAAAAAAAATATATATATATATATATATATATATATATATATATATATATATATATATAGATATAGATATATCGCGTGGTGTGCTCGAGTCATTCAGCTCGCACCAGTTTTCCATGCTGCCTGTAAATTTACAAGCCGCACCACAACCGGTGCTAACGGTATCTGCACCGGTTTCGGGGCGGTACCGCCAGGCGCACCGTGTTATTTTAAAAATAAATAAAAATTGTCGTGCGGTCTTTTACCAGGCCGCACCATTGACAATGTGGTATCACGGCAACATGGTGCATTGACAGAATTATCCACCCCGGGGCGCATAATGTGGTCAGTGCACCGCATACCGCAATTCGACATTGTCAACGGTTCAGCCTGGTAAACCAGTGCTAAGGTATCCGCACCGGTTCCGAGGCGGTACCAAAGGCGCACCATGTTATGTTAAATTTCCTTATAAAGAGCGGTGTGGTTGGTTACCTGGACGCACCATTGACCTACTTGAATAGTGGTGTTGTGGTGCGTTGACCTAAATAGCTGCCCCGGGACAGCTATTTTTGTCAGCACACGGCTTACCATATTTGGCCTGAGTCAACGATGCAGCCTTTTACAATACCGCACCAACGACTATGTACGATGGTAGGAGGGCGGTGCGCTGACTTAGATATATGCCCGGGGGCGTATAGTGTAGTCAGCACACCGCACGTAGTGAACGGTGCACTAAAAATATTTTCTAGAGCACCGCCCCCGGTGTGTTGAATATCATTAGGTGCACTGTATCCAGTGCGCTCTGTTGAAAGACGCACCGGGACTGGTGCGTGACTGTGTTTTTGGCGCACCGAATTTTGTTTTATTTATTTTTCAGAAAATATTTATATACATATATTTCTAAATACATGTGCCATTTAATAAAAAAATTATGTTTAATATTTCAATCATTCAAAGATGTGAAAGGAGAGAAGAGGGGAAACAACAACAACAAGAGGCGGAACAATATAACATGGTTCGTCTGTGGGAGGCAAGAGAGAGGGATAGAGATGCATACCCTCGCCCTATTACAGCAGTGACGCAGGGGCTCCTGAGGGAGGTAGGCCTCCTCAAGTTCTATGAGGAGGCTACTTCCCTAAAGTCCCATAGTTTGTTTATGAGACATCTTATCCGAAGGTGGAATGCCCAGCGATAGGCTTTCCGGGTTGGTATCAACCAGTGGTACATGCCCACTGAGGAGGATGTATATTTTATTACAGAGCTATCGAGGAGAGGGGTGGATTTTCCCTCGTTCCCTGAGGTTCCAATTGGTTGTGTGGCAGGGAGTCAGTTAGTTTACTCCCAGAGATACATTGGAGCACATCTAGTATCTCCTGCAGATTTTCAGGTTGCTGGAGGGCACTTACGTATTGGTGTGTTTGGTCATGAGGAGGTCCAGTGTCTCTCACTTATCATTTCGACCATTTCGCACAACACCAGTGATGGGCATTATTTGCTCACTTTTATATTATGTTGATTATTTACTACAGCAGCCACGACTTGTGAGGTGGTCTGCCATTTTTTTGTGGCAGTTTTGTACAGCATTAGATAGATGTCGTGCTCATGCACAAGGGAGGGTCAACTTCCCTTTTTCTTCAGAGATTTTTTGTTTATTTTTTGAGAGGTTTCCAAAGATGAGACCTAGTTTTCTTCGATAGCCTCGTAGGCCGGTTACTGAGGCACGTATGCACATGTGGGGGCAGATGATGCCCAAGAGGGAGGAGAGTCTTTTTCCAGCGAGGATATCATATGATGCACTGGAGTTGCTAGCCAGTGTTGATGAGCATACCTTCATTATGGTCCCTTGTCCTTATGCAGGGTTGGATTGGAGAGGGTGTGCCAACATCCTCTTCACAACTAATGAGCCGCCAGATGATACAGGTAATATTATTGTTTTATTTAAATTTATTCTAACATGTTCTTTAACTTGTTTTTATTAAATTGTGTAATGAAATTGTCTAATTATTGTTGTCTACTTGTATATATTTTGCATACATTGGCTCTTTTGATGGCGAGGAGATGCCGCCACCACCACCTGATCCAGGTGTGGATCCTGATGATCACGATGAGGGCATGCCAGATGCCGAGGATCATCAGGAGGTCGGTGCAGATCAAAGACCTACTCCTATTGGTGCGCTGGTGCGTGGTCGACTTGGTGATGCTAGATATAGGATGGAGTTGGCCGACCAACTCATTGCATTGATTGTTGAGGCAGGCATTAGGCCCACTCATTACAGAGACATAGAGGCCGATGATAGGCTATTACGGATGTGGAGAGGCATGCCGCGTGACATGTACAGCCTGATGCAGCATGTCGTAGGAGTTACGACAGATTTTCGAGGACTGACGAGGACTGTTGCATGTTACGATTGAGCCACAGCACATGATGGATAGTCTGTGAGGCACAGCATACCATCATCTAGCAGGAGTCATCATGGAGATGAGGCTGGACCATCGGCCACTAGTACTGATATTGATGTTGTACTACCACCAGCTGATCCATGACATTTATATTACAGTTGTATATTTTTAACACTATTCAGTTATATAGATATATATATATATATATTATGTTCATGTTGCAGTTGTACTTAATTTACATGTTGGTGATCATCACGATGTGTATGTTGTTAGGTCATGTTAGATATGTTCATTTAATGTGCAGCTTGCAGATAGATGTGTATGTGATAGAATGATTTATTTGACATGAGATGTATATTTGATGTTTGTGTTGTGCTGATGTTAATATATAATGTAAATTGTGTTTTGTTAGATGATCATGATCACGATGATGCAGTTAGCGATTTTGCAGAATGTGTTTTTTAGTCAAATTTGATGTTTGTATGATGGTTTTTTGTAATTTTTTAATTTGTAAAATTGTAATTGTATATATGTAAAATTCTAAAATTGTAATTGTACGTGAAATTGTGAAATTCTAATTCTAATTCTAATTGTATGTAAAATATTTGTAAAATTTTAATTGTATTAATGTGAAATGAATTTATTAAAATTTTTAAATTTGTAAATTTTAAATCATTGTAAAATAATAAATCTAGAATAATATGATTTATTGTAACATAATAAAGTTTAGAAAATAATGCAAATAAATTCATGTACTTTAGAATTATCATTATTTTATTATGATCTTAGATACAAAAAAAAAAAAAAAAATTAATTTATACAGTGCGCCATTGTTTTTGAGATCAACATAATTAATGCAAATTATCAAGTGAATTATTGATTTTAACATTAACGCAATGAAAATTACCAATTAATTCAAAATACATATTATATTAATATTTCGAAAAAAAACACATCTTAAAAGGTATAAATATTGATGAAATAACACATGTACCATATCACTCTCGGTTCTCATGATCACCCTCATTATCTTCTAGCTCGCATGGCATGATAACACTATTGTTCTCAAAAATATGTTTTGGTCTAGGGTCATGTGTCAATACAAACCACCAATCCCTATCCAACACATCTGGGTAAAAAAACACATGGTTGCAGTGTTTAGGGAAAACATAGGGCTCCTTAGCTTCGTCCCACATCTTTCTAGAGTTGATACATATCAGCCTACTATCACGATCTTCCTTTACATTATTCCGATTAAAGGTGTCCCACCACTTGCACCTAAAAATAACACATTGGAAAGAAGAAAAATCCACTTCAATGATCTCTTGTATCTTTCTGACGTAACCTAACGTCCCTCGTACTAGGTTTTTATCACGGTGGCTAGATCGTCTAGATTGATCGAACTCGACTTCCACTCCACAGTCTTGTGTGATGTTTCCAGCATCGGCATTTTTTGTGCGAAAATGGTGTCCATATGCCCACATAGATGGGAATAAATGCACCTATTATAAAAAAATTTAAAAAATCGTAGTGTCATGTGTCTTATAAATAATAATCCATCAGTTAAAATATGAAATGTAGATGTCTTAATATAAGTTTCAAATT
>CM076581.1:758863839-758976871 GCA_034641835.2 Pinus albicaulis | reverse complement strand
AGCATTTCTAGAGAGGTATTTGGATTATTTTATGCCGATTAATCATAAGGAAGAAGTGTTTAAGATGTTACAAAAAGAAGATGAAAATTTGGAAGATTTTTTGGAGAGATTTAATTACAACATCAAAAGAGAAAAAATGGAAAACCTAGATCAAGAAACCCTTAAAAGCTCTTTTGTTGAAAACAATTAGGGATGAATGGTTGGATATCCTTAACATGATGGGAAAAGGGGATATATCGGCTACCACATTACCTGAAATATCCGAGTTATGTATCAACCTTTCAAGAGGGAAATCTAAAACTCCGTAAAAGGTCCAAGAGATCTTGCCTTGCAAGGGCAAGTAAGTCTCAAGTTTCTGGGATGCTATAGATCGTAAATAGGACACATGCTTGATGATTTCAATTGATGATCAGAGTCTTAGTGAATAAATAGACACCCTTAAGTTACAAAACAAGCAAAAATCTGAATCGATGCCTTAGCAATCTTTTGTCCCAAATGTAGAAGGAAGCATGCCTTGAGAGAATGTCCTTTGGATGAAAAAGTTGTAGAGACTTGTGTAATTTGTTCAGAAAAACATGAGACCAAGATTTGTCCATCACTTCCTGGTCTTAAAGCTGTCTTTCAAAAGGAAACTCCTACAAATTCCACAGAATCTCTCAATTTTGTCTCTAGAAGGCTCTTTGCAAGGACTCAAACACAAGGATTCCATGATCAAATGTATAATCAACCTCCACCTTGGAATTTCTATAAAGAACTCAATTTCAATTTCAAAATCAATCAAAATTTGGCACAAGGATCACAAAGTCCCTATGAAGATACTCTTAACACCATCGCATCCACCATCGTATCCACCACATCTACATTTTTATCTCAAATCCCCAACAAAATTTTCTCAAAATCTTCCAACAAAATTTTCAACAAGATCCTCAACAACATCATCGAACCAACCACATCAAAATCAACCATCATTACTATCTCTCAAAAAATCAACAACCAATTTCCCCGGCTTCAACTCCATACTAACCCCAATAATAAAAATCCTCATAACACATACATGATAGAAGGCCAACAGTTTCCAACTTATTTAATTACTCCTCTAGACCTTAGTGAAGTTCAACTTAGGTTTGGAAGAATATTTGAAAAGAGGAAGCCTTCTGTGATCATACAAGAACAAGATAATTATGAGGAAGACTCTCTACGGGTGAATAAAAGTCTTGAGGAAGACACATCCTTTCAAGACCCGAACACTGAAAAATTAAAGGAAAAAGATCCAATAAATTCAACTCCTGTATTAGAGCAACCATCTACATCTACTTCTATACCTCCCTTTCCGGAAAGATTACAAATTGATAGAGATGTAGAAAAAAAAATCATGGTGCCTAATTATGATTTCCTAGATGAGCTGAGAAATGTTTGCATTAAAATTCCATTATTACAAGCCATCAAGAAAATTCCAATTTTAGCCAAAACAATAAAGGAGTTGAGTATGAAGACAACAAGAAAAATAATAAGAGAAACCAAGAAAATTCAATTGGAAAGAAAAATAGCAGACATTATGATGGGTAAGATTTCTATCCCAAAGTATCTAGACCCAGGAAATCCAGTTGTTAAAACACACATCAATAGAACTGAGATCCAAAACACACTTATTGATTTAAGGGCAGCAATCAATATCATGAGTAGACAAACCATGGACAAACTAAAACTTCATAATCTTATTTTTACACCCACATTATTACAATTAGTAGAAAGATCTGTGATCAAACCTGTTGGAGTAATAGAAGACATTCCAGTATCCCTAGATTCTTGGGAGTATCCTGTGGATTTTATGATCCTAACTCCTAAAAATAATCTAGGAGGGCATCCTCACAGTTAGGAAGACTTTGGGTTCGCTACAAATGATGCTTTCATTAGTTGTAGATCCGATGGAGGAGGGACATCTCTCGATGGTAGTTCAACTAAGAAATTCACTTTATATCCTCACCATTTTAGACACCATGATCTAGATGATGACTTCAAATGGATAGAGGATGAAGAAGATTTACAACCTCTCTTCACAATTTCAGAAATTAGTGAAGATAATCAAATTCTGAATACTCTAGAAAACTTTGAATCCTCTCCAGAACACAAACATGAATCATTTCAAGAGGGATCCAATATTGAGTTTTTGTCATAAAGGCAGATGTCTCTTCATTCTATGGATAAATTTGGCAGCTCTAAAAGTGAGATCTTTCCAGGCAAAACTTTGAACATAAATAAGAACCTAGAAAAATCTCAACAAGAAAAGTTAGTCAAAGTATTACAGAGACATTCTTTTGCATATGCATGGGAATACACTGACATGAAAGGGATAAGCCCCAAGACTTGCACTCATCACATCTATATAGAGGAAAATTGCAAACTGACCATAATAACCTCAAAATATTCGATGAATCCAAATCTTAGGGAAATTGTTAAAGAAGAATTGGTAAAATTGCTGAATGTCAACTTCATCTATCCCATTTCAGATAGTCAGTGGGTTTCTCCTTTGGTGATTGTGCCAAAGAAAAATGGTAAATGGAGGGTATGTATTGACTAATGGGAATTAAACAAAGATACTCTTAAAGATCATTTTCCCTTACCTTTCATAGATTAGGTGTTAGATACATTAGCTGGCAAAAAGTACTTCTCATTTTTAGATGGGTTTAGTGGTTATAATCAAATCCAAGTAGCACTGGAAGATCAAGACAAAACCACATTTATCTGTCCTTGTGGTAACTATGCTTACCGAGTATTGCCATTTGGATTATGTAATGCACCAGCAACATTTCAAAGGGTAGTACTAGGAATTTTTTCAGATCTAATAGATGATTGTGTAGAGGTATATATGGATGATTTCACAGTTTATGGAAACACATTTGAAGAAGCCTTAGCAAACTTGGAAAAAGTCTTAAAGAGATGTAAAGAAGCAAATATTTCACTAAGTCATGAAAAATGTCATGATGTTTACCGAAGGTATTGTTTTAGGACATCATATTTCAGGAGATGGGATTAAGGTTGATCGATCAAAAGTTGAAGTCATCTCCAAGTTACCTATTCCAAATTGTCAAAGAGATGTTAGAAGTTTTCTAGGATTTACTGGTTACTATAGAAGATTTATAGAAAACTTCACTCAAATAGCATCTCCACTCTTCAAATTGCTTACAAAAGACTGTGAATTCAAATGGACTCTCGATTGCCAGCTTAGCTTTGAAACCCTGAAAACCAAAATTTTTGAAGCACCTATATTAAGGGGACCTAAATGGAAGTTACCTTTTCATATCTCGACAGATGCTTCCGATACAGCTCTAGGAGCAGTATTGGGACAAAAATATTTAATTCCTTATGCCATCTATTATATCAGTAAAAAATTGACTCCTGCAGAGTTAAACTATACTGTAACTAAAAAAGAGTTTTTAGCCGTTGTTCATGCCATAAACAAATTTAGAAACTATATAACGGGCTATGAATCTTTTATTCATACTGATCATTCTGCAATTAGATACCTAATGAACAAATCAATTACTAATGGCAGAGTTATAAGATGGTTATTACTCTTACAAGAATTCAACATTACTATTCTAGATAGGCTTGGAAAACAAAACACAGTAGCTGATTTCCTATCTAGACTCCAAAATATCAAAGATGACACTCCGGTTGAAGATCAATTTCCTGATGAATATATTTGCAATTTCTACCTAAACTCCATGGTTTGGTCGATATTGCGACTATTTATTTTCGGTAGAAAATTTCCTTGGTTCCTTCAATAATGAATGCAAGAGACAAAAGAAAGATCATTTATGACAGTGCAAAATATTCATGGGTTTCTAATGAGTTATACAAAATAGGTCCAGACTTTATCATTAGGAGATGTGTTCAAGAAGATGAGATGCATGAGATCCTCAAGGCATGTCATGATGAACCTTGTGGTGGACACTTTTATGATAAAAGGACAGCTTATAAGATCCTTCATTTGGGATATTATTGGCCATCGATTTTTAAAGATGCTAAAGAGTATGTCAAAAGGTGTGACAGTTGCCAAAGGGTAGGGAAACCTTCTCCTTCAGGTGAGATGCCATTGCAGCCTCAGGTACATATTGAACCTTTTGAGAAATGGGCTTTAAATTTTGTAGGACCTATTAGTCCTCCATCAATACAAAAGAAATATATATTAGTTTTCACTGATTATGTTACCAAATGGGTAGAGGCCAAGCCATTACTTTCTGCTACTGAAGCATCTATAGTTAATTTTCATTTTGAGGATATTTTTTTATCGCTTTGGTGTCCCAAGGGAAATTGTTACAGATCAAGGAGCTCAATTTACATCAAGGCTAGTGGAAAAAATGACGGAGAGGTACAAAATAAGACACAGAAAATCTACTCCCTATCATCCACAAGCAAATGGTTAAGTGGAATCTACCAATAAAGTCATTGAAGGGATCCTAACAAAGACTGCTCATTTACATAGAAGAGATTGGGCAAACAGGCTTCCTGAAGCTTTGTGGGCCTATAGAACAACATGGAGAAGCACAACAGGTCATACTCCCTATGAAATTGATTATGGAAAACAAGTTTTGTTTCCCATAGAGTTTCAGATTCAAACTTTTAAAATGGCATTTCAGCTAGGACTTGATCTAACAGAGGCACAAAAGCACAGATTGGAGAAGATTAATGAATTGGATGAGATCAGACAGGATGTAGTCTAGAAAACAAGTATAGTCCAACAACAAAGGACTAGATGGCATGATAAGTACATCAAGGAAAAGAAGTTCAAAGAAGGTGACTGGGCTCTCTTGTTTGATTCAAAGTTCAAGTGAATTTTCAAGGTAAATTTCCAAACATTACTGGTTTGGCCATATGTGAAATTGTTGGAAATTTTTGACAATGGAGCAAGAAAATCAAAGACAACAGATGAAGAAGAGGTCACTTCTTCTTGTGAATGGTCAGAGATTAAAGCCATATCACAAACCTCTCTCAAGAGAATAATTTTCAAGAAGTTCCAAGAAAGCAAGGATGTAGTTAATGAAGAAGAACTTCTCTTCTTCATCAACTTGATTAAATTTTCTGAAGCATTTCTTTTTGAAAAAAAATAAAATAATAAAGGTATAAAGATGAAAACCAATCATTGATTGGCATGTTTATACAGTAAAGATAGGGTGAAAATCAGATTTTTTCTGACACTCTAACTTTTCCATTTTGTTTTTGCAAGCAGGTGTTACAAAATCATAAGTTCAGATCCACTGTACTTATGATCCATCTCATTTCATTTCACTCCATTCACTTACCCATCCATACTCCATTTCATTCATTCATTCATATTTCACTTCATTCCATATATCATTCATCTCATTCCGTACTCCATCCACCTCATTTCCATGTCAAAATTTAAAGTTTGATGTCTTGCTGTAAATGAATAACAAATGTCATGGATTGCAGGGCAGTTCTTATGTTCTTCCACTCCATTTCATAAACTGAATCCATTCCATTTCATCATCCACTTCATACATATCATGTCTCATCATCCATCTTCATTTCATGCCATATAACATTTCACTTATATTCCAAACCACTCCATTCCATGATTAAAATGCTCTACAGGAACATTCTGCAGCTGATCAGACTTTCCGCAGCCAGACAGTCATTCTGCAGCTACAAATCTTGAAGGCACTGATCAGCAGACATTTTAATTGCAAAAAGAAGATCCAGAATACCCATGAATAAGAAGCATCAAGAAGGAATATGAAGACTCTTCCAAAGGAGAACAAAGAAGACAAAGACCACAAAAAAAAACAAATGAAAAGCAGAGGTAACAAGTTTTGATTATAATGGCATTTCATAAAGTTTAGCATAGTTTAGTTGTGAATTATTCGAAAAAGTTGTTTTGAATATTTTTATTGATCATGTCCAATATACCCTCCACAAACTTTGGATTAAAATATCTCAATTCAAATTCTATACCCGACACCATTTAAGCGGTTAAAAGATTGAAGTGTTTGAATTCCTCACGTCACCCAACCAAGTCATTCAATGATGATTTTCTTTTCCGTTGCAAAAATCTCCGCTGTCTTTTCATTCATTAATTCGTTTTCTCCACCTCACTCCATTAACTGATTCCATAAGTACTTCCATCACTCCATTCTGTAGCCAGCACTTCATTCCGCAAAACAGAGATATCCCTATCACCGTGAGCAGAGCAAAGGGTATATCAGTTTGAATAACAAAGCACTATCACCATGAGTAGAGATATCACTATCACCGTGAATAGAGATTGAGCATTATCATTGTAAACACAGAAGTATAACAGTGTGGAATTTAAAGCCATTTGTCACTGAGAGACAGAGGTATAGCGGTGTGGAATTTGAAGCCATTTGTCATTGAGAGACAGAGGTATAGCGGTGTGGAATTTGAAGCCATTTATCACCGAGAGACAGAGATATATCAGTGTAGAATTTTAAGCTATTGTCATCACAACCGCAGGCATTTCACCCAAAGTTTGAAGCCATTGTCATCACAATCCGGAGGTATATCAGTCCTAAGTTTGAAGCCATTGTCACTATTAACGTGCAGGTATATCAGTCCGAAGTTTGAAGCCATTGTCACCGAGAACCGTAGGTATATCAATTGGTTGGTGGAAGTTATTGTTTCCATGGGTAGAAAGAGTATTAATCTGAACATTGAAGAAGAAAATTAGGAAGTCCTTATTGTAAGGACCGAACCAATGGGTACAAAATACTTGGAAGGATACCCTCAAAGTAGAGAAATGTTGCAACAGGTAGGATGGCTACAATTTCTTGAGAAATTTAATGGCTTCCACAAAGAAGTCACTAAAACATTTTCAAGGTCATTTAAAGGAGCTGAGGTTGAAGTGGGAGATGTTAAATTCACTGTCACTGAGGTTTTCATTGCAGAAGCAAAAAGATTGCTTAGAAATGGAGAGAGATGGTTCAAAAACAGAGAATTCCATAATGAATCATGGAAGAAAATTCTAAAATCACCAGGTATGGATGTCACTATGTTTAAGAAGGGAATTCCAAGTTCTGCATTGAAAAATAAATGGAGAAATATATTGCTTATTTTGCAAAAAATTATCACATGTGAAGGTAGATATGGCACATTTTATGTTTACCATATTAGACTGATAATGCATTTTTTGGAGGAAGAGTTAAATTTTCCCTATTTCTTGCATCAAAGTTTGAAAAAGATGGCTTCTTGTGTTCAAAGAAGGGTACAATTATTAGAGACAACTCTATACCATCATGGCTTGGTTAAGATTTTAATTGAACACCATTTAGCCAAACCAAATGATACTTGGGATAATTTCTTGATAAGAAATCATTTTGAAGAGCCAAAAGAGCCCTCACCTGAACATCAGCTTACAAGGAGAAGCAGAAAATGGAAAGCCTCTAAAATTGAAATTTACAAAACAGTATAGGAAAGTAGTGAGGAAATAATCTCAGAGAAGTTGACTCAAATTAAGAGAAAACTTAAGAAAGAGAGGGTAATCAGAAAATCTGCCACAGAAAAAGGAGAGGGATCATCCCAGCCAAGAAGAAGCCATAGAATCAGGGGGAAACTAAGGAAAATTCAGATCAAACAAACAGGGGTGATAAATATAGAAGATGAGGAAACATCTATTGAAGAAGATGTTGAAGAGGATTTTAATGAAGGAACCCCGAAATTGACCTTGCTCGCCAGCTGTGTTTATGACTATGTTGAAACTTTGGAAAGGAAAGCTTCAGAGAGTAGAGAGAGAACGCCTAGTCCTCCACTGTCCGAAATAGATGTGTTAAGAAGGGATAGGTATGAGCTAGAAGTACTTAATAGACACATCAAAAATGAGAATGATATTCTGAAGGAACAAGTCAAACAAAAAACCGATATGAACTCAACCTTATCTCTACATATGGACAAAGTGGAAAAGGCTAATGAAAAGTTGAAAAAGAGGAACAAGAAGCTAATCAGGGCACTTACCAACTTAAGGTTCAAACCTTTCATCAGAAAACCCAGAAGATCTCTAGCTTACAGGCAAAGGATAAGGAGATGATTAGATGTTCTTGTAGAAGCCTCTGAGTTTATGGAATAAGTTGCATGAGGACATGCAAGAAGTCACCAGTGGGGGTATGTTGAGCCTCAAGATTGTGCTTTCTTTCATCTTACTTTACCTCATTTTCCTTTGTCCATTTTTATCCTAGACCCAATTGATCAATGAATTTAGTTAAAATTACTTTTAGAATGATTAACATGACTGACTTTATATGTTTTGTGATTTTTGTCATTGTAATGCATTTTGACCGGAACTAGCTGCAAAATGCAGACATTCTGTAGCTAACCGGCAATTCTGCAGTTGTCTTCACGTTTGGGTATGTTCCAAGTGGCCTCTCAATAAAAACCGCATATGGGTATATTCCACGTCATGTCTACATTGTTCGTTGCTCACCATGAAGGAAAAACAAAATTCTGGATATGGTTTTGGTACGTGGGAACACATTTAGGAAGGCAGACTTCTAATAGGACTGTCTTAGTCCAGATGTTCTTTTTCTTTTTATGCAGCCACTTCAAGAGTCCTAATGTGATTTCGATTAGGAAATACAATGATCTTGGAATTGTTGCAAGTCTTTTTATGTAAATTTGTTATAAAAACACTTGGGAAACCGAGAGCTAGGCTAGATTTTTGTTCTAGATTTTGCTTAGATTTTGTGCTACATTTCTGAAGACGCAGATTGCTCTGTTCAATTTATTTCTCCTTTAATGAAGAAGACATTATTGTTTTGAAAGCGTTGATTTGATTTGGAGTTAGATTCCGTCTAGTGGTAGAGGGCCCCTGCCTCTTGCACGGTTTTACTTGCGTAATTTAGATAAGTATCTTAGTTGCCTTTACGTTTTTAAAGTTTGAGTGCATAGTTAATTCCATAGCCACTATAGTTATACTCGTTCTAAAAACTCTTCCAAAAGAAGAAACTCTTCCAAAATATTATGATAATGAATGGGAAATGGCTATAGTGTTGTAGGATTTAATTGTAGTTTCTTTTGTTCACTATCAGCGCTTACACTTGTTCTAAACACTCTTCCAAAAGAAGAGACTCTTTCAAAAAATCCTTATGATGTTTAAGGCATGACTGTGATGATGAATGTTTTAGTTGTTTGTTTTCACTAAGTAACATAGCTGACCTTGCTCTTAAAACACTCTTCCAAAATATCATAATGATGGGTAGGAGACAGCTGTGATATCTTAGTTTTTAAATTGCCTTCAGTCTTTATGTTTGCATTTGCACTGAATTGTATAGTCATGATTGTTCTAAGAAACTCTTCCAAAATACCAATCATGATGGACAAATAGGCTGTATAATCCCATAGATTAATGCATGATAACTTAGTTAGGATACTCCGGAGTCTAATTGCATTTAACTCATGATCTGTTATTTTGTTTTGAGTTTGATAATGACTTGTTAGTTCAACACTGTTTTAGACTAGTGAAATCTTAAGTTCAGTTTTAGCTTAACTCATTGCATTTGCACTCCACATTTAGTTGTCATCCACTGCATATTAGATTACTTCAGTTGTTAGACTTAACAAAATAGCCTTCATTATTTACAAACCTATTCTTGTTCCAAATATATAATTGATTCATAACCATATGAACAGAAGACAGTATCATTTCAAGGCCTGAGGTACTTTTTCAACTTCTTTACTACTTCATAAACAGAGCCTTTCCTCAAAAGACTACTTTAAAAAAAATCTATAACATTTGAGTGAAGTGTAGTGGTATCAAATCCAAGCTGCGTAATGAAGTTAGGAATTAGTCTAGAGGTTTGACTCTTATGATGTCAATAATATTTTTCTCCAAACATGTTTCCACAAATCTTTAATCATGGATAAAATGTTGTCTCATTATAATCTGATTGTTTAGTTGTTTAGGACTTAGCTGACCATTTCTCAATCTCTTTCAAAATATCTTTGATAAAAGAATTGGACAAGTTAGGTTTATGTTTTGATTCGTTTTTCTAGAAGTCATTATCAAGCTTGGTATTCTGCTTAAATCATAGTCTAGGTTTGATTTTGTTTCAGTATTTGCCTTTGCATTTGTCACTTGTCATCAACCAATTAGGCTTCACTATGTTTTTAATCATTAGCTTCTTTCCACTAGCTTTCTAGTCATTTTCCTTGTGAACATAAAACTACCAAAAGACCAAAAACATCATAAAACACTAAACACAACGCATTAAGAGACAAACACCTAGGCACATACGGTGCACTTCACTTCAGCAGTTTACCAACCCTGGTTGACAATTAAATGAACTCAATTTAGGAGACTAGGTTGAGACCAAACATTTTGGCGCCGTTGCCGGAGAAGTGAAAACTAGGTAACCTTTGTTTCTTAGCATCCAAAAACAATTATATGCGTAGGGAGAGAGATTCAAGGGGAAGATTCATAAGCAGTAGAAACAGAAGTTTGATTCCTAGAACACCACTTGTTTCACCTAGATCTAGAGCTAGTACACCTTCAACTCAGACCCACATTCCATCCTTTACTGATCCTGGACTTCTAGAAGATCTAAGGTCAGCTATTCCATTAGAGAAACCTTCCACTTCATCCACTAAACCTGCCATAGAAGAAGATTTAAAGACTCCTGTTAGGGACACAAACCTTTCCACTTCCACAGGAGAGTCAACCATGGCAGAAGAAGGAGGAGGAGGAGTCTTTAATGGAGAACACACACTATTTGGAGGTAGAGGTAGAGGTAGAGGAGAAGGAGGTAGAGGTGCAGATGGAGGAAGAGGTAGAATAGGAAGCTCTTTTGGGTTTCCTATAATTGATGAAGAAACCAATACAACCATGAAAAACATTTCACCCTCTGTCCTTCCAAACTTCTATGGACTTAAAACTGAAGATCCTGAAACCTTCCTATTCGAATTTGAAGTTCTGTGTAGAACTTATGACTACTTACAAGATGCTCAAAAATTGAAATTATTCCCTTCAAATTTGAAAGGAGCAGCATTGAAGTGGTTTATGAGTCTGATCAACAGTTCTATTAGAACATGGGAAGACATGAAACAAGCATTTCTAGAGAGGTATTTGGATTATTGTATGCCGATTAATCATAATACTGATACTAGTAGTAGATCAGCACGGGGACATGAAAGCCTGCAAAACTGGCTGGGAAATTAAGTGAAGCTATGATACTAGCTGGTGAAGCCACTGAACTAAATGGACAGCTTATTGTAAAGGTTTTAGAGCCCCCTCCAGATGCATCTGTCGGTGAGCGCATCTTTGAAGAAATTAATTTTATTGCTCAAAGTGGAAGCTGGAAAAGCCAAATTTGACAGCAAACCTTTAGTGACATCTGCTGGATCTGTGAAAGTACCTGAAATTTCATATGGCTCTATTCATTAACTATAGATTTCATCTCCCTTTTTCTATATATCTGGCAGGTTTGTGAGGAGACAAGAAAAGTTCTTGTTCGCCCAGTTTGCTATTTTGCAATGGCTCCCAACTTAAAGTTTATAAGTTTATTTAGAATGACATCGCGCCATTTATTTAGACAGAATTTGTCTTTGGATGGTTAGAGTTGATCACATTAAGTGAACAACTTTTGGTAGAAAAGCATGGATTAGTTATCGGGTCAGACATCTGAAAGATTTTATCATCTGCACAATTCAGAATTACATTGACTTCGCAATTGAATGCTTTCTTTTGAGCAGCACTTTAAAACCTCTGATCATCATTATTAATCCCATTAGCTAATTCCAAAAGTGTCGATCGAGCCAGATATATTTGTCCCAGGCATGCATTTGGTTGATTTTTCAAGCGAGAAATTTTTCATGATTGAGGATTACTTGAAGATCACTCGGAGAAAAATAGAATTCTTGAAGGATGTGGTACAACACGGATTTAGTTTCGTTTTCACTGATGAAGATGTGCTATGGCTCCAAAATCCATTCAGAAGGTTCTCAAGTGAGGCGGAATTTTAGTTTAAAAGCTATTTTTATCAAAAATGGTTTTTTCAAATGGTAAATGGAAACGAATAGACAGTCAAACCCAAATTAAGCGAAGAATACCTACCACAGCAGAGCAAAAGGATTCGATTGCCTATTTTGGTCTTCAGTTGCAATTCCAAGGCTTTACATCACAATTTCCACTTTCTTATTGGTCATCAGAATTTCAAGGGGAACGTTGTTCTATCTTCAGAACAGATGAAAGGCTCTTTTCTATCTTTATCATTCCAGTTGAAACAAACCCTTGTTTTTGGTCGATCTGTTTTCTCATAGCAGAGTCTATTTATTGTATTGTAAAATATTTGTAATGGAGAGAGTTCTGGGAGAAGTGTGGAGGAAAAAAGCTTCACTGTACAGTTTGACAGAGGATTAATGAAATGATACAGCTCTGTTTCATGAGATTCATGTGGTAATGAGTTTCGCATATGTCTTTCTTTCTGTTTCATATGTATCCAGTCATGTTTTACCGTTCTTTCGTAATCATTTCTAGTTGAATACTTTTAAGTAAGAAAGGTAGAATCCAGTTTACTGCTCTGCCTTGGGAAAGTGTTCATGTTCTATGTTTTCTTCTGGTGAAAAGGATTCATGTATTTATGCCCTTTTCACCCTCTCGACAATTCTTTCACTTCATATTATTTCAAATTAATTTCTTAACTTACTGCCTATCTTGCCTCACGGAATAATCCGCGTCTTTGATTTAATTTCTCAGATCATGTTGTTCTTTGTCCCATACAACCCAGAAAACCCAGTCATTTATCAAAATACCTTTTTCATATTTATTTACTAGCCTAAAATCAGTATCCATTTTGAGTCAGCTCAGGCCCATCGGACATCTTTTGCCTAGATAGACCCGGAGAGAGCCCTCTCCTGTCCTCGTAGGGCTAGCTATGAGGCTGAGCTTGGTTTGATGTTACCTTGAATCCTGCTTTCCTTCAGCCTAAGGCAGATTCGAGCAATAACACTCCCTACGGAAAAAAACCCAAACCCTACAAAAACATATGGAGATTCAATCAATAAGAAAGGTAATTAAAAATTTACAATCATAACCAGTAATTGAAGGCAACACAGAGAGGGAAAAGCTGGACTTAAACCCAAACTCTACAAAACATATGGAGATTCAATCAATAATCAAAGTTATCAAAGTTATTGTCAAAGATTTTAGCAGGAATTTTGAATCCTCCTTCAAGAGTTACAGTGTCTTCCTCAATACTGCCAACATCATCCATATCTTCCTCACAACCTTCAACTTTGCAATCATAGTCTGCTAAATCTGAACCTTCCTGCTGTTTATTCCTATCATTCTTTTTTTGCAAGATGTCTTCTACCAAAACAGTAAAACCATTAACTGTTAGGAAAAGATAGATTTCTAAAGGACAAAAAAGTTTCAAAATATTTTCAACTTTAGTAAGATAAAGTGGTAATCCTGAGAAGATTGATATTTATAATTTTGTTCTAGGTTTCACTCATAGTTTACATTGCAATATTCCCTATAACTACATAGAACTTTCATATCCCAGAGTCACCAATCACAATAAGGGAGGAAACAAAGAACTTGCAAAGCATGGTGATCAACCACTTCAAGCACATCTTCCAGACAAATATAGGACATTAACCCAGATGACAGGACTGTTATCTCTTGTTTTGTAGTGTTATCCCAGTACATGAGATAATATAGGCAGAAGACTTTTCTCTGCTGGATTGTTTATCATCTTTTATTTGATATCAGTGCTCTGAGCACCTTCAAAAGGTAACTTTCTTCTTGAATACAAATCTACAGTTTTTTCCTTGGGCGAGACCTTTGAACACGACGTTCAAAACCTTTGACTTGGTGAAAAGGTGTCAACACTCCTTTACGGATAAGCTTATCACATTCCTGCCAAAGCAAATAATCGCCAGGTGTCTCATTAAAAGATTCAAAATTATGTTATCTATAGTACAAAACTATCTTCAAGATGCATGATATAACACAGAAAACATAGAACTTTGCTTACTGCCCCTGAATTTTACTCTTTTAAAATAAAGTTCAAAAATACTTGTATTGCATTTAAGACATCTGATACTAATACAGGACTAAAGGGCAATGCAAATTACAGTTTCAATGAGCCCTGACGTTGCCGCATCAAACTCATCATCCTCCTACAATGAAAAATTATTCCTTTTCCCTCTTGTTGGCTTATCCAACAGACGTCCAGTTCTATTGATCATTGTTTCTTCTTTATTCTTCACTGAATTTAGAAGCACCTCTTTTTCCTCAAGTTCCCGTGTCTTTCCATCTCTCTCAAAAGCTTTCAGTTGTTCCATAAGATGTCCTCTTTTCTGCTTAAGGCTTCTAAGCCTTTCAGTAGCCAATGCTCGTTGAAGCACACCTCCATCCACTACAAATGGCTTGTGTTCACTTAATTCTTGATCATTTTCATACTTTTCACCTTCTAAACTCTCTGAATCTTTGCCTGCAATGCTTTGAACTATTTCAAGGCCAGCTGAAACTGCAGCTATAATAGAACTAACTACATTTTAGATCTCTAGTTGCACCGACAGAAAGTGAGTTGCATTAAAGCTTGGGTGGCAAAGACATCATTGTAATAGACATGGACACTGATAAAATAACATGGAAAGTATTTCATATTCGATGTTTAATGTTACAAATATATATAAACTAGCATAGATCCACTTGACCCTATATTTTTTTAAGCCTGAGAAGTTATTTGATATTTATCCCTTTTGTTGCTTAATAGATCTAAAGTTACAGAGAATCTATACTAGTATTTGCATCATTTCTTCCCTAGCAAAGATCTATAGGCAATGGGACCATTGGTCTATGAGAGTTTATGTTTTTTGTAACAGGATTTTTATGTGTATAACTTCAAACCCCAAACACTTCCATCTAACACTTCATCTAACATCTAAGGCTACATATTCACATCTCCAACACGAAGATGCTATTTCCTTAACTCTTTCACTTGATATTTTTGTTTCTTGTATCATGAGGATTGTTTTATTTTCCTTTTTAATTCGATCTTTGAGATATCTCTTCTTAATCTAGTTCCTTGACATTTTGTAAATGGCATGTATACTCTGGCAATGATGTCAGTTATACAATTTTTGTTCATATTCTTCATTTCTCGAAAAGTAAAAATCATTTGTTTGATGCACTTATTTTCTTTTCTGCATTCATAACATTAAAGGAACTGAAAAGAAAAACTTGCATTTGCATGTAGGATTGTGTTTTTTTTGCAAAAAAGCAACATTAGGAAATCTGCATTTAGTTTTGTGCTCAATGTTTTCTTTTGTTCATTGATTTGTTTGCTCACAAAATTATTTGCTCTCTTCCCTTTGTAGCTAGGTCTTTCATTGAAAAACTAAAAGTGAAAAGTTTGCTTATCATTCTTAGTTTGCATTTAGGAATTTCTACATACATCATCGCGGTACCATTGAAAGGCAAATTGTTAAGCAAGATCAACATAAAATTAATCTCAATTTATCTAAAAATGCATTGGAACCATAACGATAACATTTAGAAGGTCTAGGCTAGAGACGTGTTCCGGCGTCGTAAAACATAACAGTTGTCGTTAACTTGTCTGCGATACATTCCGAGTGTGATATTTCACCCCACGTACGTAATTATATCATAGCACGTCCCTCGGGGCGGCGTTACAGTACGATAAGTATATAGGTGGTGCTCTCACTGTGTGGTTTCGCATTAGACAGCGCTAATACGGACTTGGGCCTCCACGTACCTTCGGGTATATTTGGGAGGACAACTTTTAGGTGCTATCCATCCATAGTGAATCGAGTCGGCCGCCTTTAAATTTTGATACACCGAACACAGCATTCGGGGAGATTGCCTGCCCGTACTTCTTGGCTTGCCAGGAGGTATTCTGAAGTTCACAGTTTACTGGTAAACCCTTTTGCCTAGCATTACCCTATTTTTGTTTATTTATTTTTGGTTAAAATTAATCAGCAATCATGGAAGAACATAATCCTACCCCCCGTCGTTCGCATAGATTAGCTTTAAAACCAGTGACCACCTTTACCACCAGAAGTTACTTCTAGTAGGCAAAGGCGATCAAAATCTGCCCAACAGTGATGTTGATGTTGTGGATGATATTACTTGATGCTTCATGATGGGTGTTTTTTCTCACTTTAACATAATCTTGTTATAGCCTCTGCTTGATGCTTTTGTTGCTATGGTCATGTCAGGCATTAATTAATTGTCTTCAATGTTCAATGTGTGAAGAGTGCAAATGTTCCCTTGATGCGGTTTAAATTCAGGCGCAATAGACTGCTATTATGCACCATGTTTCACTGGCTCCTACATATTGGAATATGCCCAAAATGATTTTGGAGAGTGATATCCATTCATGGAAGGATATTTACACTCGTCTTTCATGGAAGTTTATTTGCACTCGTCTTTCATTCTCTCATGAACCAAGTGAAATTTCTTGGGGAATTTCTAATCAACAAGTTTTAGGAGTTTGTGTCAGATTTGGGTAGACTCATAGAATGATTAGCTTGTGGCTGCTATAAACTCTTTTTGTCAACCCATGGATGCATGGGTTAAATTTGCACTTGATTTGCAGTTTCCAATGATTTGACACTAAGAATCATTGGTTGACTGTGGTGATTCGCTGACTTCTTTTCTTATTTTTTGCCCCTTTCCATTAGATGGTCATTCATGGGAGGGGAAGTTCCAATGAATGTATGATTTGTGGTGTGCATTTATCTATTGTTTAACTCTTTGGTAACATCCCATGAATGTTATTTCAATGGAACTTGGTTAAATAACAAACACTAAGTGCTAATTAGGAGTTTTAAATGTTTGATACAATAACTAATTTTGGTTTATAGGATCCCACATGTGCTTTTTTGGGCCTCAAACTTTACATGGCACCCATGTGTTTACAAATCATGGAAAACATTTGAGTCTTTTTAGGTTATTTCATGGCCATACTGGACGTGTTTCACTATGGAAATGAAACTATGGTCAACAGGAGGACAATGTCTTAAGGGATTTCTTTCCATTCATAAGTAAAAGAATCACTAGTAACTGACTAGTTTCCTTCCTCACTTTTATCATGGAAAATGATAGAGGATATGTTTCAACTTCTTATAACCAATTCTTTACAACTTAAGGGAGAGGTTTTTTGGAAAGGATGATTAAAGTTATTGTAATATTTTGTTGTTTTGTTTAAAGCTTTCAAGTGTTCATTAGGTGATTTGGAGATATGATTTAATTTAGTGGAAATTTTTTTATATTTTATATTTGAATGATGTTCTTTGTTTTATAGATGATGACTCATGATGTTATTGTTTTGTGTATAATGATTTATTTTTGCTTTTGGGCTTGGGCCTTGGCACAACATTTTAATAAAAAATTGCATAATGGTTTTTGTGAACATTACACTTATTTTACTTTGAAAGCTACTTACAAATCTAGTAATTCTCAACTCTTGGAAACTATTGATGCAAGTTTCTAGATCGATTTGAAGTTTTAATTCTGGAATATTCAGTGAGATGTCAAAAGCTAATCCCGGGAAGAAACTATCAAGGCAAATTGATGTATTATCATACTTTAAAAAGTCTCAATCCAAGAATACACATTCTCTTCATGCTTCAAGCTCCTTTGAACAATCTATTACTGAGAGAGATGTTAACTCTTGTGAAAATGCATCTGATATCCATATGATGGATGAAATAATGGGTTCCTCAAGTGATCAGGGTGACATAAATGCAGTTTCAACAGAAATTAATGATGAAAATGTTAAAGATATTTCCTTGGAAGGTGACACAAACCATTCACGGAAAAGGAAAAAAGGCCAGTGGACCATAGGGAGAAAATTCCAAGATGATTGGCTCTCAATTTTTCCATTTATTGAAGAAATACCTTCTAAAAATGAGGATTTACGAGAAGTTAAATGTCTTGCATGTAGTTGGAAAAGTTGCAAGGTAGTGAAATTTTAGATGAAGCTAGATACAATACAAAAGCATGCAAGAAAGGTTTATGAAAAGAAAATTGTAAATGGTAAAGAGAAATCTATTGTCAGATGGAAATATTTGGAGGAATGTCGACATAGCCAATGTGTGGAAGAATACAAAAAATATTTAATAAATAAGAAGAAACTTGAGGCAAGTGGAGGAACCATCATATCTAAATTTGAAAAGACGATGGAAAGAAGTTTGTTATCCAAGACGATACAATTGAGCACTGTATTTCACATCTTATGTAAAGGTCGTCCTATGACAGATTATCCAGATCATATGAAATTTCTATCTTTTCTTCACGTGCCAAAATTTCCATCTTCTCATTGGTCCGTAACTAGTGGTTGGGAATGGGCAAGATATCTAGCTCAAGTAGAAATTGATGATTTGAAACAGGAGATTGCAAATGCTAGGTTTTTGGCATTGTCTTTGGATAAGGTTACAGCTATTGATAATACTTCATGGATCTGCATGAGAATTTATATGGTTAATGACCATATTAGGCATTCCTATCTACTTGGGATTAAAAAGATGAGAGAGACTTCTACAGTTGAAAATATTTATGAAATTGTTCTTAATACTTTGAAGGAAAGTGGTATGGATCATTTAATGATTGCAAAAAAGTTGGTATATGTTGGAGCAGATGGAGCATCGGTAATGCAAGGACAAAGGAATGGTCTTTTTGTTAGACTACAACTATCAGCTTCGCCATATATGATTAATATTCATTGTATGGCTCATAGGATGAATCTTGCATTTAAAATAGTAAGCAAGTTTCCATTAGTTTCAAAGGTTGAAGATCTTGTACGTGAGACTCATGCATACTTTTCTCGTAGTCCCAAACGATATTTAGAGTTTCAAAAATTTGCAAATGGTGTTACGGATGGAAAAAAACTACAGAAAGATGTTGATACAAGATGGATCTCATTAAATGGACCAGCTCAAAGACTATTTAGTGAGTTCAAATCTTTGGTAGGGTTGATGTATGAAAATCGTTACAATGTAGACAAAGCTCAAGATCTTCTTTTTCGACTAACTGATATAGAAACATTATTGACATTGGCTGGAATTCTTCCTATGCTACATGAAATGAATGTCCTCGTGAAAATGTCTCAGAATCGCACAATGTATATTGCCGAATACACAAATGCGAGAAAGTCAGCATACCTTGCATTGGATAATTTGTATATGATGCCGGACTCTTTTACTGGTCCAGAGTTTACAAGTTGGACTAAGATCATCAATATAGAAAATACTGAAATTTTTTTGACGTTTGATGAAAAAGGGATACTATGTATCACAGTGCGTGGGTATATGGTCCCCTTTCATTATATTAGTAAGACAGGACGAATCACCAAAGATTGCCCCGTGTCAAGAGACCAATTTGATAATATTGTGATCTCAGTGAGACAAAATTTGATATAAATTGCAAGATCACTATCATCAGAGATAAGAGAACGATTTCCTCGAGATGAATTGTTGGAGGCCATGTGTGTGGTATACCCTCAATATTGGAACAATTGTCAATGTCCAAGAAATTTAAAAGCTGATTTTCAAAAGAGATTAAAATGTTTAGTAGACCACTTTTGCAAGAAAGTCTCGATACATGGAGAACATATTGAAGGTATTTTAGATTCATCAAAATTGTATCAACAAGGTGGACGCTTTGCTGAAACAATGTGGAAGCAATATCCTTTTTTGGAGAATCCTAATGAAAACGGTGCTATAACAAGAATCCTAATGAAAACGGTGCTAGCCAATACCTGCAAGAAAACATATCAGAATATTTTAAGTTAGCAAATTTGTGTCAAACCATGATTTTGGGATCAGTGGAGGATGAGAGAATGTTTAGTGCACTATCATTTTTGAAGTCAAAGTTGAGGAACAAGCTTGATAAACATGTGGATACATGTTTAAGATTATATGTAACAAAGTATGACGTTGACAATTTTCCATATGAAAGAGCACTAGCGCTTTAGCGATCAGATTGTAATAGAAGGGGAGAAAACAATATAACAAATTTATCTAATGAACTTGATACAGAACATAATGTTTTGGAGGCTCATAATGACAGTACATCTAGAGAAGATCATGTTCACAATGTAGAAAATGATGACCAAGATGAGAATTGGGAAATTGAAATACCCTAGGACTCTTATTTTGGTATACATGTTCCGTTGATCATGCAAGATTACTACATGTCAAATTCAGGTAAAAATGGGTTCTATATTTTGTATTTTTCATTGTAACATTGCAGCTACATTTCTTTCATGTGTGTTATTTTAAGATTTATGTTTCATATTTAATCCTTACATTGTTTGTTTCTTATTTGTGATAGGAAATGAAGCTGGATTTGATGATTTTGGGACCTATTTCTTTTCACATAGATAGTGTTTGACTACTATTAAATGATAAATAACTAATTTAACAAGACTAATGCAAAGCATAAATGGGCTCATTCAAGTACATGAAACTACCTTGATGTCTAGCTTTGACATCTTGGAAACTTTTAATGGTATATATGTTGCTTGTGTTTGGGGAATTTTGCTGAGTTTCGAGTTTTATATTTTCTTGGAAAATAATTATTGATATTTGGAAAATGTGTGATTTTATATTGGTATTGGAAACAAAGCTAGTTTTGATCTTTGATTGGAAATGAAGTCAGATTTGATGAAGTTGGGACCTATTTCTTTTCACATAGATAGTGTCCTAGTATTAAATGATAAAGAACTAATTTAAGAAGTCTAACACTAAGAAACAATGGGCTTATTCAAGTACATGAAATTGTGTTAATGTCTAGCCTTGATATCTTTGAAAATTTTAGTGGTTTGTTTGTTGCTTGTTTAGAGGATTTTGTTGAGTTTGAAATTAGTCTCTTGAATGCTTATGGTTCTCATATCATGCATAGATCGATAGATCTAGTTCTATTATTATAATCATTATTGTTTTCTTTATATATTTGGTGGTTTGAGGAAAAATATTTTACTTCCTTTCACTTTGTGGCATGATTTCGACATCTTCACCTTTTAGAATATAGTAAAATATTTTTTTTATTATAGATTTTTCTTGGAAAAGAATTATTGAGAGTTAGGTGCAAATGCACAATGTTGTGTAGCATTAGTGTGATAAATATGGGATAGTGCAAAGCATAGTTTTGAAGATTAGTCTAAGTTGACTCGTACCTAATCAACTCAGTCAAGTTGATTGTTGGTTGAACGGCTAATTGTTGGTTCAATGGACAGAAGGTCTTGCAGGAAAAAATACCAAAGGGAAAGATGGAGCCCATCATGGGGTACTCTTTGTAATTCTCCACCACTGCTACCTTCCATGCTTCCTCAAACTCCTCTCCAACCTCAATATCAGTTCTAGTAGTAGCATGAGAAACAATACTACGCTTAGCAGAACTAGAAGAACGTGTTTTCCAAACTACACGAGAACTACTTCCCTCACGAGTCACCATGTGCCATGCTTGGTCTCGGTGGTTCTCTTCCTTCTACTCCTGGTTCAACTACCATATCTTCATTGGAACCAACACCCCGAACTCCACTAGACAACGATTCACCATTTTGTAGTAGTGATTTGCCATTTGTACTGGTGATTCGCCATGATTTTACAAGATAATATAATCTCGTGAGAGATTCGCCAAAAAATTATATATACATATTATATTATTAATAAAATCGCCTTCCATTTTTCCTATGTATCATGGGGATTCGCCTATTTATTATATATATAAATTTAGGGGGGTTCTTAAAATTTTCCCTGCTCTTGAAGACTCTTGAAGGCCTCATGCCTATCCTCTGTCCGAACTTCATTGCCGTTCCCATTCTACACTTATAAATCCTGCTGATTTCCAAGCCAGAATACTACTGCAAGCACCATTTCCATTTTTCCCCCTTCTTCCAAACTAACCCTCATTTGCTTCCCTATTTCTCCATAAAATTTCTCTATTTTTCATAAGTTCTCTTCTTCCATTCATGAAAATCCACCTTTATAAGGTTTAAAACCCACTTTTAAACCTTATCCGAACCCTCAATTCCCCTTGAAAATCATTAAAAAACTATAAAAAACCCACATTTTGGACTTAAGCCCCTCGGGCTTAGTCTTAGACCCCTTTTCCCATCGACCCTCGGTCACATCATTTCCCATGCGCCCACGGCCCCGCAATCGAGTGCCAAGCCATGTTTTGTAATAATATTTCTCGGCTATAGTTTAAAACCTTGGTTTATATTGAAAATTCGCCGGTTTTATTATTATATTATAAATCCCCGCCGGTTCAAATTTAATTCGTTCCGCGTCGTCGATCTGATCTGCAGATCGGACGGTGCGGAGTCCGTCTCCCAGTGGTCCCCACATTCCACTAGCCGATTGCCGAAACAGCGCGGTTTTCATCGCACCGCCTTTGGGCAAAGGCGGTTTTTCCCCAATCGCCAGCGATTCCATACATCGCGTGACACGCGTCCCGTGTACTTTTTCAAAACCGCTTGCTCATCGCGCATTATCGTTCGTACGCGGATGCCCAACGATATTGCCGTGCACCGTCCGATCTGGGGCGGGCCATCCAACGGCTATCGCTCGCTGAAGATGCCCGATAGTTAACCGGGCTACGGCGCGCCATCCAGTTAATCTCCACCGTCGATCTGATTTGTAGGTCGACGGTCCATATTCCATCGCCCTGATTCTGTCACCCAGTCAACGATTCTCTGTTTTTGACTTTCCCCTTTGCTCCCAACCATCGATCTCTGCGCGATCGACGGCTCTGATTTAATCGTTTCTTCCGCCTTCCCTTTGATTCCTCCGATAAATCTCGACCATTGGATGATGTCGTCCAACGGCCATGCTTCCTCCACGTGTCCTCTGCAGCAGTAAACCTATATATGCAGGATTTTATAATAGTTTTTTGTATTTTGCAGGTTTTAAATGGTTTTCGTGCCATTTTCGAAGAAAATTCGAGGGTGGAGGATAACGATCTTCCTGCCTTCAATTCATTAAAGGAAATCCTTCGCAGAGTATAATTTCATTTTTCTTCAGTGTTTTCCTCGGGCATTGATGCCACATAACCCTGCGCAGCCCTGTTTATCAGCAAAAAACACAGCAAGTCAATCACAAATCACAGAGTATCAGTGATGGGGATCAAAGTGAACCAGAATAGAGGATTAAAGGACATATTTGTGGGGATTACGTCTAAGATTCTTATCAAAAGCCTAATCCCCAAGCAAAACACAGTTTAAAGAGAATTTGAAGTGTTTTACCGACGGGAAACCCTCCACCGCCACAAATTGAGGAAAATTGATCCCTGTAGCTACCACGATGCCACTTGTGCCTTAAATTATTCATTCAGAGGCTGAATTTATTGATCAGGACCAGATATCTGCCTCACAACACAGCCAAAGGGTAAAATCTGCAGGCAAATTAATGACGAACATCTGCAGAGTTACTTCGACATCACACAGAGCCTCAAAAGTCAACAAAAGCTCCCACAGAGCTTGATCTTTATGTAAAAACATTTAATACAGAGGATATGTATGTAAGTTTCTTCATTGAGCCCCTCAAAGGCCCAGAAACCATTAAGTCTGTATTAATTTTAATTGATATCTTTTATCAGATCTCACCTCCTCATCCTTCTATATATACTTATGCAGAAGATGAGTGAGGGGTTGGTTGTAGAACTTGGAAATATATTTGAGCAAAAAACTTCTGATTGTAAATAGTGTTCACTGGCCCTTGGAGCTCTGCTTGTGATAAATTAGATAGGCTGAACAGTGAAGATGATTGTTGAACTGAAACCTTGGACCTAAGTACTGTAACTGGTTTGACATCAATAAACAAGTTTTTTCTTGGGATCCTGGTCTATATCACTGGTGAAGTGCTTCTTTCTTTGTTATTGTTTTCCTTCTATGTATGTCATATTGTTCACTATTCTCTGATAAAAGACAACATTTATAGAGTTAGGACCTACTGTATATCAGTAACCTTCTCTAACTGAAAGCTTTATCTCAATGTTTTCCTCTAATTTGTTTATTTAAGAATGATTTAATACATTTTAAGCAGTTAGGAATGCTGGAGTTCCCTCGTCCTACTGTTTGCTTTAAACATTGTTTCTTGAAAGATATTTTCCTTTTTTGCTTATTAAAAATGACTATGGAAGATATGGTGTGCCCTAGTCCTAGTTTTTCTCCAAAAGCAGATTCTGAAAGTTTCCCTTGGTGATTGACTGAAAGCAGAATAGGTTTAAAAGTACTTTATCTGATCTTAAGTTACACTTTGTTTCTCTTATGTGTTTTCTTACTTTCTGAAGGTAATTATGTGGATTACCGGATTGTTTGTCAATTAAGTTGCTTTAATACAAACTTGCCCAAGAAATTTTATGGTTAGCCCTATTCTTGGTTGGTTTTAAACAGTTACTTAAGAGGCTTTTCTTGTTTGGACTGACTATAAATCCTTTGTGAAATTATTATCAGTTTCCACCATCTCCAACACTTTATTGTTTCCATTCCATCACTCTAATCTCAAATAATTTTGTGATATAGATGACTTGACCCTTGGATCACTCTTGATGTTGTTGCTCAATTAAAGCCCTGTTATGACTCCATAGCCCAATGGACTAAAAACCAGTGTTATATCTATCTTTTTAGCCTAATTTGTTCTATTCACTTGCAACTTCTCACTTTTGAAACTGTTTTGCATTTAGAGCTTTCCCCTCAAGTAATTTTCATGCTCAACCATCCAAAAAACAAACAAACCCTTGGCCTTCATAACTAGCCTAATATCATAACCCCAAAATTCAAAGAAAAATCCATCTTTGCACTTATTGGAGAGATCCCTCTCCGGATTCAGGAGGGCTAGATCCTAGAATCCCAAAGTTGGTTGAAACGATGTTGCTTCTACAGTTTTAGTCTTACCAATCTGCTAAAATTACAGATCCCTAACAGCTGAAATGTTCAAGAGAAGTCATCCAGTGAATACTCATCCTTCTGCAATACTCATAAACCTTCATTCTCATGACATTCATCCCTGAACATTGCTATATCAAGTCACATTTTGTCTCTCAAATCAGTAACTCCCGTTTCGCAATAAATTAGCTTCTTGTCGACGAAAAATCACCATCTTGGAAGTTTACTTATAAACGTCATATTCCAGTACCATGAGGCTTGTTACAGCATCGACAAGATCCTCACTTCTGGACTTTTGACCGAAAGATTTTGTTTGGCGTTCGACATCAAATCATCTATTCACACCTTACGAAATGTACTGTAGCACCTTGAGAGCCATTGACATTAATGGTGGTTCTCTCATGTTTGTTAATAGCTCACATCATTGGCTGGTAATAAAACGATGTCTTACCATGTTCGACTACAAATCATATATTTGCATGGCTAGACTTGTACCTGAACGATCGAGTGAACGAGATAAGAAGAACCCAGATCTATTTTCAGCCATCCGGGCTAAGATTTCAGGATTGTTGTACACATCATCTATATGGTGAACTTACATACATATCGTAATCCGAACATGGGCCTATATATGTAGGCATGTATATATTGGGAAACATTCCAATATAGATGCTTTCTGAACTATGTACATGTTACTAGATAGTTTATGTGCTGAGCATGGGAATGCCTTCCCTCAGCAATTCGTGATCAAGAGGATATATCATGATGTAATGTATTGTAATATTGATGCAAGTCACCACTCCACTTTAGCTCCAGCCCATCCAGTGTAAAGCATCTCATTCAAAAATTATTGATATTATTATTATTCTGACTTCATGCTTTAGGGGGGAATCTGTTATTGGTCAATTTGGGCACCATTCCCAATGACCTGGTTGACTAGACATCATCCCAAAAACCAATGAATAGGGTCTATCATGCCCTATCATTTCTTTTGATACATGCCCTAAGACAAAGAACAAGAACAAATCATCCATGACTTCCATTGCAAGGTTTCCAAGATTTGAAGTACATGTTATATCACCTATGAGCTCACCATCGCAGTCTCTCAAGGGACTAACTTCTTTACATATGCAGCTGCCTTCATTCAAGGGTGCTCTGTAAAGCACTTCCTAACACTCAAGGGTGCGTTGGTCAATTAGGAGCGAAATTCTCATTGTTCTGGAATCTCCACATGGCCAGTGCCTTCTAGGAGAGTGCATATGTGTCAAACTTCAAATCCATGTGTCCATTCAACACCTATGAGCTGGGAAACATGTCTTGCCTATTATTATAAATTCATTGATTATGAAACTACCTTCAGCTCATCTATTAATTGATCACAGATCCTAGTGCTTGAGAAGGAAGAAATTTAGTAGAGAAATGTTTTTGGAATTTCAATTGAGGGTTTGATTTGAGTGATATGCTATTGGAGAGATTTTTATTGCGATGAGGCTGGGATGATGCTAGAGTTGATGGCATCAAATCAATCACTGGTTGTAACCTCCCCTTCTATCCATTAATAAACATTGCTGCTTACTTTCCCACATATGTATATGTATAAGCTTCTCTCTTTCATATTATTAATTTTTATCTGATGTATATGTTTCATGTTTCATTGATTTAAATAATTAACTTGAATAGCCATCTGTATATTGAAAAATCTTTGTTGTTTAGTGTTCATTCTTGCAGGAAATATTTTTGCGATCTAGCTTGGATTTGATGCTACAACAAAAGCAACAGAAGGAGAATAGGAAGCGCTTGGACTCCAAGTAAGTTTCTTAATCTATTTTGTGTGTTTATTTATTGTTAGGAAAAGTACCTGAAAAGTATTTAACTTGTTGTTCTAAATGCATTACACCTCATTTAGTGATTAATGTTTTATCCATAATCCATAATTCCGCATAACACTTTGAATCTCTTATTTAAAATGGCTTTTCCAAAAATCATAATCCTGGGATGTTTTTCTAAAGAGCTTAATCTTACCATCCTTGTAGAAGTTATTCTAACTTGTCCCAATTTAATTTTGATGGTGAGGGTAAATTTACTCTTCATGAACATCTATTTCAAGTTGTTTGTTTTTTCTTTTCTAACTAAATACATTCAAGGGATGTAATGGCTAGATTACTGACCCTTACATTTGAAGGTCACATTAATCAATGGTGTCATACATTACCCACTGCTTCTATCCATTAATTCGACCAACTTGCGAAGGAGATTCCTAAAAAATTTGGAAAGTATGATTATAGGAATGTTCTTAAAAGAATTAATCAACTAGGAATGAAGCCTAATGAATCAGTTGAGGATTTTTCTAATCGATTCCTTTAACTTTGTTATGAATTTTGGGAGAAGACACGGATTGGTATTTCTTTAAACGAAATTTTAAGAATTTGGTTCAAATATATTTGCATGATGAATATGAACCCCTCGATGTTTCTAGTTCCCCAACTTTTGTAATTCATGAAGCACCTCTTATTTTAGAGGAGGAACCTACTACTCCTTTTTTTCCTTGTCCTCCTCCTTTTCCAGTTCTAATGTGGGTTCCTCCTTGCAGTTATAATAAAGTTTGGAAATACACAAATCAAATTCCTAATTTGTCTCTTCATCCTCCTTCCGCTTCTCATGATTCATATCTAATGAAAGAAACCCCAAACTGGCTCACATAGCCTAGGGTGAAGGCTAATACTCTCATTCCTCAAGATGATATTAGCACTCTAAACAACAATATTGAATCTGGTTCCATTAAAAGTGTTGATTATTCAAGGGACATCTATCATCCTCTATCATCTACATTTCATGACTTTGTGTATCATGATATGCTTGATCAATCTTCTCCACCAACTAGCTCTTCACGCTCTCTTGATTTTCGAGTTACTAGTTCAAATTGCGATAAGATACAAGGTAGTCACATTACACTGGTAGATAAGGAGGAAATTGAAGAGACTATTGATCTCTCTTCCCTTTCTCAAAGTTCCCCACATCAAGATGATGCACTTCCATTCTTGGATGATTTTCAATCTGCTAATCTCAGGAATGAATCAAATGGAATAAATTCTTCCAATCAATCTGTAGCCCTAGAAAAAAATCATTATGATGATGAAGACTATGTTGATGTTTGCGATCATTAACGCTCGGGTGTATCAACCGATATTTCAGTTTCTCATGGAGATTTTAATCGTGAATCTGATTCGGTCAAAGAATATGATCTTATCGAGACTTCCTCTTCATCTCACTATCCTTTTTGTTCTATCGTTCATGATGCATCTACTCGCAACTAATACACTCCATGCTGTGCAAGTCCTTCATTAGGTGAGTTAACTTATCAATTGACACAATGTGGTGATATTATCGATGATTTAAATGAAAAAAATCAAATCATTGAGTACTCTTTCCATCCCTCATCATATCTTCTCTTGCATGAAGACAACTCTTCAAATCAGATTGCTCATGAAATTTCCATGATTCCTACATCTTCAGGTTTTCGATCACAAGAATATTTTTACCTGAGTAATATGGTTGTTGAAGTTGAAAAATCCACTCAAATTAGTGACAAATATGGCTGCCATTCGGTGAGTAGTGGTCTTATAGAAACTGGTGGTAGTAGCTATCCTCACACCATGAATGATCTGGTTCAATCTTCAGAATGCGATTTTACAATCCTTGAAAGTTCTAATACATGTCAGGAAGTCAAGGCACTTCAACTTCCATTGATGGTTATGTCAGGATCTTGCGACTCTATTAAGCCCCCGAACTAAGTCAGATATGGTTTCTTTCGCATAATCCTTCTCTTTGCATGGCTTCACTCAATATAAATCTCTTCTTGAAAGATATTTGGTATTTCAAATCTAAACTTTCAAACTTTCGAGATTTGGTTTATGATTGGATTCATGAATATTCTTCAGCTGATTCACCTTCATGTAAATCTCTTGCATCAAACTCAGGTTTGGAATTTGTATCTCTCATAGAGTCATGTAATTGCGAATATGATCATTTCAAATACTATCTTTGGTGGAAGAAATCATTCCTATAAGATTCATCTCTTAATAGTCAACTCCCGGTTTTTCTTACAAAATATATATTTCAAATATCCCCCTTCATCGCAGCTAAAATCCTCTTGAGTGATAATGAATGCATGAGTTTTTGCGTGAATCAAATTCTTCTCCGTTCACTATGTCTTGACTGGTCTCTTATGTCTATTGCACTAACATCCATTTTAAATTATTTCGGTTATTATGGTGATTGTACAAATTTTCACCAGTTACAGGAAAATGGTTTGTCACATTCGACATGCGAGGAAGTTGATTCTATTACATTCATAGAACTACTCAAATTGATTACAATATGGAAATTTGATGCCTTAATAAACCCATCTGATCATTATTCTATCTCTGATGATTGTCATTTGTTTTATCATTTTCCCACTAGTATATGCATTTAAAGTTGTTTTACATCCTTTGATTTGTATGGTTTAACATCTCACTATCTACTTCTGCACTTGCTAATAATTATGTCAAATCCTCACTGTCTTGACATGCCTTTTGAATCTGATCAAATCTATTTTCCCTCGCTAGATTCTCATCATAGTCCCGTGCTTTTGATTCAAAATTCAGCTTGTTAAGGATTTCAGGGTTTTCAAGAGTATTTTCATGAATTTTATGATCCAATCACTGAACAGTTGGAACGAACTTACATGGCAAGCTCCATCATAAATAACAAGTTTTGATTTTTCCTCACACTTGCTAAGGAGTTCGGTGCAAATGGAGACACATTTGCGGGAATCTTTCGAGTTTTTTGGAATGTTGGTTCTCATCTGAAAGGTAAGAATATAAAATGGTTAGAAGTGGTGGCTATAGACTATCTTTCTACTAACATGGAAAACCTTAAAAATTTTGTGCAAGTTATTCAAGTGCTTATCTTTCCTATTGCATATTGTTTTATATTTGTTTTAATTGACCGAATCTTTGTGATTGCAGGCCAAGAACTATTACGGTGGCTACATTGGAAATTCCATTATACTTGACCCCAACCTTCTAGCTGGTTAGGTTAGTAGTAGTTCTAGTTTCATTTTAGTTTACCTTCACATTCGTCCTGCATTCCTTTCCTGCAGCTTGTCTGTGTTTTTTTATTTTGGTTTCACATCTTGTTTGGTTTAGCCACTTTCTATCTTGTCTTCTAGTTTTTTTTTCTTGAATGTGTGTTGTCTTTCCTTTTGTTTTGTCAGAAGTTGCATGAAGATGCTATATTGGCTCAAAATGGAATGTGGAAAAATATAAAAGGACTTTGTGACACTGCAACATTTGGCCAGCTCTTTGTCCTTCTTCCTTGTCTTGGTTACATCTTTGGTCGATGATGTTCTAACGGAAAATATGATCCTTGCATTAAGAAAACTTTGTGTCGAACCATGATCTCCATGTTTATTATGGAAACCTCATGGCTACACTTGGTCTTTATGTTTCAATGTTTTCAGTTTGATCCAATCAAGTAGAGAAGGGCAAGGGGAAAATCTAAATGAGAAAACCAATATTATAGGACTTATGTATGCTTCTCTGAAGGGACAACTGTTGAGAAGTCAACAAGAAATGTGTGCATAATTTAATTTTCCCTTAACTAAATTGGACAATAAATTGTAATATTATCTCATAATCACTTGTAATAGTTAACTGAGTGTGATAAACTCAGTTAGCTCATGAAATTCGAGTTGAGGGTGGTTGGTGAGACATGTAGAGTGATTCTATTTGTTTTAGAGTCCAAGTTGCAATTAATGTATTAGTTTAATGCATGAGAAATCAGTTAACTCAATTAAGTGAGTTAAAATCAGTTTAACTAGTTGTAACTGATTGTTGCACTAATGAGAGGTCAAGTGAATTAAATCATATTTAATTCACATGCAATTATCTGTGAAGTAACTGGTGATTTAATATTAATAGTTGCATGCATGTTAGTTCCGATGAAGACCTAGTTGAGACAGAGGTTAAAGGGATGTTAACTATCAGTTGTATTATTAGAAAACCACCCACATGCAATAATACACCCATAGGATTTCCCATGATAATTGCACAATTTTGGAAGGTTGAAATTCCTAAATAATAGGGATTTAATTCTCTTAGAATTGTGTAAGAAATGCAGGCTGAGCAGAGGTAGGAAATTGGCTAAGTGTTGGTCGATTGTGTACGGATCAGTGTGAGACAGTTGGTAGAGTGAAACAAACTCTTGTGAAAAGAGTACATTGTATTGTTTCATGATTCCTTGGTTGAATATGCAATAGAATGTAGAGGGGTTTTGAGTAGCAAGCTTTCCCCAAGAAAAATATATGTGTTGTGGATTGATTTTCTTCTTTATTTTACTTGGTGTGATTGTGAGATCGTGTTTATTTTCTGTAATTAATTTGTAGATTCAATATATTGCTTTAGCATATCGCATGATCGAATTGAATCCATTGGTATACATATTTTTTGTATAATTTCTACATGGTATAAGATAGAAGGAAATCACTATACTGGAGAAGAAATTGAGTTTGTGTTGAACAACATTCGAATTTGAAAAAAATTTCTTTGGTGTGACAGGCGGTTCAAGATGGGTTTCAAGGGATTAAGATTGGAATATGCACTCGAGGGAAGTTCTAATTATATTGCATGGAAATACATAATGGAGGTAGTTCTGGAGGACAACGAGTTGAAAGAATTTATTGACACTGATATTCCAAGGCACGCAGCAGCAGACATCGCTCTTCTTGATGCTTTGAAAAATAAGGTTGGAAAGGCAAGGATGATCTTATTAGAGGGAGTTATAGATCACATTGTCTCGAGTCTCCATGGCAAAGCGACTCCAAATGCAATGTGGAAGGCTTTGACAGATCTGTTTAAGAATAATAGTGACCACAAAAAATTAGCACTAAAGGACAAGCTCAAGAAAATCAAAATGGATAAAGGCGACAATATTCCAAAATATTTGACCAAGTTCATCCAATGTCAAGATGAGCTTGGAAGTGTTGGGATTACTGTAGTGAATGATGACTTGGTGAGCCTAGAACTTCTAGGCCTTCTCAACAGTTGGCATAGTTATTAGGACTCTGTCAATGGGAGGGAAAAGCTACCAGATTGGGAGCGACTTTGGTCAGATTTGGCACAAGGATAATTTAGGTGGAATACCAAGGATGGATCCTCATCCAAGGCAAATGATGATGAAAATTTTTCCTTGGATGGTAAGGAAAAAAAGGGGAAGGGAAAGAAATCCTATTCCAAATCTGAGACCGGAAAAGAAGGCAAGAAGTGTGACATGTCCAAAGTGAAATGTTTTCATTGTCACGAGCATGGAAATTATGCCACTAATTGTCCACAGAAGAAGAAGAAGAACAAGAAGGCTTCAAGAACTATAGCAGGTGAAGATTTGGCTTCATGGTTCGAGTTGGACTTCTCACTCATCACATGCATGGTGTCTAGTGCAATGGGATCAGTGTGGTACTTGGATAGTGGTGCATCTTTCCACATGACGGGAGACAAAGAACTATTTAGTAGCTTGGAGGAGAAGGATCTTTAGATGCATATCGAGATGGATGATGACGGGAGATATAGCGCTACCAAGATTGGTACAGTTAATTTCCAAAGACAGTCAGGTAAACCTTTCTTATGAAAATATGTAAAGCATGCACCATGCTTGAAAAAAAAATTAGTTTCAGTTTCTATGTTGAAGGATAGAGGATATGATGTCGTTTTCAGTGAAGGGAAAGCATTCCTTCATCATAAAGCCATAGGACAAGTTAATAATATTGAGGTTTGTGTGAAGAACCTCTAAAAAATTTATGTAGATGGCTGCGCAACATTGATGGGTAAAGCAAACAGAGCGGTGATTCGGGATGAGGGTGAGTTATGGCACAAGAGATTGGGCCATACACACCACAGTGCTTTGAAGGTCATGCAACAAATTTCTACGGGGCTTCCAAAGGGTGATCTTGCACAGATAGACACATGCAAGGGATGTACCATGGGGAAGTATACAAAGGCCACTTTTCATGAGAAGAACAACCGAGCAGCGAAAATCCTTGAGAGAGTTCACTTAGATGTGTGTGGACCATTATCTACAACTTCTACAACAAAGCACATGTATTATGTGTTTTTTGTTGATGATTTTTCTAGAAAGTGTTGGATCTACTTCATGGAGAAGAAAGATCAGACGTTCTCAAAATTTTGTGAGTTCAAGGCACTGGTTGAGAAAGATACATGGAAGAATGTGAAGGATCTAAGGAGCGACAATGGTGGTGAGTACATCTCCAATGAATTCAAGAACTCCTGTGCCAAAGAAGAAATTCAGAGAGAGTTGATTGTGTAGAAATTATATAACTTATGTGTTATATGTCCAAGATTCTCTTGATCTCACACTATTTTAACTTCATGCAAAATACATAATCTATTCCACCATTGATCATCTGTGGAAATTAAATCAAGATTGCAATGCACACATGAAACAATAAAAATTCACACACATTAACACAGTTGTTTAATGGGAAAGCCTGAAGCTGAAAACCCCAACCATCTGTATATAATATATGTCATAGATATCATGTAACAGTCCTCATACAAAGCTGATCATATCAAGCTCTCAGTACAATACAATCGCTACACACTAATCAGGCCCAATCTTGCAAATCCATGCACCGATCTTTGCCACCTGCTAGCATGCCTCTACTGCGCAATCCCTGCTGAATAATGGCTCTGAATGAGTTCGAATTTCTCCAGCCTTGCTCACACAATCCTCATTGGCATCTCCAATGAATGTGTGGTGAAAACAATGCAACATTATGGTCACAACTGATAGTCACACTTGCTCTTTCACCAATCTCTCCATTGAGTCTCCACTTATCTGTTCTGCACTGTAGTTAACTATTGTCTCTGTCCAGTTAAATAATGAGTTATTATTTAGTGAATTAATTTAACTAATTAATTCACTCAAATCCACTGAAAGTATCAATCAGTTAGAAATAGACACAATCAGTTCAACTGTGTTTAACTCCACAAGTGTAGTTAAAATAGAAACCAACTCCACCAATTACTTCTCCAACTCCACCAAACTCTGCCACTTGAGTTCTAATTGAAGTCCTCCATGCATGAACCACCAGTAGCTCTAAGAATTGCATAATTCCTTCAGCTAGCTGATCTGAACAATCTGTTAACTAAATGTCAGTGCTCTAAGAGAATAAGATAATGTTTAGAGTCCAAATATTATTAAGAGCTAATAATATCCGATATATCTATTTTTAGACTTGTAGCCTAAAAATAGACTCCACCCAAAATGTCTAAAAATAGAAGTCCATCTATTTTTCCAACTTGACCAACCATCCACAAATAGCATCCCGCGACTCATAGAATATGATCGACATGTCTAAAAATAGACTTTGCGCCAAAAATAGCCTGCGGGCCCACTTAGTGATGGCAAATCTTTTCACTAAGCTCATCATCTTGTTGAATCTCAACACTCCCTCTCAACAAGATAGGGATTATCTACCACCCTGATCCTGTCTCTATGGTATTCAAATTTTCTCTTGGTGAGCGCCTTCATCAGAATATCTGCATCCTGATCCTCCATAGGAATGTAAGAAAGCAACATGATCCTCTGCTACACATAATCTCTGATATGATGGTACCGGATGTCAATATGTTTAGATATATCATGAAATACTGGATTAACCGAGAGTTTAATGCAACTCTGATTATCACAATATATCACAGTAGGATCTAAATGAGAACCGAACAAACTGACCAAGATCTTCCTCATCCATATAGCCTCGCATGCAGCCAAACTTGCTGCCATGTACTCGGCCTCTGCTGAACTGAGTGCCACGGATCTTTGTTTCCTGTTGTACCAAGAAACTGTTATAGATCTGATAATGAAAATCCCTCTAGATGTCCTCTTTCTATCCGTTGGGCTTCCTGCCCAATCTACATCCGTGAAGCCATGCAGCTTCACCTCATCCGAATGTCTGTACCACAATCCATACCCAGATGTGCCCCTGAGATACCTCAGGACATGCTTGCCTGCCTTCCAAAATAGCTTGGTAGGCTTCACCATCGCTTGTGAAAGTTGGTTCACAACATAGCATATGTCTAGTCGTGTATTGACTAAATACATGAGCGAACCAACCAATTGTCGATAAACAGTGACATCTGCTACCTCTGCCGATGTAGCATCCTCCTTCCTCCAACCACCAGGAAGAGGAGTGTCGATAGGCTTGTAGCATTGCATGTGAAACTTCTCCAATATCTCCCGGGCGTACTTGCCTTGAGACACAAACAGTTCACCTTTCTGCTGTCAAATTTCCAATCCCAGGAAATAATGAAGGAGGCCCAAGTCCTTCATCTCGAACTCCTTTGCAAGATCTGCTTTGCATGAGTCTATCAATAGTTCATCACCCGTTAGTATTAAATCATCTACATAAAGCATAATGATCAAAAGCTTACCCTCCACCACAATCTGGTATAGTTTTAGATCCACCTCACTCTTGGCGAAACCAAGTCCGGTGAAATAACTGTCTATCCATGTGTACCAAGCACGAGGTGCTTGTTTCAGCCCATACAACACTCTTTCGAGCCTACACACATGTGACTCGCCACTGAAGATTTTGAATCCTTCAGGCTGCTCAATGTACACCTCCTCCTCATTGATTCTATTGAGGAACACAGTCTTCACATCCATCTGATGAATGTGCCAACCCATCTACGCTGAGAGAGCAAGGATGGTCCGTATGGAAGAATACCTTGCGACAGGTGCAAAGGTTTCTTCATAGTCAATCCCCTCGATCTGTGAGAAGCCCCGGGAAAAAAATATTGCCTTATACTTCTCAATGCTCCCATCAGCAGCTTGCTTCACTTTGTAGATCCATCTCGAACCTATCACTAATTTCCCTTCCGGCCTTGGGACAATCTCCCATGCACTATTTTTGATAATCAAATCATACTCTTCCACCATGGCATCTACCCATGCAGGATCCTCCACAGCTTCCTCGAAAGAGGATGGCTCCATCACGATACACTTTCTCATCAGAGCCATGTATCCAGTAAATTGGTCAAGTGACTGTCTCTATCTGCGCTATGATGTAGGAACTCCTACATTCTGCACTGCATCAAGATTCATTCGCTCAAATTCTGTAGTGCGCTTCCACCCTCTGATGTTTGGCGCTGCATGAGTGGTTTCTTCCACTCCATGAACCTCCTCATGTGGCTGATCCACATCTTGAGGCTCATCTTTAGGAAAAAGTAGCTCCTCCTATGCATGCAAGTGTAGCTCCCTCTCAAGCGACAACTTCATGGCTTTCTCCTCATGAAATTTGATATCCCGTCGCACGACAATCATCCGACTGTCTAGAAAATACACACGATAATTGTGGGGTGTTTCTGTGTACCCCACAAATATCCCAACCTCTGCGGTTGGCTCCAGCTTCTTCTTGGCTTCCTTCGTCACATGAATGTAAACAGGTGAGCCAAAAATCTTCAAATGAGAAATATCAAGCTTCTTACCAGAAAACGGCTCTTCGGGTGTACTCATGCTAAGTACTCTATGAGGACAACGGTTTTGCACATAAATCGCAGTGTTGCATGCCTCAGCCCATAAGTGTATGGGAAGGCCCTGATCATGCAACATCGCCCATGCAGCACCAATGATCGTTCTGTTCTTTCTCTCTGCGACCCCTTTCTGCTGTGGGTTATGAGGCGCTATGAGTTCTCTTCGAATTCCTTCTTTGCTACAGAAGTCTTTGAATTCGCCAGAGATGTATTCACCACCATTATCGCTCCAGAGAGCTTTCACTTGCTTCCCAAACTCTTTCTCAACTAGCGCCTTGAACTCATAGAACTTTAAGTATGTCTCCCTCTTCTTCTGCATGAAGAAGATCCAATACTTACGAGAAAATTCATCAACAAATATCACATAATACCTGTGCTTTGCTATTGAAGCAACCGAGAAAGGTCCACACACGTCTGTGTGAATTCTCTCAAGGATCGTCAAAGCACGACTATCCTTCTCATGAAAAGTGGTCTTCACAAATTTTCCCAAAGTACATCCATTGCACTGATCTGACTGTGCAAGTGTACCTTGGGGAAGCCGAGTAGAAATCTGCTGCAAAATTTTCAAAGTGCCATGGTGAAGATGGCCCAATCTCCTGTGCCACAATTCGCGCTCATCTCGGCTCACCACTCCTTCTGCTTTGCCTGCCATTGCAGCGTAGCCATCTACCTGCAATTGATAAAGATTCTTAACTTGAATCATTATCCTCCTGGTTTTACCAGTTGTTTTATGGCGCAGGAAGGCTTTTCCCTCGCTAAAAACAACATCATAACCCTTGTCTTCCAGCATCACCACGGAGCTCAGATTCTTCTTCAATCCCGGAACATGCATGACATCCTTCAAGATGAAAGGTTTACCGAACTCCCTCTCAAAGGAAATGGTCCCGATACCAGTCGCACTGTATCTACCATCATCGCCCATCTCGATGTGCACTCCAAGATCCTTTTCCTCCAGATCACTAAACAAATATTTGTCTCCGGTCATATGGAAAGACGCGCCACTGTCAAGAAACCACACCGATCCCATCACACTTGAAACCAAGCATGCGATCAAAGAAAGTTGAGCTCAAACTGCGAGGCTAAAACCTCTCTTGCTGCAAAACCAGCAGCGCTCTTATTTTTGTTCTTCTGTGGGAAATTAGTGGCAAAATGCCTGTGCTGGTCACAGTGAAAACACTTCACCTTGGAAAAATCCTGCTTCTTGCCTTTAGCTTCGGATTTGGAAGATTTCTTCCTTTTCATTTCTGAGCTTTGGCAGCCAAAGCGCAATTTTTTTCATCTTCATTCTTCGATGAAGATCCATCCCTGGTACCCCACCTTATCTCCTCCTGCACAAGATCCGACCAAAGTCGCTCCCATCCTGGCAGTTTCTCCTGTCCATTGACAGATTCTTCGTAGCTATGCCAACTCTTCGGAAGCCTAAGGAGAGCCAAGATCACCAAGTCTTCTTCATCAACAGTAACCCCCACACTTCCCAGCTCATCCTTGCAATGGAAAAACTTCGTGAGGTATTTTGGAATACTGTCGCCTTTCTCCATTTTTATTTTTCTGAGCTTGTAGTTAAGTGCCAACTTCCTTTCCGGTCACTTTGAACAAGTCTCAAGGAAGCTCTCCACATTAAGAATGGAGGATTTCCGTGAAGGCTGGACACAATGTGGTCCTTCACACCTTCCAACAGAATCCTTCGACACTTTGCTACCTTCTTTTGCCATGCGTCAAGTGCGGCTGCATCGCTAGAAGCAGGCTTCGGAATATCAACATCTATGAACTCCTTCAACCCATTATCATCTAGCACCGCCTCCATCCTGTCCTTCCATGCTATGTAATTCGAGCTCCCATCAAGGGCATACTCCAATCGCAATCCATTGAAAGACATTTCAATGAATGCTCAACTTCGACACCAAGAAAACACTGCAGCAAATTCGAATTCCACCAGCACAAAACTCAACCGCTTCAATAATTGCAATCTCCTCCAATGATCAATACAGCTCTGATACCATGTAGAAATTATATAACTTATGTGTTATATGTCCAAGATTCTCCTGATCTCACACTATTTTAACTTCATGCAAAATACAGAATCTATTCCACCATTGATCATTTGCGGAAATTAAATCAAGATTGCAATGCACACATGAAACAATAAAAATTAACACAGTTGTTTAATAGGAAAGCCTAAAGTTGAAAACCCCAAATATCCGTATATAATATATGTCATAGAGATCATATAACAATCCTCTTACAAAGCTAATCATATCAAGCTCTCAGTACAATACAATCACTACACACTAATCAAGAACAATTAGCAAAAATCTGCACTGATTTTTGCCCTCCTGATAGCCTGCTTCTACTGCACAATCCCTACTAAATAATGGCTCTGAATGAGTTTGAATTGCTCCAGGCTTGCTCACGCAATCCTCATTGGCATCTCCAATGAATGTGTGGTGCATACAATGCAACACTATAGTCACAACTGATAGTCACACTTTCTCTTTCACCAATCTCTCCACCGAGTCTCCACTGATTTGTTCTGCACTGTAGTTAACTGTTGTCTCTGTCTAGTTAAATAATGAGTTATTATTTAGTGAATTAATTTAACTAATTAATTCACTCAACTCCAGTGAAAGTATCAATCAGTTAGAAATAGACACAATCAGTTCAACTGAGTTTAACTCCACAAGTGTAGTTAAACTAGAAACCAACTCCACCAACTACTTCTCCAACTCCACCAAACTCTGCCACTTGAGTTCTAACTGAATTCCTCCATGCATGAACCACCAGTAGCTCTAGGAATTGCGTAATTCCTTCAACTAGCTGATCTGAACAATCTGTTAACTGAATGTCAGTGCTCCAAGAGAATAAGATAATGTTTAGAGTCCAAATATTATTAAGAGCTAATAATATCCGACATATCTATTTTTAGACTGGCAGTCTAAAAATAGACTCCACCCAAAATTTCTAAAAATAGAAGTCCATCTATTTTTCCAACTTGACCAACCATCCACAAATAGCATCCTGCAACTCATAGAATATGATTGACATGTCTAAAAATAGACTTTGTGCCAAAAATATCCTACGGTCCCACTTAGTGAAGGCGACTCTTTTCACTAAGCTCATAATATTGTTGAATCTCAACAGATTGCGCCTCATAACCCACAACAGAATGGGGTTGTAGAAAGAAAGAACAGAACAATTGTGGGTGTGGCACGAGCGATGCTACATGATCAGGGCCTACCATTGCATCTATGGGTAGAGGCATGCAACACAACGGTATTTTTGTAGAACCGTAGTCCTCATCGGATACTTCACATGAGTACACCAGAGGAGGATTTTTCTGGTAAGAAACCTGATGTTTCATATTTTAAATTTTTTGGCTCATTGTTCTATTTCCATGTGACCAAAGGTTCCAGAAATAATATAGAACCAAAAACTGAGATTGGGATATTTGTGGGGTACATTGATACTCCTCACAACTATCGAGTGTATTTGACAAAGATCAGGATGACAATTGTCAGACGGGATGTAAAATTTGATGAGGAGAAAGCCATGCAATTTTCCCTTGAGAGGGAGCTTAATTTGCATGTATATGAGGAAATATTGGTTCCAAAGAATGAACCTCAATATAAGGAGCAGACACATGTGAAGGATCATGGAGTGGAAAAAACCACTCATGTAGATCCATCCACCAGACATGATAGGAGACGCACCACAGAAGCTGACAGATTGAGACTTGATGCGACAGAACATGTAGGAGCACCTACATCACGGTGCAGACAGAGATAGTCACCAGACATGTTTACTGGATACATGGCTCTTGTGAGCAATTGTATTGTGACAGAACCATCCTCTTTTTAGGAAGCATTGCAGCAACCAACTTGGGTTGACACCATGGTTGAGTAGTATGAATCCATCATCAGTAACAGTTCATGGGAATTTTTTCCAAGACTGGTCAGGAAGTCAGTGGTTGGATCTAGATGGATCTATAAGGTGAAGCAGGGAAAAAATGGGAGCGTGGAGAAGTACAAGGTTAGATTTGTAGACAGGGGATTCTCACAAGTTGAGGGGATTGACTATGAGGAGAATTTTTCACCGGTTGCAAGGTACTCATCGATTAGATCTATCCTTGCACTCTTAACGCAGATGGGGTGGTAGGTACATTAGATGAATGTGAAGACTCCATTTCTCAATGAACTTATTGAGGAAGAAGTGTACATTGAGCAACCAAAAGGTTTTGAGACCTCTGACAGTGAGTCGCACGTGTGCAGACTCAAGAGAGCACTGTATGGGCTGAAGCAAGCACCTCATGCTTGGTACACCAGGTTTGATAGCTATTTCACCGAGTTGGGCTTCACGAAGAGTGATGTGGATGCAACCCTGTACCAGATTGTGGTTGATGGTAAGATTTCAATTATCGTACTTTATGTTGATGATATTATTTTGATAGGTGATGAGCAACTCATAACTTCTTGCAAAGAGGATCTTACAAGAGAGTTTGAGATGAAGGACATAGGACTCCTTCACTATTTCCTTGGTTTGGAGATATGGCAGCGGGATGGGGAGCTATTTGTTTCTCAAGGCAAGTATGTCAAAGAGATTCTGAGGATGTTCCACATGGAGAGTTGTAAACCCATGGAGACTCCTCTTGCAGGAAACTAGAGGAAGGAGGATGCTACTTCAAGTGAGGTAGTGGACGTTACTATTTATAGGAAGCTTGAGGTTTCACTCATGTACTTGGTGAACACATGACCAGACATATTCTACGTAGTTAACCAGCTTAGTCAAGCTATGGTTAAGCAGACCAAGCTCTTTTGGAAGGCGGGGAAGCATGTCTTGAGATATCTCAAGGGTTTTGAGTAGCAACCTTTCCCCAAGAAAAATATATGTGTTGTGGATTGATTTGCTTCTTTCTTTTACTTGGTGTGATTGTGCGATCGTGTTTATTTTCCACAATTAATTTGTAGAAGGATTCAGTATCTTGATTTAGCATATCGCATGATGGATTGAGTCCATTGGTATATTTATTGTTTGTATAATTTCTACATGTTATCAGGGGCACTACAAAGTATGGATTATGGTATAAACTGACAGAGGGAGTGAAGCTTCAAGGCTTCACCGATGCAGATTGGGAAGGTAGTCTATCAGACAGATTGAGCACATCAGGAGGGATCTTCAGCATAGGATCGACAACAGTTGCTCGGTACAACAGGAAGCAGAGATCAATTGTACTCAGTTTAGCTGAAGCAGAGTACATGGTAGCGAGTCAGGTGGCATGTGAGGCCATCTAGATGAGTAAGATACTTGTTGGTTTGTTTCGTCATCAGATGGATCCCACGGTGATACATTGTGATAACTAGAGTTGCATAAAACTCTCGGTTAATCGAGTATTGCATGAGGGGTCCAAGCATATTAACATTTGGTACCACCATTAGGGGAATTTTGAGGTCTAAAATGGGCCTCCTAAGGAAAATGTACAATCAAAATTCACTTTATGAGAACCAATTACATTTTAGGGGATGACATCATCCCTAATGGTTGAGGTGTTATTGATTGAGTTAAAGGTACTTACTTGTCACATTCTCAATGGTGGATAAATACTCATGGTTAACCATGGTAGTGCTATAAGTACTATTAAAGTCAAAGTAAAGTACTCCTAATAAATGTCATTTCACACTTTTTGAATAAACATATATTATTCTCATTTCATATTTCTTGAAAGAAACAATGCATATCCCTATACATTTATTATATTACATTATATTATTTTTATATATTATATTAATTACATGTTATTATACAATTTAAATAATTTAAATTTTAATTAACAACATATAATAATTAAGAATTTATAAATTTGTATTTATATTTTATTTTAAGTTATTTAAATACAAAGGACAAATGCATTAGTTGTTCAATGATAATGACTTTTTCTTGAAAATCTCATTCTTATTTATAATCACATCAATACAATTTTTTTATTAATTTTATTTTGGTACAACTTTTGAATTGAATTTAACTATGGTTACATGGATTGTGGTGCAAAAAGTGAATTTCAAATTAATAAATATTATTTTATTGGTTTAGCTATTATTTTATTATTTTTTTAGGAGGCCCATTTTAGACCTCAAAATTCCCCTAATGCATCTCAGAGATTGTGTTCAAATACACATTATGTTACTTCGGTACATTCCCACAGAGGATCAGGATGCAGATATTCTGATGAAGGCGCTCGCCAAGAGAAAATTCGAATACCATAGAGGCAGGATCGGGGTAGCTGATAATCCCTTTCTTGTTGAGAGGGAGTGTTGAAAAGTCAACAATAAATGTGTGCCTAATTTATTTTTCCTTAACTAAATTGGACAATAAATTGTAATCTTATCTCATAATCACTTGTAATAGTTAACTGAGTGTGATAAACTCGGTTAGCTCATGAAATTCGAGTTTAGGGTGGGTGGTGAGGCATGTAGAGTGATTATATTTGTTTTAGAGTCTAAGTTGCAGTTATTGTATTAGTTTAATGCATGAGAAATCAATTAACTCAAAAATTAGTTAACTTAATTAAGTGAGTTAAAATAAGTTTAACTAGTTGTAACTGATTGTTGCACTAGTGAGAGGTCAAGTGAATTAAATCGGATTTAATTCACATGCAGTGATCTGTCAAGTAACTGGTGATTTACTATTAATAGTTTCATGCATGTAAGTTCTGAGGAAGACCCAATTGAGATAGAGGTTAAAGGGAACTATCAGTTGTATTATTAGAAAACTACCCACATGCAGTAATACACCCATAGGATTGCCCATGAGCATTGCGCAGTTTTGGAAGGCTGAAATTCCTAAATAATAGGGATTTAATTCTCTTAGAATTGCGCAAGCAAGGCAGGCTGAGCAGAGGCAAGAAATTGGCTAAGTGTTGGTCGATTTTGTTTGGATAAGTGTGAGACAGTTGGTAGAGTGCAACAGACTCTTGTGAGAAGAGTGCATTGTATTTTTTCATGATTCCTTGGTTGAATATACAATAGAATATAGAGGGGTTTTGAGCAGAAATATTTCCCTGGGAAAAATATGCGTTGTGGATTGATTTGCTTCTTTCTTTTATTTGGTGTGATTGTGAGATAATGTTTATTTTCCGCAATTAATTTGTAGAAGGATTCGGTGTCTTGCTTTAATATATAACATGATCGGGTTGAAACCATTGGTATACATATTGTTTGTATAATTTCTACAACAACCTCTCATGCTCTCAATAATTCAAAGTCCCTCTTCTGCCCATGAAATAAATAAGTGTTGATGCACAATCCTCTATAAAATAAATAAATAAAGGTGAAAGAAGAGAAAGGCTTCCTGTGCAAAGAGGTGAAATAAGAAACTCCGTCGAGATACTTTCCAGGCCTGCTAGTAGTGGAGCATTGTTTATGTCCTTGAATTGACTCTGTCGGGGTATTTTCCATGTCTGTAGGCAATAGAGCAACACCGAAGATGAAAAATTATACTCTAAAAATCTAAAGCTCATGAACTTCACTACCCTATCTTGATTCGAAACATTGTGTGATCGCTAATATTATGTTTTTGTTTAACCGAGTAAAGGAATGAAGGGGACTATGTTTATGCATGGGTAAGTGGGGAAGTCATGGTAATATCAATGATGAATCAATACTTCCTAAAGAACTAGACCCCTCATGAAAGAATTGACAAGGCAGAGAAGTTGGAGTTCTACTAGTGCATCGCCAAGTGTTGTTGTTGCGACAAACACCCTCCAAATTTTTGCACACACTATAATTTTGGAACCTACTGTGGATCTTGTGATCGATCGTTACATAGCCACTTCTTGGTCAACTGATGTTTTTTGAGCTCCCTTCTTGGATTGGAAGTGTTGAAGTCACTTGCTCACACATGCTCAGTCCATAACAAGTGCATGAGTGCATTATTGTATGCAAGCTTGGACAAGCATAGCATGTTCCATCAATATGGTTCTTGTGCTATGTATAACCCATGCCAACAGTCAGTGTGCACTGACAACGATAGTTGATCACATTATAGTTGTGTTTGTACTTCCATTTCGGTGTGTTTTGCAAATTGTTGCTTCTGCGAGTGTCATTTTCATGTTTTCGATTGTCGCTTTCGCTTTCTTTCACTCTAATTAGTGTCATTTTCATATTATCTTTTCTCTGGCATGTGTTACTTTCATAGTCGTTCACATATCGCAAGAGTCGTTTGCACTTTGGAAATTGTCATATTTGCGCGTGTTAGCTATCACACAATGTATATATGTTTGTTCTGGTGGTTTCAAGCGGTTATATTTGTGTGAATGAGTTGGTATAACCATGTAAAACATCAATCTCACTCATTCCCAATTTTTTAAGCATTGTTGCACAAGTGTTATCGCGGTGGTCACAAATTGTACTTTTAGCGTCAAACTTATCATAAAGTCATCACAAAGTTGTCGCATTGAGGGAAATATGTTTTTAACGTGTTTCATATGATCTATGTTGTTGTGTCATAAAAGTGTTTCAAGTGTGTGATCACAGTAAAGTCATATCATTGTTCACATCAATTTCTTTGGTCCCACACTTAGCCAATTTTTGGAAATTCCCCAACAACCTAGCCTCATTCGGCCTTCCTCAACTGTGCACTACATAGTTCCAACCCTCAAGTTGCATCCTTGTCCCTTGACACTATGCAATGCGCAGTTCCTTTTTCCCAAGATTGTGCACTGCACAATTCCAATACTCAAGCTTGAACTTTAACTCCTAGAATTGTGTAATCCATCACTCTAGCATGCCCCCAACTGTGCACTATGCAATCTATGAGCTCAATCTCAAACCCTTAACTCTTGAACTGCACAATCACCGGGCCTAATTTTCCTAACAGAATTGCGCAATTGGATGAAATAGTGCAAAATCCCTTCATCTTGGCTCACTGGCTCTCAAAACTGCACATTTTCTCTCTCCTTCCCAGTTAGTAATGTGCATTGTGAAATATTAAGGCTCAAGTCTCATCCATAAGCTCTTGAAATTAACAATTGCGCAATCACCCAATCTCCTCTATCCTCCAGAATTGCACAATAGGTTGATCCAATGCCCATCCCCTCATCCTGTCACACTGAGCTCCCATATTACGCAATTTCCTTCTTCAATCCAACCTAAATTGCGCATTTTGAGGTCTCAAGGCTCATCTTCACCCTTGACTGCCTGAGTTGCGCAATTGCGCAGTTACTGAGCCTCTTTCCCAACCTATCATCCGGTTTTGGTTCAATCAATGGATTAATATGCCCCATATTAGACAAGGGGTTTATCGAATTGATGTAGTCTTGTCATGAGTGGGTTGTAGATGTAGGTACTCTATCATGCTAGGGCAAGATCATGAAGAAGGAGATGGAGAAGGAGGACATGCTAGAAGACACATATGGAGCCGAAGGGATAAGATGATCTTCAGGCGAGAAGACGAAGGAACAATGAACTATAACAAAAGATCAAGATCAAGATCACTTGGAAGACTCCTCATCTTCAAGTCATAAGGAGGAGGAAGAAGAAGAACATGTACCATATTTTCAAGAAGACACAAAGAGAGAAGAAACATGAAGGACAACTTGGCACTGTCACATCATCATGCAACCCATGTCATCAATGTCATGTCATGTCCTCTCACAAGTCATCATATGCCACATAATTATTGTGGATTATGTAATTACCTATTCAAAATGTATTGTAAAGTGGAAGTCCAAAGGAGACATTCAGAATATGAAGAGACATGTAAAGTCAAAAAGTCATAGGAAGTCAAATAGTCATGAGGGTAGTCAAAGAGTGACAAGGAAGGTGAAACGTCACCTCTTCGTTATATATACACCTTCATTGTATGAGCAAGGGACATTTTCACCTCAGCCCCTCCCTCAAGGAATTAAAGACACAAACCAATTATTTTGAGGAGAAAGGAGTGGCTACATTGCTCCACTATTGGAGCTAGTGATGTTCATTGTATACATGTGTCTTGGAAATTTTACTTAAGAACATAAGTCTTCATGGCCAACACATTCTTCATGCATGGATTATGAATATTTGTAAGACTATTCTGCAGATGTTTGTATTTCATGTTTTCTTTCATCTGTGCTAAAGTAGTTGAACTAGTTCAGTTATTTTAGTACTCATCTTATTGAGAATGTGTTGTAATCGTTGTTATTGTTGTCCCATCCTTGTGGACTATTCTGCAGGATACTAGACAAATCTTTCTCATTGATTGGTTGTAATGACTATTGCATCTCTTGTGAGCTATTCTACTAGATGTTAGACAGATCCTTCTTGATTGCGTGTGTCTCTACCAAGGTGGTACTATTACCTCTGTGTTAGAGGATCACTTTAATATTCCCCCCTGTAGTAGAAGAACTTTGACACACCTACAACTGAACACTCACCAGTAACACCTTCTTTCTTTTCGAAGGCACACATGCATTCCTCTCTCTTGATGATAGTTAGAGCCAAGGAAAACCTATAAGAATACATGGAAACCAGGCCGATATTCTGAATGGGGCTCCTATCTCAAACGGTGTGAGGTATAATTGGGATTTCACATCGGGTAGACCCCTTGGTTGACGAATTTTTAGCACTGTCAACACCATCTTACCATCCTCAATCTAATGGGAAACTAAAATTGCGAGTAATTTTTTAGATGGGTATCTTCTTTTCTTTGCATTTGATAAATAGACCTAAGGGATCAAGTGGTTTCCCTTAGCATAATGGTGGTACAACACATCCTTCCATACTTTATCAAAATGTCCATAATTATGGAACTTTATGGATATCATCCTCTATCCATCACATCATCCTTGAAAGAGATTGCAAAGGTTCAAGCATTGGAGGGCCACATAGGGCACCAATGAGAGGTTCTTAAGCTATCGAAGGACAACTTCGTTATAACAGACAATAAAATGAAATTAAAAAATATATCAATGTCATAGTGAAAGGGAATTTGAAGTGGGTGATTGTGTATTTTTTAAGATACAACCATATCAACATATGTCCCTCAAATAATAAAATAAGGAAACTAAATTAACACCCAAGTATTATGGCCCCTATAAGGTGTTGTAGAGGATTGGAAGTATGACTTACAAATTAGATTTTCCTTCATCTTCTCGTGTACATCCAATCTTCCATGTTTCTTGTTTAAATAAGGTAATTAGTGACAAGATCCTAGTCCAAACTATTTTATTAGAGATATAACGAAGGGGAAATCATATTAAAACCATAAATAATATTTGAAATAGGGATTAAGTATATGTGAAATTGAGCAATTATTAAGTACCTCATCAAATGGAAGAACCTACCAATGGAAAAGGCAACATGGGAAGATGATTTATGTATGCAAATATGCATGCAATTAATCAAATGTTGAAAACTATAACACTTGTTCGTAGGGGAACGATGTGTTAAGCCATAGACAAAGCTTGTGTTAAACATAGACCACCCATATTAAACCCCATATAGTGAGTTATATTTCTATTTTTTATATTAGTGTGATCAACTAAACACTTTAATTGTAATTTATCTTCTATATATATTTAAGGAGATCTAATTCTAGAATATTCTCATCTTGCCTTGTGCATTAATTCATTGCAAAATAAAATTTCTCCAATGTCAAAAATTAAGCAAAAAAAAAAAAATAATGTCATTACTAAAATCAAAATTTTTAATTACTTAACTATATTAATTTAATAAATGAAAAAAATACTTTACTACATAGTTATATAATTCCATGAAAAATAAATAAGATAAGACAACCAATGATTATAATATAAAAACACCAATAATTAGTATTGGTATAATTACACGTACTGTCTCAACTGAAATAGAATTATAATAATATTATTAATATAAAATTCTATTATTAAATAATTATATATCATTAAATATTAAAAAAAAATATATTATAATTTTTGTTTTTAATTAAAAAATTTGAATAACAATTTAATAAACTTTTAAAATGATCACTCATCATTATTGAACTTTCTCATGATAAATTTCGACCACTCCTTTAAAATTGAGTGGCCTTCATTTTTTAAATTAATTTTTATAGTACACATTAAAATTAAAATAAACTTTGTGTGAAAGAGACTCCCCTCATATAATTGAAAAATGTATTAATAAATGATTAGATAACAATATATTTTAAAATCAAACTTATAATTGGCTCTTTTTGCTCGGGAATATGTTTTGTAAAAAGATATATATGTTTATAAAAGTAAATATATACAAAAGAAGTAAACCAATATATGCTTGCTTTTTCATCAATTATGTGATTAGAAAAATAAGTAAAGTATGAAACAAGGAGTATCTGAAAAATGTTTGTCTTTATGTATAAGTCTCGTAAGATGCTTGTTTTCTCTTAGACAATGAAAGTAAACTCTTTGTTTTTCATATTAGTGCCATTCCACAACCCTTCAATGATTTTCTATGTGTAGCCATAGTACAGTTCACATGGCATGGGGATCTGGCTAGATGGGCATGCTGCTCTGCTCCATTGTACTTTTGGATGATAAAAGTCTTGGATGCATAAATGAGCACACTTGTATTAGAAGTATGGCAGAAGGAATATTTGGTAATCAATTAAACAACTAAATTAAAAAATCTAGACATAACAAACTTATGTCAATATATATAAAAAATCAAGCCTTACATGGTTAGGTCTAGACACTTGTATGTTAATTAGTACCAAATCATGTAAAAGAAAGTATATATTATATGTAAAAGAAAGTTAAAAAATATATATATTATATGTAAAAGAAAGTTAGGACTTTACAATGATGAAGTATCAATGCTGGATCTACATTTTTGTCACTTGCTTTGGAGAATAGAAAATGGATGTTCTGGATTGCTCTAGATTTCCAGATAGGTCAAGACAATCTAGTGAAATAATTGGTAGATTTTGTTTATCTATGGAATAGAAAGATCTACTCTGGCAGATTTTCATTAAAAATTTTTAAAGACCCACATGAACACTCAAAAGTGTGAGATATAGGAGTGTGGCTCACATGCTACGGGCAGATAATTCTAACCATTATTGGAGTCCTTTGTGGGACTTAGTGTGCACTAATAATTAAAATAATCCTTATCCATAGCCCCTTATATTATTCTCTTTTCCTTGTTGAGGATTAAAATAACTGGGGAAGGAATGATCATTTGGCACCCATGAAAAGAAAAAGGGGTTATGTGTTGTTTTTGATGCCTTAATTAAGGATTAGAAAAATAAGATTGTCTTAAGTGGAGTGATGCTCAATCTTTGGCTTTAATTGTGCAGATAGAGTTATATAGTTCTATAAAGCTGCAAAAGAACTTGAAATCAATGAGGGCTTGGAAATCAACGAGAAAGAGGGCTTGGAAATCAACGAGAAAGAGCAATGGCCTGGAAACTTTTCTCTTTAAAGGTTCTTTCTCTCTTTATAAAATTATATGTGAATTCTTATTTATAATATAAAAAATAATTAAATATATATGCCAATTTTTATTTATAACATAAAATAATAATAAAAAATATATGTAGATTTTTATTTATAATATAAAAAATATATTTTTTTTCTAAAATTAATTGGTTATAGTTGTTAGATTTTTTAACACAGGTATGTACTTTTTTATTTAATAAATTTATAAAAATGATTTTTATTTTATTTTATTTAAAAAATATGATTGGTGTATTTTTTGTTAATTAAAAAAATAAAATTTGATAATAAAATCTGTGTGAGTGAATTTTTGATAAAAAACATGAATGCACATCTTATTGAAAATAGAATAGTTATTGTCGCAATAGTTTGTACTTGTAATTTACTTTAGCGCTTTGTTGAGTTTGAAGTCATTGTTACAATAATTGCAATTGTAATTTTATTTAAAGTTTTGTTGGGTTTGAGGTCATGTTACAGTAGTTGCAGTTGTAATTTTATTTAAAGTTTTGTTGGGTTTGACGTCATGATGATCCATATTTGAAACTTTTCACTGTAAAGGCTTTTTATTTCACAAACTCTATGATAGCTTGTCCTTTAGGCATGACTTTCCACATGTCCATGGTAAAAACATACTTTGCATTAGGAGTTTATGTCTTTGTAGTTAAAAAGTTGTGTCTAGCTTTGATCTTTATCTCAAATGCAATTTTCACAAGGAAGCCTTTGCATAAATGAGTCTAAATGCATGCATGTTTCTGTGTAGGTATTGGACACATAGCTATTAGTTTATGGATGTTGGGTAATAAAATTACATAGAGCATTATAATAGCTTGTAGAGCTTCGTAGCATTACAATCGAATTGGGATCTTAGCTTGTATAGTTTGGTAACATTACAATCGAATTGGGATCTCTACTAGAGATTTTGTAAGGTTAAATCTAGGGCATCATTGCTTCATAAAGAAACTTTTGTCTTCATGAATCATATTTATAAGTGGGTTTTAGTCTAACTTACCAACATTTTTTTTTTTTTTTAAATTTTTTTATGATGAAAGCTTTAATAGTTAGATGTATAACTATTGTATTCAAATGAAGGGTCTCTAAACCAACTTTATTTAAAAGTAACTTTACTAAATACTTATAAAATTAATAATAATAAAAGTTGAAGAAAAATACTAAATAATATATCCAAATCTAAATTTTTATTGAAATCTTTTATATATTAATTAAAATGAAAATCACATTTATTTCATAAGAGACATCATAAAGAATTTATGTATTAATTAAAATGAAAATCCCATTTATTTCATAAGAGACAACATAAAGAATGTCATGAATAAAACTCATTGGCTATACAAACTAAATAATAAACCTAAATTAAAATTTTTATTGGAAAATTTTATATATTAATTAAAATGAAAATCACATTGATTTTATCATAAAAAATACCATAAATAATAACTTATTTTCTATACAAACTAAATAATATACTCAAATTAAAATTTTTATTGAATATTTGATATATTAATTAAAATGAAAATTACATTCATTTCATAAAAAAAAACATTATAAAAAATACCATAAAAAATCATAAATTTTTTTTTTAAATAATAATTTATTCTCTAGACAAAATCATAAAAAATAATTCATTTTCTATTTAATATATATATATATATATATATATATATATATATATGAATAATAATTTATTCTCTATTATTATTATCCAATTTTAAGGTCAGGGCCAAGCCAAACACCAAATTGGTGTATGAGACTCCCTTGTTTGTGAGAGAAGAGACCCACCTCTCCTAGCAATTTAACTGCTAAATCTACCAAAACATATATACTCTACCCCTCTAATTTTGAACCTGTAACCTCTTAGAAAGAAACAGTGCTCTTAAACCCATTCAATAATAAACCTAAAAAAATAAAAATAAATAAATAAATTTCTCAATTACATTAAATAAACATTATATCTTACCAACAAAAATTCAAATTACCTCTATCTAATAACAAGGCTTTTTCAACAAAAGCCGAACCCTATTCCAAAAAATTCAAATTACCTCTATCTAACAACAAGGCTTTTTCAACAAAAGCCGAACCCTATTCCAAAAAAATTCAGCCAAAAGCCAAAGGGGTTGGTAGTAGTAGGGAATCGAAGCCTCCACTTTATTTTAAAAAAAAATTAATAGCAAAAAGAGCTATAGGTGGCCATTGTTAGCCTTTCAACATGAAAAAATGACTCCTGAGTTAAAATAGAGAGTCTTTACCATGAGGCCATGGGTCCCTCACTCCCACCATGACTTATGGAGAAGAAAGTAAGTCCGTATTGTTTCTTTCACCTACCCACCTCTCATTTTCAACTCTGAGCTATATAATTTTTTCCATTGCCTTTGACTACTATGGCATTATTGTCCATTTTTATTTTTGTCCATGTAAAATACCCCGTACCCGTTTTCTACCAATGGGGGGAGAATACTAATTATACTGGTTGTCCCTCAAGGGCTCCTCGAATCATCAAATGATTGCTCTAATCAAGGGGATTTGGACAGCGTGCCACCCATCCATTCGTTCTGCACATTAATTAACAATCCCAAGAGTTAAAAAAGCCTTTTCAAAAGATGTAACTGCAGCATTATTTTAAGAGATAATATGTCAAAATTCATGTATGTATGGGTTGTGAAATCTGTAAAATTTATTCGCCGCTGGTGCTGTTTTTCTTCCTATACCTACCTGCCGACCGAGTATAAACAAAGGTGGCTAAAGGGATTAGATTATGTTGGGTTGCTTTGGCACTGGAATGGAGCAGCAAGATTCTTATGATTATTGGTGAGTGGTAAATGTGGTGGGAGAATTGACAGATTGAGATGTGTGTTGGGGAGAATTCATGGGATTAATTTTGCCATGGTGGCCGGCCAGTGGTAACGTATACTTTGTCTGTGCTGCACAGTACTAGTAGGAGAGTAGGAGGGTGGGTGTCTGTGTCCCAGTGACCCCACGCTCTACAGTCTCAACTGCCTCCATATCTTGGCGCACGAATTCGACAGACGGGCAGCCATGAGAATCCGAGTGGAAAAGTGGGGAAAGTAAAGAAGACAAAGGAAGCAGACACACCCACATTACCTGTAACAGTTAATTATAATCCGTTTAGACAATCTGTAAAGCTGAATTTATAAAAATGTCATTCAGTGGCTCTAGAAAGAGTCCTCCGGATCAGATAAAGGCTGTGGAGAGGTGGAAATGGTCTGAGATCCAGGGCGTCGAGCTCGTAGTTGGAGAGCAGATTTCGCCAACACAGAGAAGATCTAGGGAGTCTGGGTCGTTGTCGTCGCAGGGGAGGAAGCAAGGAGAGGGCGACGAGGAGCATTCAATGGATGTTTCAGGGGAGGGGGAAATTGAGAGGTTGAGTGTTGAGGAAAATATGATGAAGAATGAGAATGAGAATGAGAAGGGGAAAGAGAAGGAGAAGGGGAAAGCTGTGAGCTTGCCTTTTTATAAGCTCTTTGCCTTTGCTGATAGTTTGGATTATTGCCTCATGGCTGTTGGGACGCTCGGGGCTATCGTTCACGGGAGCTCCCTGCCTGTTTTCTTGCGGTTTTTTGCAAGTCTTGTGAATTCTTTTGGATCGAACACTGGGAATCCTGAGAAAATGATGGATGAGGTTCTCAAGGTGGGTGCCTTAGTGATGATGCCGAGGTTAATTAATTGTATTTAGCTGTCAGATTTTCTCACTGTCTGATTTGGCGATGTCGATTGCGAGGTTAATTGAATGTATTGCTGTGTGCTGCAGTATGCATTCGACTTTTTGATTGTCGGGGCAACGATTTGGGCTTCTTCATGGGCGGGTTTGTGCAGATCCGACAAAGGCCTTTTTGGGATTTAGAGAATTTTTTTTTTTTTGTGGATTTTCACCGCTGTTCATATTGTTGATAGATTTCTGGAGCTGAATTGTGTAAGGAGGCAGAAACTTTCAGGCAGAGACTATGCCCATCCGAATGGATCAAAGTTTCTTTTTGTCGCTGAGGTTGGGCAGAGTGTTCCGACGTTTCAGCCTACTTACACAGTACAGTTCAGCTCCAGAAGTCTATCTACAATATTTTGTTAGTTTGTCTGAAATTTTACTGGACTGATTTTGGCTGCAGAGATTTCATGCTGGATGTGGGCTGGGTTGTCTGAATTTTTACTGGACTGATTGTGGCTGCAGAGATTTCATGCTGGATGTGGACTGGGGAGAGGCAGTCGACCAGGCTCCGGATCAAGTATCTAGAGGCCACTCTGAATCAAGATGTGGAATACTTCGACATTGATGCACGGACGGGCGACATCATCAATACTATCGGCAGCGACATTGTTGCTGTTCAGGATGCTATCAGTGAGAAGGTCAGTTAATCTTTTTCTCTGTTCTCAACGGTTTCAATATATATCAATGGAGACAGTCAAAAGGAACTGGTGTGTCTTACTAATGGTTGATTTATTACTTGGTTTATGTTTGTTTGCTTGACCTTCCTCTTTTATCAGTACAGTCTGCAACTGGTCCTCAATAACCTATGAACACCCTTTCATTCCCCTGCTACTCGGATCTTTGGGGCTTCTTGAAATTGCTTATAAATCTCCTCTTGAGTTTAGATTCTGGAAATTTCATTAACTTTGCTGTAATTCGGTTCACAGCTAGGCAATTTCATCCATTACATGGCGACATTTGTGGCTGGATTTGTGGTGGGATTCATCACAGTGTGGAAGTTAGCTCTGCTGACTCTTGCAGTGGTGCCATTGATAGCCTTGTTTGGAGCCGTTCATACCATAACGATAACCAAGCTTTCCTCCAAGAGTCAGGATGCATATGCAGAGGCTGGTAACATTGCAGAACAGGTGCTGACTTGTTTGATATAATCAGCTCCCTTTTCTAGCGAGGAATTGAATTGTTTTTAATGAGGCTAAATTTAATTCAATTCAACTTGTAGGCCTTGGCACAAATTCGCACGGTTTTCTCATTCGTAGGCGAGGAGAAAGCGCTAAGAGCATATTCTGCGTCTCTGAGTGTGGCTCAGAAGATTGGATATAAGAGTGGTCTGGTAAAAGGATTTGGGCTGGGGTCAACTTTTTGTGTGATATTTTGCTGTTATGCTTTGCTTCTGTGGTATGGAGGATGGCTTGTGAGGCACAATGATACAAATGGAGGATTGGCCATATCTACTATGTTTTCAGTCATGATCGGTGGATTGTATGTAGTATACCCAATTGCCTGTTTTCTCCTGTTTCTCCACAATTTGATTTGTAGGAAGTGAATTTACAATTTGAATCTGTTGTTGCAGAGCACTGGGGCAAGCGACTCCCAGCATGACGGCATTTGCAAAGGCAAAATCTGCTGCTGTGAATATATTTCGAACTATTGATCACAGGCCCAAGATTGATCGAAACTACTCTGATGGAATTATGCTGCCCGCAGTTACAGGCCATGTCCGGCTGCGAAACGTGAGTTTTGCATATCCCTCTAGACCAGAGATACCCGTTCTCAGCCGTTTCTCATTGAACATTCCCGCAGGAAAAACTGTAGCTATGGTTGGTCAAAGTGGGTCGGGAAAGAGTACTGTAGTTGCTCTGATCGAGCGCTTCTATGACCCCATTGAAGGTATCCAATACATGATTTTACATGGCATTTTCATACCCTGAACTCCGGCTTTTAGTTTAATGAATTGCTTCTCAAAAGTACTGTGTTTTTAATTTCTGTGAATGAAGGTCAAGTGCTACTCGATGGGTTTAACATCAAAACTCTGCAGTTGAAATGGCTTAGACAGCAGATAGGGCTTGTGAGTCAGGAACCAGCATTGTTTGCAACAAGCATTAAGGAAAACATGCTATTGGGAAGAGAGGATGCAACCCAGGTGGAAATGGAGGAAGCAGCCAGAGTTGCAAATGCACACTCTTTTATCACAAAGCTCCCCGAGGGCTATGACACTCAGGTATGTGCTGCTAGCTGTAACAACTGAAAATTCTTTGTTGCAGAGATGGTTGATTAGTTGTCAGTTGATTCTTTGTTGCAGAGATGGTTGATTAGTTGTTTGGTGATCATGCTTGTTTCCTTGCTCAGTCTTCCCCTTGCTCTTTATGACTTGTGTGTGTGAATAACAACAGTCTGATATGTTTACCTTGTGGCATCCTGGAATACCGTCTCCCACTATCAAGTCTTCTTGCCTTCCCCTTTCTAAACCAAATCCCCAGTAGTTGAACTATATATCTATGGTTTATAGCACTTTTCTTCCATCTCACTGTTCCTTTTCTATATGTCAGAGTTGGTAGTACCCATGGTTATGATTTGTACTAAGTTGGTTCTGCAACTCCAGGTTGGTGAACGAGGTGGCCAACTATCAGGCGGACAAAAGCAACGCATTGCAATAGCCAGAGCGATGTTGAAGAACCCGGCCATACTACTTTTGGATGAAGCAACCAGTGCTCTGGACTCTGAATCAGAAAAACTTGTTCAGGAAGCCCTTGACAGGTTCATGATAGGAAGAACAACAGTAGTTGTGGCACATCGCCTCTCAACCATTAGGAAGGCTGATCTGGTGGCAGTGGTTCAGCAGGGAAGCATTTTGGAGATGGGGAGTCACGATGACCTTATCTCCAAGGGAGATGATGGGGCCTATTCAACACTGATCAGACTCCAAGAAACTGCCCATGAGCTTGGTAACAATGCAAGAAAGAGCAGTGCCAGGTAAAGTTTTTGTCCCACTATGTTAATTCAATAATGGCACATTGTGGTTAGCCTATGCAACAATCTTTCAACAGAAACTCTATAGAATTGGACTTGTTTTGTTTCTTCCATAAGTCCTCTCCTCTCGCCTTGTTTATAAAATTGTAATTTTTTTTGCAGTCTTATAAATCCTTGTGGCCCTTCTCTGTAAATACTAAAAATGTAATTATAATGTTCATCCTCAGCTTCTTCTTCATAAAATTATAATTCACATTCAGATTTTTATTGTTAACGATTCAAACTGGTCAGTGTGATTCATTTTGAGGATCTATTACATTGAAATTTTTAAAACTAATGATTCAAACTAGTCAGTGTCAGTGTGATTCATGAAAGTGAAATGATTTGACTTTTGATCTTAAATCTCAATGTAATGGTTTTGGTCTTAAATCTCAATGTAATGGATCTGGAAGATGAAGCACAAAATAATTCGAATCACAGAAGCTTCAATTCAGAAAAATTATAATGGTTTTGTTCACCCTTAGATTAGCAGTTTGTGAAATTATAAGTGTTTTGTTTGTCTATGGATTCTAAGGGTTTTCTTTGAAAAATTATTTAGCAGCTGGCAAGGCTCTATCTGGTTTTATTACGGTGAAAGATTTTCAACCAAACTGTTTGGATGCCTTTCATATAATCCTCCAATCTTCTTTCTAAAATTGTAATGGTTTTATTTGTTCCAGAGATAATCATTTTTCTAAAATGGTAGCTGTTTTGTTCCATAGAAATTCTTATTGTGTTTATTGGTACTTTTGATTTTACTGTGTAGAAATTTATGGACTGTTACATTTGTCACATTGTGATTAAACTTTTCATTCATTATGTTCCTCCCACAAATACTTTGTATTTATCAGTACTTTAACAGAGTAGAAGTTAATAGGCAAAGTTTATTTCTTAGACTCTAGACTTATAAATGAGACAATATATGTCCACGAGATTAAAGCAGATACAACATCCAAAGATGTGCATATATTGTCTGGCATATTGATGACTCTATAACCTGGGAAATAAGCTTTGCCAAGTTAATATATGGTGTTGCAGTTTGTCACAGTTTGAATGAACCCAGGCAGAACGGGGAAATAGAATGAACATAGATTTGTATTCCCGTTTTTGAATTTTTGGCTTTTTTTGCCCATTTGCAGGCCCTCCAGCGCAAGGAATTCTGTTAGCTCGCCCATAATTGGAAGAAATTCTTCTTATGGCCGATCTCCCTATTCCAAAAGGCTTTCAGACTTCTCAACTTCCGATTTCAGCACATCTGTCGATGTCAACTCAGCACACAAAACAGAGAAAGTACCCTTCATAGAGCAGGCAGGGTCATTCTGGAGATTAGTCAAAATGAATGCCCCAGAATGGGCCTATGCCCTACTAGGATCAGTAGGGTCCATGGTCTGTGGTTCCATAAGCGCACTCTTCGCTTACATCCTGAGTGCCGTGCTGAGCATATATTACAACCCTGATCCGTCATATATAAAAAATGAAATCAAGAAATACTGCTTCGTTCTGATAGGAATATCGTTCGGCGCCCTCGTTTTCAATACGGTGCAGCATTCCTTCTGGGAAATCGTTGGCGAGAATCAGACCAAGCGGGTCCGACAGAGAATGCTGGAAGGTGAACAAAAGGGCTTTCCGTGATAATTTTCCAGTACTGGTTTTTATGTTTTTTTAAAGTATGAATCTGACTGATGATAATAACCCTAATCCTTCTGTCTGTCAGCGATCCTTCGCAATGAGGTCAGTTGGTTTGATCGGGAAGAGAACAACAGCAGCCAAGTTGCAGCTCGTTTGGCTTCTGATGCCACGAATGTGAGATCTGCCATTGGCGACAGGATATCCATGATAGTACAGAACTCCGCGTTAATGCTGGTCGCATGTACCATAGGGTTTGTGTTGCAGTGGAGACTGGCTTTAGTTCTGATTGCAGTTTTTCCAATCGTGGTGGCTGCCACGCTTTTGCAGGTAGAATGTCATATCTGATTTGATCATCTTCGTAGTTCGTGCAATAAAAACTTTAAAGTAACTCCATCACTGAGGACAAGGGTTAAGCGACAATTAGGTTGGGTCAAATGGTAGTTTAGACGACGTAATGTGAGAAGATTTCCAAATGCTAAATTTAGGTGGTTTTTTTTAAGTATAATTTATTTTTTGGGCTATACGTTATTAAATGTGGTTGAGCATTTACTGTCTCTGTTAAATTTAAACGAAATGGTGCGCAGTATATGCCCTAGTATATGCCCCACAGCGTTTAATAACTTATAGTCTAGAAAATAAGGCTTACCCATTTTTTCATAGAGTGAGACGAGTGTAATAGTAGATAAATTTTAGGTGCAATTTAATTAGATGTAATTTTTGGTTAGATTTTTCACAACGCGAGGGAGTGTAATAGTAGATAAATTTTAGTTGTAGATTAAGTAAATAACTAATTATATATATATATTTACTGGGTTAGAATTTGGTGATGTAATTTTTGGTTAGATTGTAAATTTTAGTTGTTTAAATATATTTTTGAATTTTTAGATTTTCACAATTAATTATGTGATAATGAGAATTTAAATATTGTGTGAATTAATGAGAATTTGAAATATTGTGTGAATACGATGGTGGACATTTTACTTATTAGATTGGTGATTGGTGAACAAAAAACTTACCAATCTGAATTTTCTATCTCAGAAGATGAGTGAAGTGTTCACCAGAAAGTTCTCATTATCATATTACATTTTTAAACATATCGATGAATCTAACATTTTGAGAAAGACATAATCTATAGAAAATCTAGTAATTGTTTTTTTGCTTTTCAAAAACTAAGACAAAGATAAAAGATAAAGAGTCAAACTAATTAGTGCATAAAGTTTGATAAAGTGTCACAAACTAAATAGTGAATAGAATTTCCAAAACTAAATCTTTGAAGCATTCAATATGTATAAATTATATAACTCTAAATTAAAAAAAAAAATTCTATAATTTTAATCAAAATGTGAAAGAAAAAACAAAAATCTCTATAAAATTTCAAACAAAATTAATCAAAATGTCATAGAAAAAACAAAAAACATCTAATTAGATGGGAGTGTACCTTCCTATCCAACAACATAACAAATTTTACTTCTAGATAAATTCCAAGTTTTTCAACTTATTAATCAAGAGTGTAATGTTGTATTGTTTGCATCATATTTTGAATAATATGTTAAATAATGTTAAAGTGTTTAGATTGATTTTGATTTTGATTTTGATTTTGATTTGTATGAATTGTTTTTCAACTTATTAATCAACAGATTAATGTTGTATTGTTTGTATCATCTTTTGAATAATATGTTAAATAATGCTACATTGTTTAGATTGATTTGTATGGATTGCTGATAAGAAAAAGTGGAAGCATTGTGAATCCAAAAAGTAATTTATGGTAATCTAGAGACCATCCATACAAATCAATAATAACATTTTTGTCCCATGTCCAAGTTGAAAACTTATCATTCTAGATATTTCAATTTTTGTCTTTATGTCCAAGTTGAAAACTTGTCATTCTAGTTATTTGAATTTATAGTCTGTCATATTGTATTGGGTATAGTTTGAATAAATAGTTTTTTTTTAATATCTGATGACAAACAACATAGCATTAATGATTGCTTTTTTGTATTGGTATAGTTGGAATAAATAGTTTTTTTTTAATATCATGACAAACAACATAGCATTAAGGATTGCTTTTTGTGCAAGAATGATATATATACATTTTGGATTCAAAATGGTTTTTTTGAATGTATAAATTGACAAAATCGTGGAAACTCAAGTCACTAAAACTTTTGCAATCACTACCTTGTATTTAATATGAAAGTATATTGCATTATTTAATATGAAAGTATATTGCATTTAATGCAAGATCGATAAATGGATAATGGTCATATGGGTGATTTACGTTGTGTGGGGTCTGTTGTTTGCAGAAAATGTTCATGACCGGTTTCGGAGGCGACCTAGAAGGCAACCACGCCAAGGCCAGCATGATAGCCGGCGAAGCCGTCAGCAACGTACGAACCGTACAGGCATTCAATGCGGAGCGCAAAGTGGTGAGGCTCCTGAAATCGAAGCTGGAGGTGCCGTTGAAGAAATGTTTCTGGAAAGGACAGATTGCGGGCAGCGGCTTCGGGCTGGCACAGTTCCTGCTCTACGCGTCATACGCCATAGGCCTCTGGTACGCCTCCTGGCTTGTCAAGCACAACCTCTCCGACTTTGGCAAAGTCATCAGAGTCTTCATGGTGCTCATGGTCTCCGCCAACGGCGCCGCCGAGACGCTGGCCCTGACACCCGACATAGTGAAGGGAGGCCGCGCCATACGCTCCGTCTTCGAAGTCTTGGACCGGAAAACGGAGATCGAGCCGGACGACCCGGACGCCGTCAAGGTAACCGCAGTTAAGGGCGACATCGACCTCAAACACGTGGAGTTCTACTACCCGTCGCGCCCGGACGTGCTTATTTTCAAGGACCTGACCCTCAGGGTACGGGCAGGCAAGTCGCTGGCGCTGGTCGGTGCCAGCGGGTCCGGCAAAAGCTCCGTCATCGCTCTCATCCAGCGTTTCTACGACCCGCCCATCGGACGTGTCCTCATCGACGGCAAAGATATCAAAAAATACAACCTCAAATCGCTCCGCCGCCACGTCGGACTCGTCCAGCAGGAGCCCGCTCTGTTCGCCACCACTATCTACGAAAACATCGTGTACGGCCGCGAGGGCGCGTCGGAGACCGAAGTCGTGGCCGCGGCCACTGCTGCCAACGCTCACAAGTTTATCGGCGCTCTGCCGGAGGGCTACAATACCAAAGTGGGCGACCGTGGCGTGCAGCTATCGGGTGGCCAGAAGCAGCGCGTGGCCATTGCCAGGGCCATACTGAAAAACCCTTCAATTCTCCTCCTGGACGAAGCCACCAGTGCCCTAGACGCCGAATCAGAAAGGACCGTGCAGGAGGCTCTGGACCGCATGATGAAGTCCAGAACCACCGTTGTCGTTGCTCACAGGCTCGCCACCATTAGAAACGCCGATGTCATTGCCGTGATCGACGACGGTAAAGTTGTGGAACAGGGCTCCCACAACCATCTCCTCAAGCACCACCCAGATGGGGCTTATGCCCGCATGATTGAACTACAGAGGGTCTTCACTCATTCCGCTTCAGCCTCTGCTTCTGCTTCTACTTCTTAAAATCCCATTTCTGTATTACCAGGTTATGTTATTACCAGATTATGTGAATGATTATGCAAACACTCGCAAAATCATATTAGTAAATGTGATTGATATACATCGATCTAATCTCTTCTCTCTTCAACATTTTTTCTCTCCCTACATTCTTTTCTCTCTCAACTCCACCTCAACATTCCTTTCTCTCTCAACATCTTCTCCCTTTCAACCTACCTTTCTTGTTCCTCTCAACCTACCTTTCTTGTTGACGGAGCACCATCACTACCTCCCCTCACCATCCCTTTCTCTCTCAACCCCACCTAAACATTCCTTTCTCTCTCAACATCTTCTCCCTATCAACCCACCTTTCTTGTTGAAACATCACCATCACTATACCCCCCTCAACATCCCTTTCTTGCAGAAGCAGCACCATCACCGTCACATGATGACAGAACCCTTGAGCCCTAACTTCATCAACCAAGGGTCACATGATTCAGACAACAGGCAGCTGAATTCCCTGAACCCAGAATTATTTTGGGTGACATCTCAAAATCATATCATATTTTTCATCCATTTCTGTCAAATCGAGCTGCATTTTCCACACCCCATGGTCAAAATTTGTAATCAGATTTTGCAACTGATTTTGTAACTCACAGCCTGGGATCCCGAATCTGCGTAGAAACTGATGACCCCAAAAAGGTAAAGCCCAGGCCTTTGTCTTTTCCATGTGACTCCATCCCCCCTGTAGATCGTACATATACACATATATATATTTATAAAAATTTCCATTTCCCTAATTTTGAGAACTTTGTTGGGCACCGGTGAAGAAGGGACGGTTATACAGACAGAGTATGGAATCTGTGAATGTCTATCATGTGGTGGTGAAGACTTTTTGAGCGTGTTTTTCTGTTAATTTTTAGCCTCTGAAACGTTTTTCAGTTTTGGATTGGAATAATCAAAAGCCATAATGAGCGCAACCTTTATTCCAACAAAGAATAACAGGCCGGTACCGCCAGTGTCGATTTTTGTGACTTTTTCTTATATTGTAAGCTGAATTTCCGACAGTCATGAAGAAGAATATACAGTTATTTTATTACATCGTGGCCTTCTAACGTCCTCATTCCCTGCTTTTTGATTTTACTCTCTATATAATATATTTAACAACTGCTTTATTTTCCATCTCGTACCTGTCAATTTCAGAGGGGCTTTATCACTTTGGCCGAGATCCACATAGTTTGAATTTTGCCCACTGCAAAACTCTGCCATAAAAGTCATGTCTTTTGAGTGCTGCTCAGCATATAGTAATGAATTGAAACCTTTAGTCAACATGATAATCATAAATAATAAAATGTGTGACAGTGACCTGTGATTATTTTGTTGCTTAAAATGCCAAACTACATTACAATTTCCACTCATGTATTATAATAATAATAATAACCATTATTTTGCACTATCATATGATAGGACTGATGGACTGGAGCAGGTGTTGAATATCTCAGCATGTCAATTTAACAATGGATTTTCCTTTCTAAATTATGGTATCGAACACAGTGCTTCGATGGGAGATGAGAAATCAGCGCTGATAATAATGCCAATGATGGATTTATTTGATAAAATAAGAAAAAGTTATTTCTTTCCCATGGTCAGTGAATCATGATACTTGATTACATAGCACTTTTAGATGCACAAATCACTAAGATTGATTATGACTGATGAGTTGAGCCCTTCTCACAGAGCACTTTTATATACAAAATTAGCTATGACCTAATTTTAAAATAAAGTCATTTCTTTCCTTGGTTATTGAATCATTATTATTGGCTATTGCTAGCCCTGGTCACAGACTCACATATCACTTTTACATGTATAAGTAATTATGCACACAAACACATTAATGCATCATTTGTTTTAAATAATTTTAAATGTTTATAATTTTTGCTACAAATATGACTATTTATATTAGTTTTATAGTATATTTATATTTATATGAAAGTGTGTATATTTTATTTTCACATATTTTTTATGTTTTTCTTTTTACTAGAAATATCATTATTTATATTAGTTTTACTTTTATATTTATATAAAAGTGTGTATATTTTATTTTATTTTTCTTTTTAAATATATATTTTTAAGTATTATTTTCATTTAGAATTTATATAATTTTTACTTTTATATTATGATATAAAAGATATTATTTTTTAATTTGATTTATATAATTTTTTTTTTCCGATAATTTAATAATTCTTATTTAAATTATATTCTAATTTTATATAAATTATATTCTATTTTTCTTTCTTAAATTACATAAATAATTTATTTTTCTAATGTTATTAGTTTAATATATATATATATTTTGCTTGCTTAACTTTTTTTTGGAAACCTAAGTTACAATTGATTTCACATATGTTTCATATATTTCACATTATTTTTATCACCAATTAAATTGTACCTTCAATTATCACTAATTAAATTGTCCCTGAACAACCATTCACACCATTTAAATTATACATAACTTTTTTTATATTTTTATATAGTGATATAAACATTATTTCTAGAAAATGTACCTTTTTAGTTTTCAAAATTATTTAGTTTTTTTTTTTTTGTTAAATTTGGTAGGTCCTTACTATTTTCTATTATAAAAAGTAGATTGCATCATACATAGAGTTGGATGCCTCAACCTGCCCGTAGGAAACTAAGTCTGTTGACCACCTTAACGCATTAAAAACCATCTAAAATTGAAATTGTTTCCTTCTTCTACTTGCTGCTATGGCCAGTTTACTGTTTAAAGCATTGACGAAAAGATAATGACCAACATAAACACTATCCACAAAAATCATTAAACATAAGTTGGGTTACTACCCATCTGAAGAATCGATTGGTGTTGGATCCTTTGCAGTGGAACCAAGCATGTCCACTCGCTGTAGCTGTTGAAGCTGCTTCTCAACGCGGTCTACTCGAGCTGACATTTGATATTGTGACACCTTGATTTGCTGGAGCTGAATGGTAATATCTTGAAAAAGTGCAGTGACTGACGAAATCTCATTCCCTTATCCTGGATGGAGACTTTGCATTGCCTTAGCCAAGACACACTTCATTATCCAATACTTATGCACAGTTTGGTTGAACAGAGAGACGCCCTCGTGTATTCCCAGGATCAGTAATGCAATCCATGATTTCCTCTTTCGCCTCATTATCCTCTTCATTGTTGTGGCTCTCTCTTTCCCATCTCTGGATTCTATTTTTTTATCCGAGGTGGGTTCCCAATCAAATATGCTTTCAAGATATTCTTTAATGTCTCCTTCTTCGTCTTTCTACCTCTTTTACTAGTCTCAGCCTTAGGCTTGACCAACCTTTGCTTGCCTTTATCCTGAGTACTGACATTAATCTTCTTCTTTTGCCTCTTCACCATTGTTTTGTTTTTACTTTTGTGATTAAAACATGTGTATTCTATCAGAGCCCCTGTATGATGGAAGCACAAAGATAATACCGTTAAGCTTTGGAATTGCAGGATTAAATCTTCCTCTGACATATACTTCGCAGCATGACTGGAGTAATTCCGATGTCGACTGAGGGAATAGTAATTCTCTAAAAGATTAAGACATTTAGGTGGTTGGGAATAAATACTCAGACTCTGACAATAGATATAGACAACATTCCAATGGCAATAATCTTTCAATATTTCCAAACATGATTTGTTTAGATTTCTTTCCCTACGACTACTATTAGATTGTGGCTGAACCAGGTTAACAAGATATTCACAGAAACTCCTATGAATTTTCAATCTCAGACTTTGTAAACAAAGAAGGCTTTCATTTAAAGAACAATTACCCCGATTTATCCCCTACCTACAACTATCCAGGCTTTCAAACAGACTCAAGATACCCCAAAAGACCCGAAGATCGATTAGTTTATACAAATTCAAGCAGTAATATAAATGAGAGAAGTTGCCAAAACCCTTTGTCAAGGTTACTTGACCGATAAACCTATAATCAACTCCATGCAATCAGAAATTGAGATAATTTAAAACCAATTGCAATTGCCCCTCAGCAGTAAACTTGCATGCATTCATAAAATGGGTGATTACTATGAAATAGATCTCCATTACACTACAGGGGTCTCGAAAACAAGGTTTAATAGATGGTTGTTGCCCTAATAAATTAGCATTCATAACCATTCAACTAATGAGAACCAGATGCATTCCCTACATTTCCAATTCTTCTCTATTCTGTCGCATCTGAGAATTAATTACAGGAAACATAAGGTTGGAGTAGAGAAAGGTTACATACCCCTGAATCCACAAAGAAATCTTCTGAAGAATGTCTACACTAGGCCCTGGTTTGAATTCGCCGCGCCTCTTGCTATGAAATGGCTCATACGGTTTCCCTTGCTTCCCCCTTTAGCTTTTGTGAGCTCGCTTGTCCCAACATGCTTCTGACAAGCCAACCTGGGATACTAAATACACCTTCATTTCCATGACTGCCGCGTACCAATAATCTGCATGCGAAATGACTTCTCACGCCTGAATCGTTGTCCAATAAGGGAGGTTTCCTCCTTCCTGCCAAATGACTCTTGACATCACACACCCAGATCGGAAAACGATTATTTTGTTTTTTATTTATTATATATTTTGGTTATTAAATTTGTTTTTCATTTTGTTTTTGATATTAAGTTGGAAGTTTTTAAATCAATTTAACAAATTATATATATATATATATATATATATATATATATATATATTAATTTTCAATATAAAAATTTCTAATATTTTGAATAATAATTTTTAAAATTGATTAAATTACATTTAAAAAAAATATTTATTTATTTATTTTTTTAATAATATTACCATTTTCAAATTTAAATTTGTCCATCATATTTTTCGAGACATATCGAAACGACTAAGCAAAACGCAATCTTAAAAGGTGATTTTGCAATAACAAAGGATAACAACTCTATCATATAATATATATGAAATATTCTATATGTTCCAACAACTCTCGCATGTAAAGGATTAAATAATTGATAATGTACTATTATATTCTTTATGCCCATCCAAGGCTAACCATTTTTCAATTTTTATGTGTTTTATTGTCTCATACTTCTTCCAAAAAGGAACAAGTGGAAGCTACACGACCTGATTCCGTGAACTTACTTTGGAAGATTTTGGTAATGTTTATACAAAAAAATCATATGGAATATTGTATTTTCTGGGTGATTTAATTTAAAGGTTTAAAGGATAATTTAAAAAAATAACTATTAAATTATAAATACAGAATGTTATATATATATAAAGGGAGGAAATTAGGAATTAGTATTTTATAACCTTTAGAGTTATTTAGTTAATTAAAGATTTTTAATAAAATAGCAGTGCTTTAATTATATAAATTTTTAATATATGATATTTATGTGGAGTTATGGGAGAAAAGTTCAAATATTTATTTAATTATAATGTAAATGTAATTATTAATTTCAATTTACATCAGATTATGTAGTACCTAATCTTTTTTTTTTTAATTTTTTTATGTAAGCATTTACTTGCTAGAAGTACTAACTCTCACTATTTGCATGCACCAACTTACTGGAAGCACTATCCTCTAATATTTATACGCACTAACTTGAAGGAGACTTCAATTCACTCATATGCAAACATCTACTTGCTCTTCCTATTATACCCCTTTTTCATACTGTTGTAGCGGCTACAACCACCCTCCAAAATTTTTCAGATGCTTAGATTTTGGAGCCTAACCTTCTACTCACAAGAGCTTATCTTGCAGTGCTATCAAGTATTCATGTAATGATTGAGACTTATCCTTCCCTTCTCTACTTGTGTTCACTTGTTTTCACACTCAACTAATTTTTCTAAGTCACAAACTAATCTCCTGAGTTGGTTGCATAGCAGTTCTGGGCTTACCTCCAGAAACTGCACAATCCATAAGGACAAGCTTAGCCGTGATGACTAGAATTGTGCAGTCATGACTGGCAGATGTGCCTTGAGCCCATAAAATACACAGTCATGGATGGCAACCCGACATTGAGCCCAGAAATTGTGCAATCCATCATTGAGATCAGAAACTGTGCAGTGCACTGAGCCGGAAAGTTGCCTAGTCCCCCATAATTGTGTAATCTTTCTCGACAGTGTGCATGACAGTTCCCTGAAAAAGAAAAAAGACAGAAAAGTTGATAAAGAAAAAAAACATCCCTAAAAAATAGGGATCTATTTTTAGCTTCCCAAAGGAGACACACTTGCTATTTTTGGAAACTTTTTCCAAGTGTCGTTTTTTCTTTGATTTTTGGCATGCACATCATAAAACCTAATTCGCTCAAATCTATTTAATCGACGCCCCTAGAGCTCATTTGCACACTTGATATTGGAGCTCTAGCATTCATGAGGAGATCAAGGAACCTTCAGTGCGATCATCGTTGCTTTTCTGGGTGAGTTTCACGTTTATCGTTTTTTGTCGCTTTTTGTCGTTTGGCTTGTGTGAGTTTTGTTTTGCTTATTCCTTTGCATGCATGTTGATGTTTCAATTTGCTTTAGCTTGTAGACGTGTTTTTTTAAGTTTTCGTTTTCCTTTCACAAGTGTCGCATCGGTTTCTTCGTTTTTTCACCGATGGTCACCGTTGCAACGAATCTCCTCACCAATTTGGTTTTCTTCTCGTTTATTCAGTTTCTGTACTCGATACGTCTTATTTCATTCACACTTAGTCAGATTTGCACTCAAGCCAACCCTATCTATCATATCTTCTTGTTTTTCACACTTCCCTTGGGAAAATATACCATTCCCTTGGTCAGTTTTCACTTTGCCCAGCTAGGCACTACACAATCCAACACTGTCAACATTTCTAGAAGGAGGGCCGAATGAAAATGAGCCCTTGAAGTATGTTTTGATTTCCGCACTCATTTGATGACTTCTTCCCAAATCATATTCTTGGCATGTTTTTCCAAAAATAAAAAATTCCAAGTGTTGACGAATATCATTGATGACTTGTCAACTCTGAAATTTGATGGCGAGGGTGAAACAACCTTATTTGAGCATACTTCTTATTTTCTTGAATTTTTCACAGAACACAACATCCATTGCAAGGATGTTGGATGTAGGGTGTTCATTCTCACATTCGAAGTGCGCATAAGGAAATGGTATCACACATTGACTGATACCTCCATTAACTCTTTTGAACATATTGTCAGGTAACTGTTTCGCACTTTTGACATGTATGATCGTAAACGTCTGTGCAAGAAAATTTTAGAATTGCAAAAATCACCTTATGAATCACTACATTTTCACAATCGTTTCATGCATTTGTTCCTGAATTTTCGAAAGATGAAGTTGATTGGGATTTATTGTCAAGAAGACTTCAATATCTTATTCATATTTAAGAAAATTCACACAAGTTGGAATCTTTTGAACCACTCCCAACATACCTCGGTGTTAGAGCTTCTAAATATGCAATGGACAAGGTTGTTGTTCAAAGTGACCCTCTGTCCCCTTCAAATCAAACAACTCTAGTTTCACAGGTTGAGTTGGGAGAGATTCTAAATTCGTTCGTTGATCTACCACCACCTCCTCCCACCCGACATACTCAAGATTCCTACACAGGTTTGGACTGTAAGTTTGATGGTTATGATGAAGTGTTATCTCCTTGTCCTCCATCCTTTGGTCCCTCTGATCCTCTGGTTTGTGAGTTTTCATGTTTACATGTTTCAAATCTCTCTCGTGATGTTCATGAGGATCGAATGTTGGATGGAGTTGTTGTTGAACAACCAACTTGCGATATCATTCACGATGACTATGTGTGGGAACCCATGATTGAATGAGAATTTGTAACAAAGGATGATTCTCTTCCTTCCGCAACTCTCCCACATCATCCTAAAACTTTCCACGATTATGTTATTCCAGTTGAATCTTGTGAAAAATTAGTTTCTGATCATGTTAATACTTCAGATCATTAACAAAATATGTGGGATATCATTTTTTCATCTAGATGTGGAGAGGATGAATCTTCTACTCTTGATCCTCCCAATCTCTCATCTTTTCCTTTCTGAAAATGTATAGGGTGAAATTTTCCGTTTTCTGTATTCCCCTCTCTACAATTCATCAAATCATGAGGATGCCTTCACTGATAATCTTGAACTTTCTGATCATGGCTACCGTGACCTTTTCATTGATGGAGTTGGTCATGATTCTGATTCTTCTGTTGTTGATTTTTCAAAGCCACCAATATTTGATGATCTACCTTCCGATGAGTTGCAACTTCCTCAAGCTGTCGAGGCACTTCAACCCGAGCTGATGGTTATGTCAGGTTCTCATAGCGTCGAGGTTAGTTCCACTTTTGATCATAAGAGTGTTAAATATTTTGAGGCTCCTCATCACTCTATTGCACATATTGAAGATCAACCTGTTTTACAATTTTCGCATCCTCCATTTTTGTTACATGATCCTATCACTCAGTCATTGGAGGAGTTATACATAGCGAGCACTATGGAAAAATGAAAAATTTCTTCTTTATTTATGTTCTCTCACCTTCATTGTTCGAAAGTTTGTGTTTGTAAGTCTTTGACTCGTAGTGTGTCAAAACACCATGATACAACCCAAAATGTATTCCATGCACTTTCCGCTCTTATTTTTTTGCGAGTATTTTCAAACTTCAAATGTTTTGGTTTACATTGTCTTATCCTTTTTGTTTTCAGATTTCCTTGTATACCTTTCTTGACATGCATTCCCTCACCCACGTGTGCCAACCAATGCGCTGGTCGCTGCATTGAAAGTATCACTTCACGTGACTTTGGCCTATGCTCTGTTTTTTTTTTCTCGCTTTGATTCTAATTACGTTCATTTTTTTTCTGTTTCACTTCTTTCCTTTCCTTTGTTTTCAGCTATATGCTAGTTTTCACATGAGACTGCACTTGGATTCTAAAGCAATCATGTTGAACTCCAAGAGGAAGTTGTGCTACTATCAACATTTGGTTTTCTTTCCATTGCCTCTCTTTGCATAAATCTTGCATCGTTTTAGTTGATGATATTATGATGGAAAATATGTTACTTGTCAGAGAAAATTGCAGTGAAATCACGATGTTTGAATTTTAACTGGTACCGCCTATTGTAATCGGTTTTATATTTTCTATTAATCCTTGTCAACCTAGTCAAGTAGGAGGGGAGGAAAACCTTAACAAGTATTTCATAGGTGTATATAAACATCCTTCTCTGAAGGAACAACCTCTTCTTCTCTCAATAAGTCAGGATCCAGCTTCCGTCCCATGAAATAAATAAGTCCCTATGCATAGTTCTTTAAAAAATAAAAAAAATAAAAAAATAAATGAAAAAATGAAAAAAAGAATAAAAGGCCAAAGAAGTGAAAGGCTTCCTGCACAAAGAGGCGAAGCAAGCAACTCTGCGAGGGTACTGTCCAGGCTCGCTGGTAGCAGAGCAATGTTTGTGTTCTTGAAGTGACTCTGTCAGGGTATTGTCCAAGCTTGCTGGCAGCGGAGCAACATCAGATATGAAAATAAGACTCTGACAATTTCTTTTACTCGTGCACTTATATACTCCTCATCCACAATCGAAACAACTTTGTTTGACTTGGCTTGGTTAGTGTGCCACCGATGAAGAGGATGGATGGGACTATGTCTTTAACTCAGACTAAGTGAGGAAGTTGTGGTAATCAATGAATTTAACAATACTCCTAGAAGGGTGAGACTAGTTTTGCATGAGACAAGATTCATTCAGAGAGCTGGAGTTCTACCAGTGTGTCGCTAATCTTGTAGCGCCTATAACCACCCTCCAAATTTTTTCCTATGCTTAGATTTTGGAGCCTAACCTTCTACTCACAAGAGCTTATCTTGCACTGCTATCAAGTATTCATGATATGATATAGACTTATGCTTCCCATCTATGCTTGTGTTCACTTGTTTTCAAACTTAGCTATTCTTTCTAAGTCACAAGCTAAGTTCCTGACTTGGTTGCACAACAGTTATGGGATTGCCTTAAGAAACTGCGTAGTCCATGAGAGCAAGCTTGTCCTTGATGACCAGAATTGCGCAATCATGAATAGAAATTGTGCCTTGAGCCCAGAAATTGTGCAGTCATGGATGGAAGCTTGACATTGAGCCCAAGAATTGTGTATTCCATCACCGAGCTTAGAAATTGCGTAGTGCACTGAGCTGGAAAGTTTCCCATTCCCCATAATTGCGCAATATTTCTCGACAGTGTGCATAGCAGTTTCCTGAAAAAGAAGAAAAGTTGAAAAAAAATAAAATAAACATCCCTAAAAAATAGGGATATATTTTCAGCTTCCCGAAGGAGACACGCTTGTTATTTTTGGAAACTTTCACCAAGTGTCATTTTTTCTTGATTTTTGGCATGCACGTCATAAACCCTAATTCACTCAAATCTATTTAATTGACGCCCCAAGAACTCATTTTCACACTCGATCATGGAGCTGTATCATTATCGAGGAGATCAAGGAACCTTCGGTGTGATCATCGTCACTTTTCCGAATGATTTTCACGTTTATCACTTTTTGTCGCTTTTTCGGTTGCTTTTTGTTGTTTGGCTTGTGCGAGTGTTATTTTGATTTTTATTTGAATGCATGCTAGAGTTTGAACTTGATTTAGTTTGTAGAAGTGTTGTTTCAAATTTTCGTTTTCCTTTCACAAGTGTCACATCAATTTCTTCATTTTTGCACTGATTGTCATCGTTGCGGCGACTCTCCTCACCGATTTGGTTTTATTCCTTATTTAGTTTCTACATTCGATATGTCTTGTTTCATTCACACTTAGTCAAATATTAACTCGATCAAACACTATCTCTTAGATCTGCTCATTTTTCACACTTCCCTTGGGTAGATCTACCATTCCCTTGGCCGATTTTCACTTTTCCTAGTTGGGCATTGCAAAATTTTAAGGCTCAACCCTAGAGCTTGGCCTTTGGAACTCTTAAGTGTGCAATACAGGCTAGCCCAACTATGCATTGCAAAGTTCCAGGGCTCAATCTGTAGACATGACCATTGAGACTGCATAATGCACAATCTCTCTTAGACCATTGCCCAGGCTGAATTGCGCATTGCGCAGTCTCAGACCTCAAGATTCAACCCTAACTGCTGGGAATACATGGTTACCATAGGAATCCAACCCCACTTGCTAGTGAAAATTTCGCAATCCTTCCCATCAGATGCACGGTTTTCTTCTTGAACATGCCTTGAAATGGGATTTTATTAGGACTGATGTTTGTTTTCTGTGAGTGTCTTTTCTGTCCCACAGGTACAACAATTGTTGAGCACCTCTCCAGTAGTCATTATTACCATGGCACCCAAGGGAGTTTCTTCAAAAGAAACCACTGAAATTAGTACTAGGGAAGCAGTTGAGAAAGCACTAGTTAACTTGCCAGTATATGAAGATACTTAGTTTTTTATAGAAAAGGAATCAACACTGACATGGAAGAAAATTAAAGATTCTTTTGAAAAGGAATTTGGGGAAAAATTTAGAGGAACGATAGGTTTATCTCAGCATCTGGAAGTCTAGAATATATAGGGTTTCATTCATATATCCAACCTTCCCATGTGCAGATGTGATCTGTTGGGTTATCTCACACATTGATGAGAAAACTATGACACAAAGCAACACCAACGGACATAAGCTTGCTACATTTATGGCATCATATTATCAACGCATGTATCATCTTCTCGAGCCATTAAAGCTCATAGAATCATATTCTTATGCCACCCACAGCTACACGAACACAAGAGATATTTTCAAAAGTTGGGTGAAGGAGCCATCCAAGTTTCGACAGACACCCACCCACACATACAAGACAAAGTCACTTTGGAAGGCCTACCAAATCTTGTTCATCCTAGCTTGCAGAATATATAGTCAACCGAGCATGAGGACCTTTCTTGAGTGGTGGGCTATCTTATTGATCCAGGGGGTGACCGAGGGGAAGCCGTTCAAGTGCTCAAATATATTGTCTCATAAGATTAGAGCCCATGTAGCACAACCCCGAGATCCTCCCAAGGTCGAGAAAACAAAGATATATATGTCTGTATACTTACTGGATGAAATCTATGCTCATAATCAGTTTCCTGGCATGAACTGGACATGGACACTGAGAGAATCTGTTGTGCATATCTATTGGAAGACCCTTTCGGATTGCAGCCATCAAGGAGTTATGAAGCAATTAACTGATCACTTCATCATCCTGCTATACAAACTTATATTTCAAGAGGAACCACCTTGCATGTCACGAGGAACAATCGAGGCAATATCATAGATTGTATATTGGTTTTCCTTACCAGATGGCACATTGATTCAACAGGAAGAAGCCACCACGTCTTTTTCTAAGGCATGCCACTGACAAACTTGTCATGAGAGAAGTATCATACCATATCTCTAGAGGGTTGCTAGAAGCACTACACAAGAAGAAGAAAGCACCATGGCCCACACCTACTTTTCATATTAGGTTATACAAGATTAAGAATATCAAAGTTGTAGATACCGAAGTGAAATCCATAGTGAATTTTGAGTTCGTTATAAAAGACTTCAATCCATATGATCTGAGGGGATTTTGAAAATACCATTGTGCATGAATCTACTACAATTGGGTCAGCACGACATTTCAGTGGTAGGAGGAGGAACCATGGAAGAACTACTATAATTCCTCCAGACACTATGAACTGATTAGTATCGCTGGGGCTTCATAGGGTACTCCACAGATGGCAAGAATTCTAGAAGAAACAACAACATAAGACATCAACTCGGTACAAGATAAGGGAAAAAGGAAGGTTGCTGATAGTGCAGGGGAGGAACAAAGATGGAATATGAAAGTGGATCCCATCCCTACACAAACAGATTTGATAGCAGAAGCAAAGAGGAAGCAAAGGCTACAAAGAGCATGTCGATGGAAGAGAGATAAACAAAGCTTGGAGGAAGAAGAGTTGAGAGCATAGAGAGCAGAACAAAAGCTAAGGGAATAATGGGAGCTAAGAAGGAGAGAATAGGAGGGGAAGTAGAAGTAGGAAGAAGAAGGAAGGCAAGGCATGACAAGAGAATAAACAATACCTATTCAAGCTGAAGAGCAAGAACAGAGCCAACCAGCAGTAGAGGGAGAGAGTGAAAAAATGTAGGATCGAGACCTTTCTAAATAGATTAAAGACTTTATTGAGGTTGCAGACATGGATATGGGACCAAAGTCGTCAGATGAAGATGTTGATTTGATTCCTAGCACACCACAGGACACCGTTCAATATTCACCACCTCTAGCCACAGAGCCAACCCTGAGTGAGGAAGGGGAGATAGTTCGCCTTGATGATGATCCAGTGATGGATGTGTACAATATGTCATATGATGAACTGCAAAAGAGGATTTTACAAGAACACAAAAAGCATTTCCAAAATGATCATGCATCGCCCACATTTATGAGAGGAAGGGTGGTAGTGGCATACACTAACAAGAATCCAAATGCTATTTCTTAAGAAAACTTAGACTTCACGGGTGTAGCAAGATCAAATACTCAGTACTTGACGACCAAGAATGGACAATTGGTATGTAATCTACGAGCTTCCTGACAAGAGATTAAACAAATCTGCGCAACAACGCAGATTGCACCTTCCACATAGGCCTACTTGGAGGAGATGAGAGCACTGATACTTGCTGAAGTATCCACACTTGGAGACACTATGCGAGACCTCTATGAGGAGTTCATGACCGTACATAAGGAAGTTTTCCACTTACATGAATTGCAAGACAAAGTAGAGAGTTTGTAAAGATCCGTAGGAATTTGCAAGCCGCCATCACCACCATGCATGATTGGACAATGCTGTACAAGGGGGCACCACTTACCCTAGTGAAGAAAATGAAGCCGTAAGAAGAGTTGGAGAAAGAGAGAGTTCAGATGTTGATCCAGAACAACAAGCAACTCACCTCTTTTATTGGAAATATTTAGGCCTCATATGTATGGATGTATAATAGTTTGGATTTCATGGTGAGAACCCACACGATCCCATCAGTCGACACACTTAACGAAGATAAACTAAAAATGTTAAGTCAAGCAATAGATTGATCAGTACTTGGATAAAGTTAAACATATTGCCACCCAGGAGGACTTATAACTGAATAGTAAAAACATGCAGAATTTCATCGATGGTCTAGTCTATATCAGGAAAATGATGTGCCTGCTTGAGAAAGAAGTTGAGACTAATTCCAAATCATTATACCCAGATTCTATGGAGGCTAGATTCTTCTTCGAGATAGACACTGTCATGCAGTTTTGGGATGTCATCAAACAATACCAAACTTGGCATCAATATGTGACCGAGAAGCATAAAGTAGAAGCTGTCGAGCTATATTCACCCAAACTCAAGCATCATAGTATTTTTCCTTGTTAGGCTATCAAGTTGTCCCTACCCTGTTTTGTCTCATATGGATATGAGTTGAAAATGTAATATTATTTGTAAAAGTGAAATTCTAAGTGTCCATATTGGAATGTGAAGAGTCATATTGTAATGTAATGAGTTATTTTGTAAATAAGTTGAAGAGTCATGAGGGGAGTTGATGCAGGAGCATCAAGGCCAATTTTCATTTTTAATTATGTAATAAAGGAGGGTGTGACATTTTAATTGTTTTATTTATTAATTTGTTATTTTTAAATAAAATAGGAGATAAATTATAAAAGTGAGGATTTTGTAAATATTATTTTATTAATTAAAAGGATATGAAAGAAAATAGAATTAGGTAGAAAATTTAGGGAGTAGGAATGCTATGTACGAGACTTAGTTGAGTCCACACCTAAAATGAATTTAAATTAGATTTAGTTGAGGATTAGGTGGAGAGATTTTTGGAATGAATTAAATTCATTATTTATGTATAAATATGAGTGGTTTTGTGAGGAGAAAACACACTTGAATAGTTGAAGAGCTGAGATAGTTAAGAGTGGAGTGAGTGAGGAGTGGTTTAAAGGGCCAAGAGCCAAGAGGCCGCCCAATGTAATATATGGCCACATAATTTTGATATAGTTAAGGGAGTTGATTTGTATGGCTCTTTTCGCCTTCATGTAAAATTGAGCTGAATGTTTTTCATGATTTTATTATAGAAATTTTGAGCATTTTTAGAGTTCGTGAAGCAGTTGTGTTCTTATATGCGGGATCTGCTTTCTAGCAGAATTCCTGCATCATTTTGGTATCAGAGCAGGAAAGGACATTTGTTTTGAATATATGGATAGATTGTGTGTGAATATATGAATGCCGGTATGATTATGCAAAAGAGGCGATGGTGTGGTCAATCGGTGTAATCGAAGTTGGAGAATCTGTATGAGGGCCAGCGCGACATTTGCAAAGCCAACGTTCAAGAGAGGCAACGTACGGTGTTGCATTTGTATTTGAATGGCGTAGCAGAACTCTCTGCGTCAATTACAAGTGACTAAAAGGTGAACCAACCTAAAGAGCGACGGTTGGAGTGCAAAATATAGTCATTGACTGGTGTGGCTGCTGTGATAAGAAGTGTGAGCACCATGCACATTTCTTTATAGTCAAGAGTAAACATCAGGACATGGCGTGTTCACCTCTGGTGTCTGATTACTGCAAGAACTGGAATGGTTAGCTACCTTTCGTGCCAGAGATTTATGTATTGACATATGCACTGTAAGAAAACTTGAAGTACCGTGACTAAGCAACACAGCAAGGAGGCTGCCAACAATTGACTCGACACATTTGTGGATAGTCGAGGACGTTGCAGTTGCTTGACGATGTCGCTGTAGAGAACATGGATTACTATGTTTCGAATATGATCAGGTGATGGCGCAATAAATGATGGCACCGCAAAGGTTGGAATATCAAGGACGTAACATAGTAGGAGGACGAGTTGCTGGTGCAATGAAATTGGAAGGCGCAAGGTTTTTAGGACTGTTTATCTATTTTAAAATTGAGGAGAACTGACCTGTTTTAAATGCTGAGTAACCAGAAGCTGTAGCATTGAAGCGTTGAAGATTGAGACAAAACTTGTTTCAAGGAGAATTGATGAGTTTGTTTCAATAAGCATCGATGAGTTTATTTTTTTAAGGACGCAAGTCACGGCAACTGATTATTGATATAATCTGCGTAGTCCAAAATTGTTTAATGGAATGAACACAAATGTGAGCGGAGTCGAAATAGGTGTGTTGCCCTGTGGAAGTGTTAATGTGGCAGGGGTTTAACTCTGTTTGAATGCAGTCACGCAAAATTCTTAAGGCACTATCAGCGTTCGATGGAAGGAGAATGGGTCAAAGAAAATCAAACGGTTAGTTAAAGCATGGTATGGACACAGTGATTGGCTATATCATGGACACAGAGTGATATCACGGTTTTAAGTTGCAAAGAGCATGGGCTGATGGTATTAGACGTCTTTAGAATGAATCAAAAGTGCCGAGTGGTATACAGTCGAATGAAATTCGATTGGGCAGGAAGACCGAAGCTGTGGGTCAAAGGTATAGTTCTGAAATTGCAGATTGTAGAGGAACTGTAAGTGTCGTAAGGAAAGTTGAAGCTGTACATGAAAGGAATTAGAAGGCACAACGGATTTATAGTAAATTCGATGAGTAAGTATCTGTTGTTCATATAAAATTGATATATGTCATTTAAACGCTGTGTTTTGACATAAACCAAAGGCGCAGGAGACCCGATTGTCCAGAATTGTAAGTCGATGTGTAGAGTCTGGACGCAGAAGAAATCATGAAAGGAAGGAGCACTGGATTCATTGAACCAATAATCTGTTTATTCAAGCATTGGACAGTTTGATGAATTGAGAATCGAATTACAGAATCAAATGGAAGCACAGAACCAGCGGAAATTAGAACCATGCGTTCAAAAGTCGGAATGAACCATGTGTTAAGAAATTGAGGGCGGAATTGTGAAATAGACATGAGTGAAATGAAACCAAACTCCATGAAGTCCTGGTCGAAGGCACATAGGTTACAAGGTATGTGAAATTGGAGTTGATTGAATGGATATGCATTGGGTTCAGTATTAATGTTGATGCATTTGATGCGATGGCTTATATTGTCAGTTGGAGAATATGGAATTTAGAACTCAGCATGCTATGGAAGATCTATGAGATGCCGTGAATCTGTAGTATTGACTTCAAAATAGAGACACAGTTGAATAGCGATGGAACCAAGTAAATAGAACCATGAGTAGTGGCATTCTCAGATTTGAATTGAATGTGCAACGGCAGAAGATGGACACAGAAGTTGTTTAATCTCTGTGCACATTAGGGAAGAATACATTATAATAAAGGATGCAGAGATTCAGATGCAGAATCGTGAAGGGAAAGCGCACATCGATTGCAGAGATGCAAGAGGTAGAATTACTGGCATTGTATCCATGAAGCAGCATATGGTTTAAAATGAAGTTTCAATGAGCGCTGAGCAGTAAAGAAGGATTTGAGGCGCTAAACCGGTGGTATCGCCTCACTTGTAAATGATAAATTGAATTGCTATGTGCTAATTGCTGGGACCAAGTATTACTTTGGTGTTGGTGTTGCCGTGAGCAATTCATGAAATGTTTATTGATAATTTTTTATTCACCATTGATGTATGGGTCAGAAACAACAGTTGTTGGCAATTGAGAGTTAATCCAGAGAAGGAAGAGTCCATTGAATTGGGTCTTGAAATACAAAGCTTAGTAAATATTCATAACATTTTATTTGGAGATGTGGATATATGTTGGATGTGGCGCATTTAAATGAAGTTTTGTAAACTTCGAATGTTGGCTCAAGCTCTTTTGAGGTGAGGACGAAATCTGAACCTTTGATTTGTGGAACGTTCTAATGTTGGTTCGATTTCAATTGAAATGGGTATTGAAATGGTTCTATAATCATTGTTTAAGTAATATAGCTTCCACATGTTAAATTGAGATTGCCCAGATTGTGAAAATTGAGGTACATTCTTATTTGGAAAATTGAAGAGAGTGTGTGTTTGTGGGTTTGGTGGGTTTGCCAGATTTCAAATTTTATTGGGGCATTAATTTGAAATGCATTTTTATATGCATCTGATAGTGTGAATGTGGGTTTGCAGCCCTTTGGGTTACTATCAAATAACACATGCATGCTAAGGTGTTGTTTGCAGCAAATTGTAGCAAAAAGGTTGCCAGGGATTGGTCTCAGGACAAAGAGAAGCCAAGCGCAGGAGGAGAAGTTGCATTTTGATGAATGACAAGTGCGAAGGATTGAGGGGAAGTGACTTAAATGAAGTCCACACGTGGACATATGCAGTTCACAAAGGAGGGGAAGATGACTGTTGATAGTCATTTTCGGAGATCTGATGAAGAGTATGAGCGGGATAAGGCCGAGATAACAATTCACCTTGAATTGTTAATGGAGTTGTTGCAGGAAAATGTGAGATACCAGACACATGGTTGGACCATGAGAAAGAAGGTGAAGTGGCAGAAGCTACATGCAAAGAGGGACAAGAAGGTAAACATACAGTTGATGGAGGAGCTGAGGAAGCTCGAGCAGATGTTGAGTTGTGAAGAACTTAGAGAGGCTGAGTTAAAAATGGATGTTTCCATTTGTGGCCCGGAACATGGTGAAATTCTGGGTGAAGATATCAGTGAGGAAGATCTCATGAACTATTGGGATAGTTCAGAAGCATCTGAAGATGTAATGGCGAGAGAAACAGATGAGGCCATGAAGCCTTACATATTTTTTCACAGTTTATGTATGTTTGCAGGATGTGCGAAAGATGGTGAGTAGTCTGATGGAACTGTCACAAAGGAGAATGAAATTCTTGAGGTAAAGTTTGGTAGAGAATTCCTTTCAGAGAAGGAATGTGATGATTGGTCAACAGAAAAGGAAGGTATGGAAAGTTGTGTAAAATTTCTGAGTTCTACTCCAGTTGAGATTGTTAAGTTATACAGGAACTTAGATCTACAGAGAAGAGAGTTGGAAAAGTAGAGGATCTATTTTCAGGGAAAGTTACTGAAAGACACAGAACAGGGAAACATTTTTCAAACAGATGATGTGAAGGAGGGACTAATTGATAGTCTCACAAAGGAATTGAATCAGCATACTGATGTGCTGATGGATGAGGGAATTTCAGAGCAACATACTGAAATGTTGCCAGCAGCAGAAGGGGCACTGAAGCCTTATGTTTTTAATTCTGAAAATTGTTTTGTGAGTACAGGTTTTATTGTTGATGCTAGAGGAAATATATTGGATTGAGAAATTGAACTAATAAGGAGGATAATGATGAAGATATCCCAGAAGAGGCTAGCAGTAGTAAAACAAAGAAGAAGCAGCAAGAGAAAGACAACAAAATATTGTGAAAGCATAGCCAATGGGGTAATGCAACATAAAGTGTGGAGAATTGGAGAAGAACAATAGATAGAAGCAGTGACAAGTGGGAAGTTGCAGCACAAGATATGGGATCCAGGCATACACAGATCCGAACACATGATCAGGCGATCATGATTAATTTCAACCTTGGGAGTTTGATGCAGGAGCATCAAGGCCAATTTTCATTTTAAATTATGTAATAAAGGAGGGTGTGACATTTTAATTGTTTTATTTATTAATTTGTTATTTTTAAATAAAATAGGAGATAAATTATAAAAGTGAGGATTTTGTAAATATTCTTTTATTAATTAAAAGGATATGAGAGAAAATAGAATTAGGTAGAAAATTTAGGGAGTAGGAATGCTATGTACGAGACTTAGTTGAGTCCACACCTAAAATGAATTTAAATTAAATTTAGTTGAGGACTAGGTGGAGAGATTTTTGGAATGAATTAAATTCATTATTTATGTATAAATATGAGTGGTTTTTGTGAGGAGAACACACTTGAATAGTTGAAAAGCTGAGATAGTTAAGAGTGGAGTGAGTGAGGAGTGGTTTAAAGGGACAAGAGCCAAGAGGCCGCCCAATGTAATATCTGGCCACAAAATTTTGATATAGTTAAGGGAGTTGATTTGTATGGCTCTTTTCGCCTTCATGTAAAATTGAGTTGAATTTTTTTCATGATTTTATTATAGAAATTTTGAGCATTTTCAGAGTTCGTGAAGTAGTTGTGTTATTCTATGTGGGATCTGCTTTCTAGCAGAATTCCTGCATCAGGAGTCCACACAAACGGGGCATGTGAAGAGCCACCCCCCCTTTGTTATAAAAATATCCTCAAAACTCATGTAAGGGGATTTTAGGAGCCAAGCTTTTAGCTAGGCTTAGGCTTAGGAAGAGCTTGGGAGTTTTGTGAGAGCCTTGGCTTCTCCGTAGCATAGAGGGAATATACTTATTTGGAGGAGAAGGTGTTGTTTACTTCACGTTCCACTATTGGGGAAAGTGGTTCGTCAATGTTGTATGTATGAATGGAATTTTCACTTTTAATAAAATCAGAGCTGACACACTTTACTGCATATATTGTAAATATAGTAGGACTACTCTGGTTGTATTTGTGATATATGTTAATTTAACTTACGCATATGCCTATGAACTATTTTGTTTGCATTTGTATGTATCTTGTTGAATGTGCACTTATGTATTAACCCGTCACCTTAAATTGTGGACTATTCTACTTGTTAGTTTCTGTGATGTCATTTTTCTCGTGTGTTCCTTCCAAGCTATGTAATATTACAGGATTCTAAGGGGTAAAATTCCTTTTCCCTTCATTTTTTGGAACCACTCATGCATTTCACTTGAATATCCGCAGGGTCACACACTTATTCTCACCAAAGACACCATGAACCACTCTACGCGTTTTACAATTCAAGGTAGATCATTAACACCCCAATGTTGTGACTCCTACTCAAAATGATGTGAGGTCTAGTTGGGACTTCATATCGAGGAGATCCTCTGAATGTTGGCGGGTCCAAAAATGTCAAAATTTCTAGCGCTAGAAGGAGGGACAAATGAAAAGATGAGCCCTTGAATTCTGTTTTGAATTTCCGCACTCATTTGATGACTTCTTCCCAAATCATACTCTCGACATGTTTTTCCATAAATGAAAATTTCCAAGTGCTGGAGAATATCATTGATGACTTCTCAACTCTTAAATTCAATGGGGAGGATGAAACAACCTTATTTGAGCATGATACTCATTTTCTTGAATTTTTGCATAGAGCACAAAATCCACTGTGAGGATGTTGTCTGTAGGTTATTCATTCTCATGTTCGAAGGGCGCGTAAGGAAATGGTGTCACACATTGACCAATGCCTCAATTCACTCTTTCGAACATCTTGTCAAATAATTATTTTTCACTTTTGACATGTATGATCGTAAACACATGTGCAATAAAATTTTAGAATTGCGAAAATCACCTGATGAATCATTGCATCATTTTTACAATCATTTCATATATTTGTGCTTTGAATTTCTGAAAGTTGAAGTTAACTGGGATTTCTTGTTAGGAAGATTTCAATATATTTTTCACATTTTAAAAAATATGCACAAGTTGGAATCTTTTGAACCACTCCCAACATACCTCGGTGTTAGAGCTTCTAAATATGTGATAGACAAGGTTGTTGTTCCAAGTGACCCTCCGTCCCCTTCACATCAAACAAATATAGTTTCGCAAGTTGAGGTGGGAGAGATTTAAAATTCATTTGTTGATCTACCACCATCTCCTCCCTCCCCACATACTCAGGATTCCTACACAGGTTTGGACTGTAAGCTTGATGGTTGTGATGAAGTGTTATCTCCTCGTCCTCCATCCTTTGGTCCCTCTGATCCTTTGGTTTGTGAGTTTTCGTGTTCACCTGTTTCAAAAATCTCTCGTGATGTTCACAAGGTTTAGATGTTGGATGGATTTGTTTTTGAACATTCAACCTGTGATATCATTTATGATGACTATGTCTGAGATCCCATAGTTGAAGAAGAATCTGCGAAGAAGGATGATTCTCTTCTTTTTGCAGCTCTCCCGCATCATCCTGACAATTTATATGATTCTTTCATTCCGGTTGAGTCTTGTGAAAATTTAGTTTCTGATCATGTCAATAATTCAGATCATTCACATAATACATGGGATGTCAGCTTTTCATCCAGATGTGGAGAGGATCAATATTATACTCTTGATCCTCCCAATCTCTCATCTTTTCTTTCTAAAAATTTTGAGGTTGAAATTTTCTGTTTTCCATCTTCCCCTTGCTATGATTCATCAGATCATGAGGATGCTTCCATTGGTAATCTTGAATTTTTTGATCGTGGTTGTCGTAAAATTTTCATTGATTCAGTTGGTCACGATTCTGATTCTTCTGCTATTGATTTTTCAAAGTCACCGATCATTGATGATCTACCTTCCGTTGAGTTGGAACTTCCTCAAGTTGTCGAGGCACTTCAACCCGAGTTGATGGTTATGTCAGGTTCTCATAGCCTTAAGGTTAGCTCCACTTTCGATCAGAAGAGTGTTGAATATTTTGAGGCTTGTCATCACTCTATTGTACATATTGAAGATCAATCTATTTTACATTTTTTGCATCCTCCATCTGTATTGCACAATCCTATCGCTCAATCATTGAAGGATTCGTACGTAGAGAGCACTGTGGAAAAAATAAAAATTTCTTCTTTCTTTATGTTTTCTCGACTTCGTTGTTCGAAAGTTTGTGTTTGTATGTATTTGACTCGTAGTGTGTCACGACATCATGATACAACCACAAAATGTCTTCCATGCACTTTCCGCTCTTAATTTTTTGCGAGTATATTCAAAATTCAAATGTTTTGGTTTACATTGTATTATATTTTTTGTTTATGATTTCCTTGTATACCTTTCTTGACATGCATTCCCTCAACCAAATAGGCCAAACAATGTGCCAGTGGCTGCATTGGAAGTATCACTTTACGTGACTTTATCCTATGCTATGTTTAGGTTAGGAGTAGGAGTAGTGTTTTTTTTTTCTCACTTTGATTTTCTTTACATTCATTTGTTTTCCATTTTGCTTCTTTCCTTTCCTTTGTTTTCATCTATAGGTTAGTTTTCGCATGGAACAACGTTTGGCTTCTGAAGTAAGCATGGTGAAATCCAAGAGGAAGTTATGATACTATCAACACTTGGTTTTTTTTCTATTCCTTCTGCGTAAATATTTCATTCTTTTAGTTAATGATACTCTAATGGAAAATACGTTCCTTTTTGGAGAAAATCGTAGTGAAATCATGATGTTTGAATTTTAACAGGTAGCAACTACTCTAATCAGTTTTATCTTTTTTTGTTAATCCTTGTCAACCTAGTCGTGTAGAGTAAGGAGGGGACCAAAACCTTAACAAGTATGTTAGAGGTGTATATAAACATCCTTTCCTAAAGAAAAACCTCTTATGCTATCAATAAGTCGAGATCCCTCTTCCGCCCCATGAAATAAATGAGTGCCTATGCACAATTATTTAAAAAAAAATAAAAAAAAAGTCTAAAAAAGAGAAAGGCTTCCTGCACGGAGAGGTCAAGCAAGCAACTCGACTAGGGTACCACCCAGGATCGCTGGCAGTGAAGAAGTGTTTGTGTTCCTGAAGTGACTCTGTCGGGGTAGTGTCCAGGCCTACTAGCAGTGGAGCAACACCAGAGATGAAAATAAGACTCTGATAATTTCTTTAACTTGTGCACTTATATACTCCTCATCCCCAATCGAAACAATCCAGTTTGACTATGCTTGGTTAGTATGCCACTGATGAAGAAGATGAATGGGACTATGTCCTTAACTCAGAATAAGTGAGGAAGATGTGGTAATATATGAATTGAAAAATACTTCCAGAAGGGTGAGACTAGTTTTTCATGAGACAAGATTCATTAAGAGAGTTGGAGTTCTACCAGTGTGTTGTCAATGTTGTAGCGATTACAACAACTCTCCAAAATTTTTCCTATGCTTAGATTTTGGAGCCTAACCTTCTACTCATAGGAGTTTATCTTACACTACTATTAAGTATTCATGCTATTATTGAGACTTATCCTTCCTATATGTGATTGTGTTCACTTGTTTTCACACTTAGCTAATATTTGTAAGTCACAAGCTAACCTCATGACTTGGTTGCACGACTGTTCTGGGCTTGCCTCGAGAAACTGCGAAATCTATGAGGAAAAGCCTAGCCTTGATGACAAAAATTATGAATTCATGACCGAAATTTGTGCCTTGAGCCCATAAACTGTGCAATCATGGATGGTAGCCTGATATTGAGCCCATAAACTACACAATCCATCAATGAGCACAGGAACTCTGCAGTGCACTAAGTTGGAAAGTTTCCCAATTGCCCATAATTGTGCAATATTTCATGGAAGTGTGCATGGAAGTTTCCAGCAAAAGAAGAAAAGAAGATCAACTGAAAAAGAAAAAAAATCCCTAAAAAATAGGGATCTATTTTTAGCTTCTCGAAGGAGACACACACTATTTTTGGAAATTTTCGCCAAGTGTTTCTTTTTCCTTGATTTTTGGCATGTGCCTCATAAACCCTATTTTTCTCAAATATATTTAATCGATGCCCCTAGATCTCATTTTAACACTCGATCTTGGAGCTCTAGCATTCCCGAGAAGATCAAAGAACCTTTGGTGCGATCGTCATTGCTTTTCTGGGCAAGTTTCGCGTTTATTATTTTTTTTATCACTTTTTTCCTTTTGGCTTGTGTGAGTGTTGTTTTTATTATTTATTTGCATGGATGTTGTCGTTTCAAATTTATTTAGCTTGTATAAGTTTCATTTCAAGTTTTCATTTTCCTTTCACAAGTGTCACATTAATTTCTTCTTTTTTGCACCGATGGTCGCCGCTGTGGCGAATTTCCTCACTGATTTGGTTTTTTTCTAGTTTATTTAGTTTCTACACTTGATATGTCTTGTTTCATTCAAAATTAGCTATATCTACACTCAACCCAACACTATCTCTTATATCTACTCGTTTTTCACAATTCCCTTGGGTATATCTACCATTCACCGATTTTCACTTTGCCCAGTTGGGCACTGCACAATCCTAAGGCTCAAGCAAACAGCTTGGCCTTTGGAACCACACCATGTGCAATATAGGTTGGCCCAAATATTCATTGCATAGTTCCAGGGCTTATTCTACATCCATTGCCACTAAGCCTGCACAATGCATAATCTCTCCTAGACCACTGCCCAAGATTAACTACGCATTGCGTAGTCTCAGATCTCAAGCTTCGACCCTAATTGCTGGGACTACACAGTTTGCAGTTCCCACAGGTTCCCACAGGAAGCCAATGTTGGGTATGGAGCCTGATTATCTTCTTTATTTAAATGTATCGCTGCGTTGGACCCCTGTTCTTAACGGGGCGACAACGCTTCCTGTCATTTAATCGCTGTCAGGGGGGTCCAGCGGGGGGGGGGGGGGTGACGACCTTTTGGAGCCCCCCCCCTAGTGAGGGGTTTCGGGGGTAGCGCCCCCAAGCTAAAAAAATATGTAAAATTTCACTTTAAATATAATAATTTCGTAGTAAATCTGGGCTGTTCATTAGGCAGATGATCTAACATTAGAAGTTATGTTTAATGTAGGGTTTTTTGCCCTAGAAGGAAACCCCTCATTTTATATGAGGGTATTGTATTGTGGTTATGTATTGAGTGTATATTCTAAGTGAGAACTAGAAAGGGGGACTATGTGAGAGAGTAGAGGATATTACAGTGGATCTGTTGTAGGTTGTGTCTTGTCATTTTGCTGGATAATAGAAAGGAAGGATTGGTTGTTTCCGTGGACGTAGCCCAAGTTGGGTGAACCACATATATCTATGTCTCTCTTGTTTTATATGTTATGTATGTGTTTTTGTTTCCACATATTTTATGTGTTCCATTGCTCTGTAATATGTAATTTTCTAACAACCAGCCCCTCTTGCTAGTGAAAATTTCGCAATCATTCCCATCAGATGCCCGATTTGCTACTTGAACATTCCTTGAAAGTGGATTTACTTAAGACTGATGTTTGCTTGCCATGAGTGTATTTTATGTCCCATAGGTATAACAATTTTTGAGCACCTCTCCAATAGTCACTGTTACCATGGCGCCCAAGAGAGTTTCTTCAAAAGAAACCACTGTTAACTCACCAGTATATGAAGATACTCAATTGTTTGTTTAAAATGAATCAACACTCACATGGTAGAAAATCAAAGATGCTTTTTCAAAGGACTTTGGGGCATATTTAGAGGACCGAAAATTTTATCTCACCATCTGACAGTCAGGATTATACAGGTTTGCATGCAGATATCCATCCTTCTCGTGTGGAGATGTGATTAGCTGGGTTGCCTCACACATTAATGAGAAAACTATGACACTGAGCAACACCAACAGACAAAATATTGCTAAATTTCTGACAACATATTATCAACACTTGTATCAATTTTATAAGCCAGTAAAGCTCATGAAATCATATTTATATGTCACCCATAGGTACATGAACACAAGAGATATTGTCAAATGCTAGTTGTAAGAACCATCCAAGTTTTGACAAACACCCACCCACACATACAAGACAAAGTCACTTAGGAAGGCCTACCAGCTCTTAGTCATCCTAACTTGCAGAATTTACGGTCAGCTGAGCACAGAGACCTTTCCTGAGGGGTGGGCTACCTTATTAAACCAAGTGGTGAACAAGGGGAAGCCGTTCAACTGGTCCGATATTTTGGCTCATCAACTAAGAGCCCATGTAGCACAAGCTCAGGATCCTCCCAAGGGAGAGAAATCATGATTTTATATGTCTACATACTTACTGGATGCAATATATGCACATGATCAGTTTCCTGGCATGAAATGGACATGGAAATTGAGAGAAACTGTCATGCATATCTATTGTAAGCTTCTTTTGAATTGCAACCATCGAGGAGTTATGGAGAAAATAACTGATCACTTCATCATCCTGATATACAAGCTTATATTTCAGGAGGACCCACCTTGCATGTCACGAGGAGCGATGGAGGAAATATCGGAGATTGCAGATTCGTTTTCCTTACCAGATGATACATTGATTAGAGTGTTCGACAAGCAGAAGTCGCCACATCTTTTGCCAAGGTATGCTAGTGACAAAATTTTCATGCAAGAAGTATCATACCATCTCACCACAGGGTTGTTGGCAGCACTGCACAGGAACAAGAAAGCACCATGGCCCATGCTTCCTTTGCAGATAGGGTTTTACGATATTAAGCATCTCAAATTTGTAGATACCCAAGCGAAATCCATAGTGAAGTTTGAGTTTGGTATCAAATACTTCAACCTGTATGATTCTTTTGGAATTTGCAAAGACCACTATGCGTGAATATACTACAACTGGGTTAGCGGGGAATTTTAGTGGCCATAGGAGGAACCGTGGAATAACAACTATAATTCCTCTAGACCCCACGAACTGGTTAGTATAGTTGGGACTTCACAGGCTACTCCACAGATGGAAACAGTTCCAGAAGAAACAACAGCAAAAAAAAACAAACCGGTACAAGATAAGGGAAAGATGAAGGTTTCTTATAGTGTAGAGGAGGAAGAAAGCTAGAAGATGAAAGCATATCCCATTTTTACACAAGAAACTTTGGAAACATAAGAAAATAGGAAGCATAGAATATAAAGATAAGAGTAGAGGAAGAGAGAGAAGTAAATTTTGGAGGAATTAGAGATGAGAGCGCAGAGAGAAGAACAAGAGTTAAGGGAAGAACAAGAGCTAAGAAGGAGAGAAAAATAGGAGAAGCAGAAGAAGGAAGAAGAAGTAAGGCAAGGTGTGACATGAGAATAAATCCAACCAACATAAGAGGGAGAGAACGAACAAATGCAGGATCAAGAGCTTTCTCAACATATTTAAGACTTGATTGAGGTTGCAGACATGGAATTGGGACCAGAGCTGCAAGATGAAGATGCTCATTTGATGCCTAGCACACCATAGGTCACCGTTCAGTCTCCACCACCTCTAGCTGTAGAGCCAGCCCCGAGCGAGGAAGGGTAGATAGTTCCCCTTGATGATGATCCAGTGATGGATGTGTACAATCTATCATATGATAAACTGCAGAAGGGGATTGTACAAGTGTGGAGAAATAAATTCCTAGATGATCATGCATTACCTAAGTTTATGAGAGAAAGGGTGATAGTGGAAGACACCAGCAAAAATCCAAATGCTATTTCCGAAGCCAACTTGGCCTTTGTGGGTGCAGCGAGATCTAATAATCAATACTTGATGAATGAGAATGAGTTTGTACGGAATATACAAGATTCTCGACAAGAGATTGAAAAAATATGCGCAACAACACATAATGCACCTTCCACATAAGTCTACTTGGAGGAGATGAGAGCATTGATACTTGCTGAAGTATCCACACTTGGAGACACTATGCAGGACCTCTATGAGGATTTCATGACCATACATATCGCAGTTGATCACTTACATTCCTTTCAACGACATATTAGAGAGTTTGTCAAGATCCTTAGGAATGTGCAAGCTCAATCACCGCCATGCATGATTGGACAATGTGGTACAAGGGGGCACCACCTACCTTGGTGAAAAAAATGAAGCCGCAGGTAAAGATAGAGAAAGCGAGAGTTTGAATGTTGATCTAGAACAGCAAGCATCTTACCTTTTTCATTGGAAATATTAAGGTATTATATGTGTGGATATATAACAATTTGGATTTCATGGTGAGAAAATACAATATCCCATTATTCAGCACACCCAACGAGGCTAAACAAAAACATCAAGTCAAGTAGGAGATTGATTAGTACTTGTAGCAGCTGAAACAAATCGCCACCCAGGAGGACTTAGATTTGAATAGAGAGAACATGCAAAACTACATCGATATTCTGATCCAGATTAGAATAGTAATGCTCATGCTTGAGAAAGCAGTTGAGAATGGTTCCAAATCATTATACCTAGATGCTATGGAGGCTAGAGCCTGCGTCTAGCTAGACACCATCACACAGTTTGGGGATGTCATCGAACAACACCGAGCTTGGAATCAATATGTGATTGATAAGCATCAAGTAGAATTTTTCGCACTAGATTTCACCCAAACTCAAGCATCATATTATTTTGTCTTGTTAGGATGTTAAGTTATCCCTACCTTATTTTGTCTCATATGGGTATGAGTTGAAAATGTAATATTATTTGTAATTATTTGTAAAAGTGAAATTCCAAATGTCCATATTGGAATGTGGAGAGTCATATTGTAACGTAATGAGTTATTTTATAAAGAATTTGAAGAGTCACGAGGGGATTCCAAGAGTAGCAAAGGGGGCATGTGAAGAGTCACCCCTCCTTTGTTATAAATATAGCCTTATAACTCATGTAAGGGGATTTTTGGAGCCAAGATTTTGGCTATGATTTGTCTTAGGAAGAGCTTGGGATTTTTGTGAGAGCCTTGGATTCCATAGCATAGAGGGAGTATACTTATTTGGAGGAGAAGGTGTTGTTGACTTCATGTTCCACTATCGGGTAAATGGTTAGTCATTTCTGTATGCATGAATGGAATTTTCACTTTTAATAAAATCAAAGTCGACACACTTTCATGCATATATTTTGAATATAGAAGGACTACTCTTATTGTATTTGCAATGTATGTTATTTAACTTACACACATGCTTCTGAACTATTTCATTTGCATTTGTATGTATCTTGTTGAATGTGTGATTATGTATTAACCCATCACCTTAATTTGTGGAATATTCTTCTTGTTAGTTTGTGTGATGTAATTTTACTCATGTGTTCCTTCCAATATGCATACTATTACAGGCTTCTAAGGGGCACACTTTCTTTTCCCTTTGTTTGTTGGAATCGCTCATGTATTTCACTTGACTATCTGTAGGGTCACACACGTGTTCTCACCCAAGACACTGTGAAACACTCTATGCATTTTGAAAACCAAGGTAGATCATTAACACCCTATTTCTGGGACTCCTACTCCATATGGTGTGAGGTCTAGTTGGGACTTCATATCGAGGAGATCCCCTAAATGTTGGCGGGTCCAAAACCATCAACAAATACATATTCAAAATCATATCTAAGTATATTTAATTAAAATATCATATTAGAATCAATATTACTTCTAAGATCTTCTTTTCTTTGACCTTTTCACCTTTTAATTTATCATATATTCAAATATGCTTCACTTTTTGCTCCTCATGACTTGGGGGTGGGGGTGGGGATCGTAGGCTTAAAGTCCTTTTTCGCATATCTAGGGATCCAGGCTTAATGCTTATGACTTGGAATTATTCACCCCTAGAGGGATGAATGGCTAGATGCCTCCTTTCACCTAGAACTTTGACCATTAGGAACCTAGACCAATATTCTTTGATGTAATTATGTAAATCTAGATCCAAGTCACTCGTTAAACGATGTACCTACTCCACATGTGGATGCTCGAATACTCAAATAATATTCATACTCTCAGAATCATAATTTGTTGGAACTTTGACCAGTCCTATTTTCATTTAATCGAATCCATATTCAGGTGTTTGGTAAGTATGTATGTGGCGCACACCTTCAGATACCCAAATATCAAGATGACATTTTCCTTTAGATTCCAAATGCACTAGAAAAATCAAAATGATTTAACACTGTGAATTCTTACAAAACAAACACCTAGAATGAATATTGAGGCATCAGAGTCTTCCATGTCGATGCTTCATGGATTGATAAAGACTTTCCACTTGTCATTGTACCACATAACCTAATTTTGTCACATGCGACATGTAACACCTTGCCACATGTCCTGCTAGTCACCTTCCATATGTCACTCAACAAACTTCCTCTTGGCCACTAAAAAATGGAAAACACAAATTCCATGTGTCATCATACTTAGAATACCATGTCATCGACTGATTCATGTCACCATCGCCTATCCCTGCTATCTTACACCATGTGTGCTGCCACATTGTACTAGGGTCCATATGTTTTTTGAAGCTAGGAAATCTGGATCGACCCATATGTTGGACAGATAAATCGTTCTTGTTGACAAGACAAATCTCCCTAGTGTCCTACGGACAACTAGCAACAAACAGCCAAACAAAAAATATTTTCTCTAGATAATATTCGATTCAGAATTAGCTACAAAATAGGTTTTGAAGACCTACTTGTAGTTCAGCACTGTTCATAATGATCTTCTTTCCAGTTGCTTGAAAGAGTCGTCTTCAAAGATCTGCAATCACAAAAATGGAAAAAATAAATAGCACCTACATAGTATAAACTAATTCACGAATCATATATCTATCAAGATGATCAAGGAATTCAAGAAACAAGCTAATTAATTAAATAACTCATTGATAAAACATGATAAAAAATCTACTTAATTAAATAACTCATTGAGAAAACAAGATCCATTCGTATTATCTTTGATGAAGAAAGAGCCTTACAACCGTGTCTGCCTTGATGTTGTACAGGTCTTTTTGGGGTCCGAAACAGGCATTTCCTCTACTCTGACAAGCTTTGCACTCTCTCAGCTAAAATGCACATGGGTGTGTAATCATTCCCACATAATAATCAGTTAAGAGAGTCTGAGTTTCTATAACATTTCTCTTAAAAAATTCTCAAAGTCTCTACCTTCTGAGGCTACACTATGGCTTCAATTTATAGGAAAAGAGAATAGGTTGCAGCTCCACATAAGATGGGATAGAATCCTCTTTTGAAGGGATTGAGCTCCATAAACCAAGGGGTAGGCTCCCATAATGGAGGAATGAATGTACATGATAGGAGCGAACCTTCGACCGGATAATTACTTCCAGAAGCTTCCAGATTTGACTGTTGGGCTTCTAAATTTTACTTTCCACCTTCATTTTACCTTTTACAGGGGTCCTCACTTTTAATGAATAAAACGTGCGGTTGGCTCTGCAGTTTTTGGAGCAAAAGGATGTGGTGCTGCAGGTAAAACTAAGGAAAAGTGCGGTACCAAGTATTTTTATGATTTTTACAAGCTTTTCTCCAAATCCAGGACTTGGTTTAGGAACTTTGATGTTGTAGACTTCTAAGGGAGTAATATATGAGTAAATATGAACCCATATAGACACTAAAACGTCATGGTGAAAAATTTCAGTGTAACAGATTGCCCCCTAAAGTGCGAAGTCTGAGATAATTCGAAGAGTGAAGTGCTTTATCATTTCAAGGATTAGCCTGTGGACACCCCAGTCGGAATCCTGTAAAAAAATTCAATGCAATATATATATATATATATATATATATATATATATATATATCATCACTGAGGTAGGCATTCCCATACTCAGATAAAAAACTAACTTAACTTGTTCTGATACAGAAATGATTTTAATATTACATCAATAGTGTAGACACAGCATGGACGCCGCCATCTGTAATGAATAGTCTACTGCATAATGAATAATAAAACTCCTCGCAGCCTGGATGGTGGAAACTAGATCTAGCATCTTGATTTCTGCTTCTCGAACTAGTACGATTCTATCCATGCGATTGATTGTGTTGAAGTCAAACATGGTAGAAACCACTAGATTACCAGTCAATGATGTGAACTATTAACAAGTGTGAGAGAAACCTCCAATAATGACAATGGCTCTCAAAGGACTCAGTACAATCCATGGAATGTGAATAAATGATTTGAATTCGAACATTTCACGGAATCGTTCGATCGAAGGTCAATGATGCAACTTGTCATTGAAGGCGAGAAACCTGCCATTAAGGCATGTAGATTCCAAGGTATTGAAGGGTTCTAGATCAAATTCCTAGATGATGAGCTGTCGTTGATAGAAAGTGATCCGTCGTAAGCAAGCTCATGACACGAAACCATAGATCAAGTTTTGAAGAAAATTTTTGCAAGGACTGACTCAGGGATGGTCAACGCGAATGGAGACAAATGTTTGCAAATGAATGGTTTATTTGACTATCCTCTTGAACACATAACAATAATGCAAATGGTTTGGTAACAATTGCCCTAAGCTAATACCCAGAAACCGGCTGAAGACCTTCAATGTGGTTTGATTAACTAATAGGCAAAGGATTTTCCCAACCCAAGTGTGACAAAAAGTGTCGTGTTCAAGAGTGGTATACTGCTTTTAAATCAAAGTGTAACAAATGGATTCATTTTCTCTCTTTTTCCCCCACCATTTCTGGAAAGTACCTCTTTATTTTTGACAAGCTTGAGGAGGATAAAATTTTCTTGTTTATAAGCTCATCCTTTGGATGAGTCCAACTTAGTTTAAAATCGAACCCTAAGAAGGAGTGGTCCGTTCATGTTTGTAATCGACAGGTCCTTTACTGTTAAATTTTAACGAGTCCAGTATAGGAGAAACTCAGTGTTTTTCAATTTTAGGGAGTTAGAAGTAAAACTTAAGGAAACTCTATGGGTCTACTTTTTCGTAAATTTAGTCTCTCAAGCCCAAAAAAGGATAAAACAATACAGGAGAGTACTCTATTGACCATGATTAGTCAACGTATACCTTTTTCGTAAATAGTCCATTTCAGTCCAGAAAAGGGGTAAACTTATACTGAAAGGATGACTGTTTGTTTCCTTTAACGAGTTCGAATAGTCAAGTACTTGGCAATATTTTCATATTTAGAGAGTCTGAAAAGGGCTTAAAAGAGAACTTCAGGGTTTCACTTTTTCATAATTTTCAAGAGCTCGAAAAAATGATAAAAGTATACTCATCATTTTCGCTTTTTCGTAAGTTTTAACGAGTTCGAAAAAGGGATAAAAATGTACTCATGGTTTTCTCTTTTTCGTAAATTTTAATGAGTTCGTAAAAGTGATAAAAATGTACTCATATGGCCGACTTTAAATTTAATTTACGAGTAGGAAAAAATGGAAAGAACTCGGCATTTTCATGTACATTTTATGAGCATGAAAAGAATAGCAAAAGAAGCTCGGGATTTTCATGAGTTTAACGAGTCTTGAAAATAATAACCGAAATGGACTCAAGATAGGTTTCATTTTTATACAAGCTTGAAATGTAGGAAAACTATGCTTGAAAATGGTTTGTTTCATTTTTACACAAGCTTGAAACAAAGGAAAAATCATGCTTGAAAGTGGTTTCATTTTTACACAAACTTGAAACGTAGGAAAACTGTGCCTGAGAATGGGTTTGTTTCATTTTTACACAAGCTTGAAACAAAGGAAAAATCATGCTTGAGATAAGTTTTAATGCCCCCCAAGCGTAACTTGCTAGAGCGCATGCCCCCCAAGCTTCATTTCATTCAACTAAGTAGACTACTGGTTACTAATAGTTGGATGGAATGAAGGTTCATTTACGAGATTAGATGAAATACTCGACTTTAACATTTACGAGATCTAATCAAAGACTTGACTCAATTAGGAGAGGATTTTTTTCATTTTTTAACGAGCTTGACACATGAAAAGAACTATGCTCATGGAACCTTGTTTCACTTTTTAACGAGCTTAACACAAGAAATGGAACTATGCTCATGGAATTGTTTCATTTTTTAATGAGGTTGACAAAGTAACATGAACTATCCTCATGGAAACTATCAATATACTCTCTACAATTTACCTATATAACCTACTGATTCATTTTTTAATGAGGTTGACACAGGAAAATAACTGTCCTCATGGGTCTGTTTCATTTTTTAACGAGGTTGACACAGTAAAATAACTGTCCTCATATCTACTCTCTACAATCTACCTACATAACCTACTGATTCATTTTTTAATGAGGTTGACATAGGAAAAGAATTTTCCTCATGGGTCTGTTTCATTTTTTTAACGAGGTTGACACAGTAAAAGAACTGTCCTCATCTAAAACATGTTTCATTTTTTAATGAGGTTGACACAGGAAAAGAACTATCCTCATATCTGATTCATTTTTTAATGAGTTTGACTCAGTAATAGGAAATATCCTCTGGACACCTGTTTCATTTTTTAACGAGGTTGACATAGTAAAAGAACCATCTTCAACTAAAACATGTTTCATTTTTTAATGAGGTTGACATAGGAAAAGAACTGTCCTCATATCTGATTCATTTTTTAACGAGGTTGACTCAGTAACAGGAACTATCCTCTGGACACCTGTTTAATTTTTTAACGAGGTTGACACAGTAAAAGAACCATCCTCAAAATGAACTGATTCATTTTTTAATGAGGTTGACACAGTTAAAAGGAACTCTCCTAATATCTAATCTCTACAATATACCTACATAACCTACTGATTCATTTTTTAATGAGGTTGAAACAGTAAAAGGAACTCTCCTCATGGGTCTGTTTCATTTTTGAGTTGCCATTTTGTTGGATGGATAAATCGTTCTTGCTGACAAGACAGATCTCCCTAGTGTCCTACGGAAAGCTAGCAACAAACAATCAAACATAAACTATTTTCTCTAGATAATATTCGATTCAGAATTAGCTACAAAAGAGGTTTTGAAGACCTACCTATAGTCCAGCGCTGTTCGTAATGATCTTCTTTCCAGTTGCTTGAAAGAGTCATCTTCAAAGATCTGCAATCACAAACATGGAAAAAATCAATAGCACCTGCATAGTATAAACTAATTCACGAATCATATATCTATCAATATGATCAAGGAATTCAAGAAACAAGCTAATTAATTAAATAAATCATTGATAAAACATGATAAACAAGCTACTTAATTAAAGAACTCATTGAGAAAATAGGATCCATTCGTATTATCTTTGATGAAGAAAGAGCCTTACAACCGTGTCTGCCTTGATGTCGTACAGGTCTTTCTGGGGTCCAGAGCAGGCGTTTCCTCTACTCTGACAAGATTTGCACTCTCTCAGCTAAAATGAACATGGGTGTGTAATCATTTCCACATAATAATCAGTTAAGAGAGTCTGAGTTTCTACAACATTTCTCCTCAAAAATTCTCAAAGTGTCTCCCTTATGAGGCTGCACTATGGCTTCAATTTATAGGAAAAGAGAAGAGGTTGCAACTCCACATAAGAGGGGATAGAATCCTCTTTGGAAGGGATTGAGCTCCATAAACCAAGGGGTAGGCTCCCATAATGGAGGAATGAATGTACATGATAGGAGCGAACCTTCGACTGGATAATTGCTTCTAGAAGCTTCCAGATTTGACTGCTGGGCTTCATTTTACCTTTTACAGGGGTCCTCACTTTTAATGAAGAAAACATGCGATCGGCTCCGCAGTTTTTGGAGAAAAAGGATGCGGTGCCGCAGGTGAAACTAAGGAAAAGTGTGGTACCAAGTATTTTTATGATTTTTACAAGCTTTTCTCCAAATCTAGGACTTGGTTTAGGAACTTTGATGTTGTAGACTTCTAAGGGAGTAATATATAAGTAATGATGAACCCATATAGACACTAAAACGTCATGGTGACAAATTTCAGTGTAACACCATAAGTGTTTCCTTGTTGCACTCCCGAAGGTCTAGATGCCCATATTCCTTGGTGCACCTTAGATGGGTTCGAATCTCGGATGGCTTAGTGCATTCTGAATGAGTATGGATGTCCAGATACGCTGAATCATCTTGGATGGCTCAGATGAGTATGAGAAGTATGGATTTCTTTCCAAAGGCTAGACTCCATCACTTCAAATTCATGTTTCTCTTCATTCATAGGGAGTTATAAAAAGTGTTATATATCATTGGAAATATCTATGAAAGGTCTATCTATCCAAGCACTTTTCATGCTCTTTTGAATAAGGCAAGTGTAGGAAAGAACCCTACAAAGATAGACTACGCATGTTACACATCCAACACTCAGTAAACAAGCTACACTTCCAATACTCAGGAATCAAAAACAATTTTGGGTATACAAAAATGACATTAATGACAATGGATACTTAACAAGATCCCCCTAAAATTTTCATCAATGATTAAAATTGATATCAATGACAACAAACTGGTGCACTCAATAATATCCCCATTTGGAATTGATGGAAACACCACCAAAAATTGCTTATCATTGATGGCCTTGGGTGTGACTCCCCCTATTAGTCTACTCATTCTCCATATTCATGTATGCTCACTCTCCATTTTCATTGCCCATTTTATATTCTCACATTTCATCTCCAATGGTTTCTCACTCACCCCCTTTGACATCATTAACAAAGGTTTCTTGCTACTAATTTAGTATGTTGCTATAATACAACTAAAAAGTACACACTAATAGTTGTTCCAAGATCCAAATTATCCCCCTTTTTGAATATGAAAAGCCAATTGAAGTGAGATAAAGAGAAGATTACTCCCCTTGAACACATGCTACACGTCTTAATCTAGTATCTCTTCCTAAGATTATTTTCTTCTCTGCTATTTGACCTCTTGGAAAATAACTATCTTGGAATAAATTGGATAGTCACCTTCGTTCCTTGCGAAGGAAACTATTGAATAGACGAGGGAGACATCACTCCAAATTTTTTTCTCAAATACTTAAAGGGATATCAGGCAAGAGGCTTGGTGAATATATCAAAAACTTGTTCCCTTGTTGATAGATGCTCCAACCTTAAAATATAATCAACAACCTATTCTATAAGAAAATGTTATTTTATTGGAATATTCTTGGTTTTTGAACGAAGAACAATATCCTTGGAAATACTTATAACAATTTTATTATTGCAGAAAATAAGAATCGGTCCATCATACATTACCTTCATATCTTGCAAATTTTCCTTCATCAACAAAATATGAGTGCAACATGCAGCAAATGCTATGTAATTTGCTTCAAATGTGGACAATAAGATTGATGTTTTCATTTTTGTTAACCGAGCCACCAAATAGGCTCTTCAGAAGAAGGAACCACCACTTCTGCTCTTCCTATCATCTACACTACTAGCCCAATCAACATTTGTGTATGTATTTAAGGAAACATTTTGATCTTTGGGATACCATAGACCAAAGTCCATTTTGGCTTTTAAAAATATGGAAATTATTTTTTCATCTAATATATTACTCTCTTTAAGGGCTAATTGATAACTTCCAACTACACCAATGACTTGCATTTATGTCTAGGCTTGATATTGTTAAGCACAAGAGATTTCCAATAATTCATTAGAACATTGTTTGTTTGACGTCAGGTGATTCATCATCTCTCCTCAGCTTACAACTAGTGACCATGGGAGTGATAATAGGTGAACATTCTTCCATTACAAAAAAATTTCAACATCTCCTTGAGGTATTTTATTTCAGAGATAAACATTCCTCTGGATGATTATGCTATCTGCAAACCAAATTCTCCTAGCATAGAAATTTCAAACTCAGCTTGCATTTCAACTGCGAATTTAGTGCTTATAAAATCTACATCGCTTCCAAAAATGATGTCATCAACACAAACAATGATGACTAAGATATTTCCATTTTTGAATTTGATATATAAATTACTATCAACTGTCCCTGTTTTGTAACCTTCTTGTTGAATATGTTTTACTAACCTTGAATACAATTCTCTTGGTGCTTGCTTTAGCCCATAAAAATATTTACTAAGTCTACACACATCATTTATGTTATCTGACAACTAGAACCCTTCATGTTGTTCTATATAAACTTATTCAAATTATCCATTTAGAAAGGTTGATTTAACATTGATTTGATGATATTTGAACTTCTTGTGACAGGAAAATTCTAAAAACATACTTATTTCCTCCAATATTACAACACAAGAAAAAGTTTCTTCAAATTCTACTCCTTCAACCTGGGCATACCCTTTGCATACTAATCTATCCTTATTTCTAATAAATTGTCAATCGTCATTTAACTTGTTCTTAAAGACCCATTTTGTGCCATTGAAATTATTATTTATTGGTGTGGAACTAATTCCCAAGTCTATTTTTTCTCAATTTGATCTAATTCCTCATTCATGAAATTTATACAATGATAATATTTACTTTCCTGAGAAAAATATTTGGGCTAAATCATGGATAGCATATTAATATGTGCTTGACTAGAGGTAATTATTATCTTTCTTCTAGTTTGAACTCCTTCTTTATTACAACAATTTGATTTGTAGGGTGATTCTTTTGTACACAACTTGAAGGGTTTTTTAGATTAGAGCATGGTACCTCTTTTTCTTCTTCTTTTGATTATTCATGTTGTTCATATTTATATTCACTGTTGACCTCATCAGGTGGGATGATATATCTTATTTTCTTTCTCTTGAGAGGTAAAGCTTCATCCACCTTCACATAAGTGCTAACAACAATATTTCACAATATTTTGTTATAACATCTATAACCTTTGCTCTTAGTTGAATATCCTAAAAATATGCCTTTGTCAATTTTGACATCAAACTTACCCAAATTTTCATCATTAATATTGAAGTAGAACTTGCTGCCAAAAACTTTGAAGTGCTTGATTAAGGTTAGTTTTCCATACCACAACTCATACATAATTTTGTCACTATTTGGTCCAAAGTGTTCTTTATTCAAAATATTAATTTTTCTAAGAATATATTTAGCCCAAAGCATATTTGGAATATTTATCTCATCTAACATCACTCTAGCGATTTGTTGCACCAATTTGTTTTGCCTCTTCACCACACCATTTTGTTGTGGGGTGTTTGCAATTGACAATTATCTTCTTATTCCAAGTTCTTCACAAAAGTCATCAAACTCATTTGAGGTAAAATCCCAACCCCTGTATATCCTTAGGAATTTCAATTTATAATCGGTTTGGTTTTCAATAAGGGCTTTGAAGACTTTGAACTTATCAAACACTTTATATTTCTACTTTAAAAACAAAACCCAAGTCATCCTAGTATAATCATTAATAATAAACATAAAATATCAATATCCACTCAGGGTTTTAGTTCTTGAGGGTACTCATAAGTCTGTATGAACCAAATGTATAAGCCTATTTGATTATTTTTCCTTGGTCTTGAAGGGTAATCGAACTTTCTTTCAAATTTGACACAATTTGTAAATTGTGTTGCTTGGATTTGAAATCTTAAGCAAGTCCCTTACAACTTGATTTTTTCTTAGATTCACCATATGATTAAATTTAAAGTGTCCCAACCTTTTGGCCACAACAAACTCTCATCAATATTCCCCAAACAACATTTATTGTTTTCTTCATTGAGTATGAACACATTACTTGGAGTTATCACAACCTTCTCTATTACCTTCCCTATGTTTGTCATTTTTAATTCACATCCTTTGGAGTGAAAGTTGACATCATACCTATTTCACACATCTGACTCACAATAAAAAAACTGTGTTTGATTCCATCATGGAAAAAATAACATTATGAGCCTTTCCTCTTCCGTTGTTTAAGCTAATTGTGCATTTTCCCAAGATTTTTCCTAGAGCATCATTACTAAAGGTAACAATACTTTTATTATCTTCTCTTAGTGACAAAAAATTACTCTTATGACCAATCATACATTTGGATCATCCACTATCCACATACCAATAGATTCCTCAGTACTGAGCATATAAGACAATGCCACATTCTTCTTTCTTTTCAACTCTTTTATTTTTCCATGCTCAAGGTTCTTCCACTTGCTTTTATTGAGGGCTTAATATGATTTTGTTTTCTCTACATTCAGTTTACTTATACCAAAAATCGTGACAATTATAACATTCAATATAATAAGGTAAATAAGAAAAATGATTTTTGCTTCTTGGTGTTGTCATTGATACCAAAATTTGTCTTTGAATGCTCTTAATATCTGTTTATGGATTGCATTGATTGAAAGCTCCAGTGGTCAAGAAGCCTTGGAAAGATGATGTGGTCATGATGTGGGAAAATCAATGTTTTTTCTCTCAAGGCCATATTTATCTGATTCTCCTCAACGTACCAATTCCAATGGTAGGTAGCACACCACATAACTCCTCATGGTTGAGGAGATATGTATAATAAAAGTTGGAGCCCCAAGTGTGTGGTGAAGGAGCCCCAAAATTGAACATTAAATGACAACTTGATATTGGAATTCATTTTCATGATTTTTTTTTTTTTAAAATTTGTATTGGTCTTGAGTTGACCAATAAGCCCTCCATTTAAGGCATATCGATTCCAATTTTGGTTGGATAAGAAAGATTAGATAAAGTTTTTTTATTGAGAAAATATTTTAAAATTTGGAAGCTTAGGTCGGCTACATAATTTGAAAAAATCAAATTGAAATTCATGTGTTCTTTTGTAGGTCAGCTCCTTATTAAATGGGAAATTCGCCCCCTCTAGAAGCCCCCTCCTTCATATATAGATAAGTAGCTCAACTTCCATCATATAATCATCATTCTTATGGTAATTATTAGAAAATATTTTTTGGGATTTCCGAGGCTAGGGCATAACGAATATTAGTGAAGGAGGTAAAATTGATTAAGGGTATTTTTTGGGCTTAAATGTCTTAAATATTTTATTTTTCTGTGGGATATTTTTGGTATATCGTTCATCCTTTGCAAGGTGTTTTTTTCTGTACATAGGTTAATGGTCTGAGGAAATTTTGGCCCCTTTCTATGGATATTTTCAGCCATTGTTTTGACTTCCTGAGGCAGGAGAAGTTCGAGCCTTCTGAGGCACTATTTCGACCCCCTTAGGAAAGAAAAATTTAGAGTTTTTGAGCTATTTTCTGAGGCTTTTTTTGGCCTTTCGATGGTATAGTTTTTGGACCTTCTCCTAAGGACTATTTGAAACTCTCTTGAGGCCTTATTTATGCTCTACTCTAAGGAAAATCTAAGCCAATTTTTTGGTGTTTTTTTGTCTCATTCTTGTTTTGAAGTTGACTAGATAGAATTGAAATTTTGAGGATTGGTTGACATTGTGCTACAAGGATGATTGAAGGTGCAAGAAAAATGGTGGAGTTCCTTGGTACATACCACAAAGGAAGGATGAAGTAGCCCGGTCCTATCCATAGGGAAAAGGCCGGTCTATTTCTATAGGATATGTAGAATAAATTTTGTTATAGGCCACAATTGGTATGCCTATTAGGCTGCAATTGGGAAGCCTTGTCAAGGCTGCAATTCAGGTCATAATACCCCTATAAATTCCATGGTGAAAATTATAATTTGGGCCTCAACAAACCACAAAAAGAATTTTTTTTTTGAGGTATGAATGAGCACCCATGTATCTGTGTAGAGATGATATTTATAAGTTGTTCTTATTGTAATAAAATATAAATTTAATGTAGCCAATGTGGTAGTGCAGAAGACCGTGTCACATAATTTATATTATTTTTGTAGAAGATTTAGTCCATTGACTGAATTGGTTAACGATCAGTATAATTTATTGCATAATAAAAGTTCTAATGACTAAGGTGTGGCAAAGATTATGCTATTGTGGAGATCAACACTTGTGCTAAGGTTGAGTATTGTTTTAATGATATACTAATGCCAGTGTTGCAAGTCTATTTCAGAGAAAATGTGTTGAATTGGCTACATGTTGAGCCAGAGAAGTGCATTTCCAAGAATATTGTGAAGACATTGATGTTTGTGAGAATGTATTATTGATCAGTCAAAGATTATCTTGGATTTCTGTCTGGATGAGTAGAAGTGGTGCTGATATGAGAGAAATGATAGAATATGCTCTTGATGTCATTGTTGAATGTTTGCTTATCTGACAACTTATTTGATTGTTGAAGAATTTGTGAATAATGAGATTTATAACAGGAAGGTACTCACAAGGATCATGCAAACAAATGATTAGGTTTTGGTTGACAATTCCTTATCATAAGCAGAATCGATATAGCTAGGGTTTGAATCTTCTATTGAGTTAAGGGATGAGTACTACTATGAATTAATGAAATGACTGGAATAAAAATTTTTCTATCATGTAGAACATTGTTTTAAGTGACACTTCAACATTGATCTCCCATAACTGTTGCTACTTGTTCCACGTGATATCTGGAGGGTACAATTGCTAGGGTTTGAAAATATTTTTCTATAGGTGGAGATCATGTTTTGATGCTATTGAAGAGAAAGAGATTACAATTGAAGAGAAATATATTACTATTGAAGTTGTTATGGTTGATTGATTTGGTTTGATTTGGTAGCGAAATTAACTTGGCTACAAGATCTATCTCTATGCTGCTAGGTATTTCTATTGAACATACATAGATTTGTTTGTGAGACAACAGAGTTGACATTGTTGATGATGATCTTGTGCTAGTACTGTATATAGAACAAATCAAGAGATTTGTTTGATATTATTTATTTTGATTTTGAGCATTGGCTGATCCACTCTAAAAATTATGAAACACGGTACACTGTGATGAATTGAAGGTTCGAACCTTCAATGCAAGTGGTGTATTGCTAAGTAGTGTGGTAGGGTAATTCAAGGTAGAGATTTAAGTCTCCCTCGGGTTGGATCTTGAAAATACTTCATGGTGGCAATGTGATTCTAGGGAAAGTTAGAGTTTGCAAGGTGTGGAACGTTATTTCAGTTGGAGCTGATAAAACTAGGGCATTGGAGCATCCTTCCTATTGAAGAATGTAGCTAGTATCATTCTTCATAATTTTATTTGGGTCATGATGTAATGTATTTGTCAAAAGAAGGAAAAATAAAATTTATTATTATAGAATGGACTTATTAAAGCATGGGTTTCATGCTTGGGTTAATTGTTTATAGGTCAACTCATCCATTTTAGGATTCCAGGTTTTATGTCAAGTGTCATTGTCCATGTTGTAATGTAAAAGTTCCTTATGAGCTTCATATGTCAAAAAATAAATTTATTTTTATGTAAATTAGGTATTCTAGGCCTCCTCCAACAATTCAACCTAAAACTGGACAAGTTAGCCTAATTGAGTGGAAACATTTCATATATAATGCAAACAATTTGACCTCATTTGACACACTCACTCATCAAGTTCGATCTACAACTTCTGGGGCAAGAAAAAGTGCAAAATTCAAGGGACAAGGAGGAAAATGACAGCGAAGGAGAAGGAGGTATCTATAAAGCACAAGAATTATAAATTATATATATCTCTCTCTCTCACGTGGAAAGATACTAAAATTTTGGAAGGGTTGAAAATGTAGTCCTGAAGCTGGGCCAAAATTCTGAGTTGCTAGGGGACGAAATTTTGGGTTGTTATTGGGTTATGTAGCTATTGGACTAGAAGAAACTAATGAAGGTTGTTGAATCATATTGGAAGGTTGACTTGGTGGAGGAGGAAGGTATTATGGTCTAGGGTCTTAATCTATCTCAACTTGAATTTTCTAGTGGAAGAGTTTGACTGGGTTTTTCCACTATATAGGGATTTTAGCCCCGACTGAGAGCATATATTTGGGGTCCTTGATCTTCATGTTTTATTTTGATGATTTATTAATGAAACAAAGATAAAATAATAACATAAGAAATTTAATAAGAACAAAAATATATCAAAATTAATTATCAACATAAGAAAATCTTCTTGCCTTTCTTATTTTCTAACATGGTATCAGAGCTAAGGTGAAGAAGAAGGAAAAAGGTAGACTGGAGATCTATTGAAAATAGAGATATAAGAAAAGTGTTTCAAGGAAAGGTCACAAGGAGTAGAATATAATAATATGAAAAACTCAACGTGTTGGGAAAAATACTGAGAGGGGGGGGTGAATCAGTATTTACTGCATAATCAAATCTTTTTACTTTTTCATTCCTTAAAACCCATACGCTACTTTCCTTCAGTAAACTAGTGTATATACGAGGATCCCCTTTATGAAACTAGCGTATACACAGAGATCTAGATCTGTCATTAAATCTTCACTTATATTATTCCATCATTCATTCATCAGATGTTCAATAAACAGTAAACATGTGCAGTAAGAACAGAATAAATCATCACACAAAGGATCACACATGAACACCAGGATTTTTAGGTGGAAACCAAAATCGGGAGAAAACCACCGCTGCAGTTGCTCAGCCTTCAATATTTTATTATAGAGAAAACATCTTACAACATATGTGCTGGCGCAGACTTGACCAGCACGCAGGCACCCACCTGCGCTCGTTTACCGGCCTCTCCTGGAAGGGAGCTCCAACCCCCTGACTCGTTTACCAGCCTCTCCTGGAAGGGAGCTACGACCCCCTGACTCGTTTACCAGCCTCACCTGGAAGGGAGCTACGACCCCCTGACTCGTTTACCAGCCTCACCTGGAAGGGAGCTACAACCCCCTGACTGAAGGCTACAACCCTCAGTACCACCTTGGACCACGTTTCATCAATTTTCACACTGGATCCAACAACTTCAATAGAACAACACTTGCAGGCCACATTTCATCATATTTCCAAACTGGACCCTTTCCATTCTTTTAAGCACAAACATACATCACCAACAGATACTTATCAACACAGATCATATAGCAGAAACACAGTAGAACAGATCAGATATTTCATACCCTTTGCTTCAGAAAACCCTAGTTTGCATATGCGCTTTCCTTTCTCTGATGTCGCGTATATACGCACTTCCTTCCATATAAACCGGCGTATACTTCAGTACAAATTACAAAGCAAATTTTATTGCGCATACGCGCTTTCTCTTCAGCGAGGCCGCGTATATACGCGCTTCCTCTTTGGTGAAGTAGCGTAAGATCTTCAACCATCATGGAGCAGCATACTTCTTCAGATCAGACATTCAGTTCAGATTTACCCTTTTACTTCAGACATATGATCGCCTCATTTCATATCTAAGCCTTTCATAAACAGATCTAGCAAATACAAGTACATTTCAGATATAGAAATCCCGCTTCATCATTTCTTCATAAGTGCATCATAGATTCAGATCTATCATCAAACCTTTACCCTTTCCATACAGATATACTTCACAGAGAAGTATTCATTCAAGCTCAGACATCTTGCACCCTCACTCATGATTTGCACAATGAATTTCTTCTCCTTATATAAGTTTATCCTTTTTCAATACCACGGGTCAAAGCAATACCATGAGCCTTCAATACCACGGGCCAAAGCAATACCATGAGCCTTCAATACCACGAGCCAAATCAATACCATGAGTCTTCAATACCACGGGCCCCTGTTTTTGCACTTTTTGAGCGCTTTTGCCCATACGCGACTTATCACGTTCTTTCCCGCGTGCATACGCGACTTCCCCTAGACATATCCGCGTATGCATAGAGACATACTCTTTTCATCATGCTTTGAGCACATTCTGAATTCCTTTCTTCATTGCCTTTTGTGCACATTGTAAATACATCATATTTTCTTCATCAAGAACATATTCTAGCAAGCACAACTTCATCAAGTAAGTTGCCATCATCTTTATCAAGTGGGTTGCCTTTCAGGGACAACACTCAACATCAGAATATCAACAAGCATCATATCACATCAGATTTACATCATTTACCAAGCCCATCAAGTCAAGAATAACTTCATCAGATGTATTTCCGTCAAGGAAAACACATGCCAACAATCTCATGTCTTCATCTTCATTCAGTGGGTTGCCATCAAGGACAACACTCTGCATCATATTTCCAACAATCTCCCCTTTTGGACTTGATGGCAACCACGATGGTGTTTGGTTACCACAACAGATAAGTATATTGACACCATGTCACTCTCCCAATTCTTTGACACCATTATCTGCATTCAAACACCATGTCACTCTCCCCCTTTGACATCAAGGGCAAAGGGCGGATCAAAACCAACACACTCTCCCCCTTTGACATCAAGGGCAACGGGCGGATCAAAATCAACACACTCACCCCCTTTTCTCCTCATGTAGAAGAAGCGTTCTGTAGATCTGATGTATACTGAAGTGACCAAGCTTCCCCTGAGTTCATGCTGAATCATCAAACATATTTTCCAATGGAGTACATGACTCTATGACTTTCCTATCACCAATGACTCATACTTACATCAAACATCCAACCAAGTGGATTTACATATGAGACTCAAGTACCCAACCAAGTGGGTTTACACATTTCAACTCAGCTACCCATCTAAGTGGGTTTACAAAATTTGACTCAGCTACCCAACCAAGTGGGTTTACAAATTTGACAAGTCCTTACATGACTGAATATTACAATTTTACATCATGGGTCTTAACAAGACCTTTTCATCAAATTACAAATATGACTTTAAGACCAACACCGGAAAGACCTCAAGAGAGATTATAAATCAGAAACACCACAATGCCAACAATGCATTATACTCAGCAAAGCTAATGCTCCCCCTGAATCTGTGCAACCAAGCAATCTTTCCAAATGACTAAGGCTCCCCCTTAGTTTGTGCATCCTGAAAACTTCCACCAACAAATCATCAAGGCATATTCATCAAAACATTAGAAACAGAATTATGAGAACTGGAACACCACCAGAGATACCAAACAGTATCAGAGATACCAAACAGCACTGCAGCTGTGCTGAAGAGAGCTGAACCAACCAAAAATTGCCAGCAACCAAACATACGCGGTTTTCTGTGCAGGAACTCGTGTATATACGTGACTGTGTTTCAGGAAACCCGCGTATCCACTACCATCTTCTAAAATTTATGCAGATTTGTTCTTTTGACTGGCAGAGAACATTCCCAGCTTCTGTCTGTGAAATTCAATGCTTCCCTGGAACATGTGAGGGCAGACAGATAGGACAATGTAGTTGTGTCTTCAAGAGTCATCCAATGGTTGTAGCATAATAGTGACCAAGTCTTCAGATTCTTTGCAGCTTCAATACAATCTTTCCAAGAGAGATTCTCATATCAGAACAACATCTTCACATAGGTGTCAAGCAATCATCCATGTGGTCCAACATCACCATGATCTTCAAAATTTAACATGAAGTAACATATGTAGGCAAAATATCTCTCAACCATAGTAACAAACTCTGCATGATTTATTTCTGAATCAAATGACATCCAACTCATCCATGTGTGAGTACAAAAGATAATTATCAGCAACTAGGGCTCAAAAACTCATTATAATAAACCATGTACCAAGTCATCATCATTTGAGCATGAGTATCACAAAAACCAAAGAATAAGCAGTCATATTGCCAACAATGCAATCATTAGTATTCAACCTGCTGCTCCTCCTAAACCAGTGCTTTTCCTTAACTTGTGCAATCTGAAACACCTTCAACATCAAGTCATCAGCAACAATGTCTGCATGATCTGTCCTCATTTCTGAATTATAAGACTTTCATCTCAACAACGAATGCTCTTCATCATAAAGCAACCAGGCTTCATCCATAATATTCAACACAAGAACCCATGTATCATTTCATTATCATGAGTATAACCAGAATAATGCTAACAGTGCAATCATCAGCAGTCAGATGGATGCTCCCCCTGGACTTCTGCTCCAGATCTTCAGCTATCAGATAAATTCTCTCATCATCAAAGCATACGCGTCTGTGTCAGCTGGAACTCGCGTGTATACGCGACTTTGTTTCATAGAACCCGCGTATGGAAAGTGAAGCATAGAAAATTTTCATCTTCCTTCATTTCCTTCTGAGCTTGTACCTCCTGTACCTATCCTTTCCACATCAGAAGCGCTGTCAGAAGTAAACATAACCAGAATAATCAAATCAACCTTGAGAGTCATCATGCATTGCTCCCCCTGTGACGATACATTACTAAATCTCATAATGTATCCCACATCATTCCTGCAGTCAATCAGAGAAGTAATCTTCAGAAGCGGATGACTGCAGTAGGGTCTGAATTCCCTACGTTTCTGATCGGTCCTCCTTCATTTTCCAAATTTTCTTGAGCTTTCCAACTGTGTGCTGAAAATCGTCCACTTTCCCAGATCTGTTCATCCTGCATTCTTTTTCTACATGTCCATACTTGTTACAAGCATAACATCTCATGTGGTCAGAGAAATAAACATAAGAATCATAATGAGTATTTCTATTCTTTCTCCTTTTGCAATCAACTGCTTTGTGTCCATACATGTTACATGAGAAACAATATCCCCTGAAGAAACTAGAGTACCTTTCTGAGTAGAACCTGTTTGTTTGTGGCTGAAATGATCTGCTCTTGCAATTTGCTGCAACATGCCCATAATTATGACATTTAAAACATTCAACGTTCTTGAATGAATTCATGATTGTTGGTTGATCTTTTATTTCTTTCAACACTTCAGGTTTTGCATTGACATCCTCTGAATTTTTAGCACTTCCTTGTGAACTAGATTCTCCTTTAACAATTTCATGAAAACCAAGACCAAGTTTGATAGCAGGAGACCTTTGATTACTCAGAATATTGTCCAAGATATTAGTACTATCTTGAAATCTTAAAAGTTTAACCTTTTCTTCTAATTTACCTTTGAGAATGTTTACCTCAACCTCCAAGGCTTGACATTGCTTTGTCATGCTTTCTTCTTTTCTTCTTCCATCTTCAACTTGATCCTTCAGATTTAGAATCTCTTCTTTCAACCAATCTTCATTTCCTTCACAAGTTTGTTGCAGCTCTTCATTCTTCTTATTTGATTTTTCCAGATCTTCTTTGAGAGAGATGATTTCTGCTTCAAGGCCTTCCTTTTCAAATGATTGTAGAGGTTCCTCATTGTTCTTACTTGATGCTTCTAGATCTGCCTGCAGAGAGATGATTGCAGCTTCAAGTCCTTCATTCTTCTTGCTTGATTTTTCAAGATCTGCTTCTAGTTATTTAATTCGATTGGATGCATAAGTATGAAACCTTTGATAATTGAGTATTTCTAATCTTCCTCCTTTTACAATCAGCTGCTTTATGTCCATACTTGTTACATGAAAAATAATATCCCTTGAAGAAACCAGAGTACCTTTCTATGCCTGTTTCATCTTCTTCATTTTCTGCTGCACATGTTTTCTGAGATATCTCCTTTTCGGTAGCCTTCTTCTTTTGCTTCTTTGCCATGAGCACTTTCAGATCTTGGTCAGAATCTTCTTCATCTTCACTGGACACTTCATCATCATCTTCTTTTGCATAATAACTCTTTCTCTTCTCAAATTGTTTCCCTTTACCATGATTTTCTCTATAAGGACATTTAGCAGCATAATGACCAACTTTTCCACACTCAAAACATTTGAAGGGAATCTTACCTTTGAATCTTCCAGTACCTAGTTGGAGCTTTCTCACGAAATTCGCTTCTTCTTCATCGGATATATAGCTGGATTCTTTGACAACTTCCTTTTCCTTTCCTTTTGTAGATGCCTTAAAAGCAGCTTCTCTTACTTGAGAAGGGCCTCCTTGTCTCATTTCAAAAGCAGTCAGAGTACCATGTAATTGAACAATAGTAGGAGTTTGCAAATCTTGCCTTTCTTCAATAGCTGAAACTTTAGAGTCAAATTTTGAAGTCAATGATCTTAAGACCTTTTCCACCAGAGTAGTATCAGTTATGGTTTCACCCAAATTTCTCATTCGATTTACAATATCATCCAGACGAAGAAAGAAACTGGCAACACTCTAATCACTATGCATCTTCAAATTTTCATATTCAATTCTAAGAGTTTGGAGTTTTGCACTTTTTACCTTTGTGTCTCCTTCATAGCTTAGAATGATTTTGTCCCATATTTCTTTTGTTGAATGTAGCTGCATCACTTTAGAAAATTCAGGTTCAGACATGCTTCCCAATAAGACATTTACTGCTTTGGCATTGATTTCATACTTCTTCCTTTCTGCTGCATCGGTAGGAATACTTGTCGGGTATTGATAACCTTCTTCCACGATTGCCCATACATCTGCACCAAGACTTTGCAGATATGCTTTTGTTCGTACCTTCCAGAATATCAGATTTCTTCCATTGAATAGAGGTGGCTTTATAGACATTACTCCTTCTTGACTTCCCATTGCGACGGATCTCCTTTAAGCGATCAAGCTTCTGCACAAGGACCCGCTCTGATACCAATTGTTGGGAAAAATACTGAGAGGGGGGGGGGTGAATCAGTATTTACAGCATATTCAAACTTTTTACTTTTTTCATGCTCTAAAACCCATACGCTACTTTGCTGAAGCCAACTAGCGTATACATGCGGATATTCTTCATGAAACTCGCGTATACCCAGAGATCTAATTATGCCATTAGTTCTTCACTTATATCATTCCATAATTAATTCATTAGATGTTCTATAAACAAGAATACAAAAGAAGAAGAACAATAAGCCATCACACATGAACACCAGGATTTTTAGGTAGAAACCCAAGTCGGGAGAAAAACACCGCTACAGTTGCTCAGCCTTCAATATTTTATTATAGAGAAAACATCTTACAACATATGTGCTGGTGCAGACTCCTACCAGCACGCAGGCACCCACCTGCGCTCGTTTACCAAATTTCCCCCCGGAAGGGAGCTCCAACCCCGACTCGTTTACCGCCCTCTCCGGAAGGAGCCACGACCGATCTCGTTAACCAGCCTCACCTGGAAGGGAGCTACGACCCCCTGATCTCGTTTACCAGCCTCACCTGGAAGGGAGCTACCACCCCCTGACCGAAGGCTACAACCCTCAGCACCTCTATGGACCACGTTTCATCAATTTTCACACTGGATCCAAAGCTTCCTTTAGGACACCATTTGCAGGCCAAATTTAATCATATTTTCATACTGGACCCTTTCCATACTTTTAAGCACAAACATACA